>JAVANC010000025.1:23003594-23603594 GCA_033319125.1 Parnassius glacialis | reverse complement strand
CCGTACACGACGATCCACCTGGTTCATTCCTACGGCGACTCCATCTTCCCTCTGTACCGAATCTATGCGGCGCGGTTGAACGTTATTCGCTTCCGTCCTCCCCTGGGCATCTTCACTGTGGTCGTAACCGGTTACCCTGTTCGGTAGGGTCTGCTCTAACTCGATGCGGGGCGCGGGCTGAGAGGGGCGGGAGGGCGACTCCCCCCGCACAGTCTCTACGTTTTCTAACCACCTATCAACGCGTACCCTATTTTCAACTAACTCGTCTTCGTTGACACTTTCCCTATCTGTTTCTTCTTGCAGTTGCGCGACGTCCCTAGCGTACTTCTTCCTAATAAGATCTTCTTCCAACTGCAATTGCTTCCTCCTAATTGCAGCTAGTTCCTCCGCGGCGTTATACTCTATTTGCTTTAATTTAGCTATCGCACTAGCCGTCGACCGGGCTGAACGAACGGAGCGAACCGACGGGGCGCGGGGTGCGGGCCTATGTACGTCTGTTATAGGCGCGACGGTACGTACTAACGAACTAATCTCTGTAGACGGAAGATCTTCAATAATCGCGGCGAGCGTCTCTGTACGCGGCGCGGAAGTGCTAACCTCTCCCAAACGATCGGTCGTGGACACGGACATAGCGGGGCGTGGCGGCGGGGGCGCGGGCGCGGGCGTAGATGCGGGCGCGGGCGGGGCCTGGAGCGCGGGCGCGGCGGAGGGCGCTTGTGCCATTGCGAGATAATCGGACGGGGACGCGGGTGCTTCTTCGAATATGCGCATTCCTACCGGCGTGTCATCATCGTTCCGTGTCTTCTGGCTTCGTGTCTTCCTCATGGTCCCACGTTGCGACCTCCGGTCGTCTTCAAAAAGACGTACGTACAGTCTTTAAAAAGACACACGTATGGATGTCGTTCCCGCCACAAGGGCGTTACCAGATGGTCACAGTTTGGCACCGTTAGGGAGTGACCACTGGCCGCGTAAACGCGGTTAAGAAACAAGAAATTGTCTGGAAACAGACAATAGACGTATGTGACGTAATCGTGACAAGAAACAGGGAAGAAATTAGTACCGACGATCTTCTCTCTTCGTCGACGAACTTCTTTCTTCCTTGAAGATCTTCTATAATGATCTTCTCTCTTCTATAATTATGTTCTTTCTTCTATAATTATGTTCTTTCTTGTTTCTTCTTACTTCTTGCTTCTTTCTTCTGGCTTGAATCCGGCGGCGATGGACCAAGAATATAATGGATGAACAGTGGACTGTATATTTATTTGTGACTGATTACTTAACGACTGATCTGAGGTTAGCTATACTAGGGGACTGCTTGAAGAAAAGATGGTACTTTTTAATATACTGTATTAACTATTTACAACAATTCGGCACTGACTAACTATAACCATGTCTAACACTATGTACAGAGGGAGGTCTTGATTTAGGAGTCTTGAGTCTTCTTCAGGTTTCTTCCTTAGTGCCGCTCCGAAGTGAAATGAACAGCTCACAGACCGAGACGCCCTTCTTATATCTCGCTAGAAGGTGCCTCAGTCTGTGAGTAGTGCCGTGCGACGACAAATGGAGCCACACGCGCGCTGATTGGACGCCGACATCGCTGGTCGGCGCCGGTGTGCGGGGTGCGCGGGTGGTAGCGGGGTACGAAGGGGCGACGGGGCGGCGGGTCTCTAGCTGTCCTCAACAACGCTCGTCGGTTAAAGGTACTATTGATTTGGCCCATTTTCAATATATCGCCAATTTGGTCGATAAACTTTCGCCTAGGGCGACCCTTCCCGACTCTGCCATTCACCTCTGCAACATAAATTTGCTTTGTCACTCTTTCCTCATTCATTCTTTCTACATGACCAAACCACCGAAGCATTCCTTTCTTAATCTTGGTCACAACATCATCTTGCAAACCACACTCTTCTCTTATTAAACAATTTCTCACTCTGTCATTCAGATTCATCCCTAACATACTCCTTAATGATCGCATTTCTACAGCATTTATTCTACTCTCGTGCTTCTTCTGCCACACCCAACTTTCACTACCATACATTAAAGTAGGCACTAACACAGCATTGTGAATTGCCATACGTGCCTTTTTGGACACATTCTGACTTTTCACAATAGAGTGTAGAGCCCCATTCACTCTATTTCCTGCATTCACTCGTCGTTCTATATCCTTATCATATCTACCATCCTTGTTAAACACACTTCCCAAATACACCACTCATCTACTTGCTCTACCAACTCCCCTTCTATTCTTATTTCACATATCGTTTTACTTTCTTCTCTTTCAAAAACCATAACTTTCGTCTTACTTGCGTTCACTTTCATTTCCCTTTTCTTTTAATGTCCTATTCATTAATGTAACCATCATTTGCAACTCGGCCGCCGAAGACGCAAGTATGACTTGATCATCGGCGTACAAAAGGCATTTGACGGTTAACTCACCCATTCTTAACCCGCATTCTTCTACTTTCAAATTTTCCAAACAACTGTCCATAAATAGGTTGAACAGCCACGGGGAAGCCACACAGCCCTGTCTGACACCTTTATGGATGCCAAACCAGTCCGAGTAGGCCCCGTTGATCCTGACACAGGCACTAGAGTCCCTATATAGAGACTTCAATGCCTGTATCAGACCAGTGCTCAACCCAAATGAGGTCAGTGTTTGCCATAACACGTTCCTGTCCACTCTGTCATAAGCCTTTTCCAAGTCCATGAACGCACAAAAAACTTTCTGGTTTTTGGCCAAAAATTTCTCCGCAATCATGCGCATGGAAAAGACCTGATCCGTACACCCCATCCCCTTTCTAAATCCAGCTTGCACATCCCAAATTTTTCCATCAGTTTCTTCCATAACTCTTTCAATTAGCACCTTAGCATACAGTTTACCCACAATGCTAAGCAAGCTGATACCACGGTAGTTTTTACAGTCCTGCTGCGACCCCTTTCCCTTATATATTGGGACTATAACGGCTTTGCACCAGTCTTCCGGTACCCGCTTCAGCTCCCAACATAACTTAAACAAGGTGTACAGCAGACCTGCAACCACACTCTCTCCAGACCTTAGCATTTTGAGTGATACTCTATCATACCCAGCTGCCTTACCTGCTTTCATGCTTTTCATTGCTTTCATTATTTCATCTTTACTTATTTCTCTACCTCTCTCCACTCCTTCCGGAATTTCTATTTCACTTACTTCAGACGATTCTTCACTCTTAAACAGGCTTTCAAAGTATTCCTTCCATCTCTTTAAATTCGAAACTTCATCATTCAGCATGCAGTCATTCTCGTCTCGTATAGCATTCATTCTAGGCTGTTTTGAATTTCCCCTGGCAGTTCTTACGAGCTTCCAGAACATTTTAATATTTGCCTGGAAGTTATCAGATATTCTTCTATCATTCTTATCTATCCTTTCTTGCTTTTTCCTTTCAACAACTTCTTTTACTCTCTTATTTATACGTCTAAAGTCTGCCTTTTTTCTTTCAATTTCATCATTCATACCGCCAGAATTACCAGCTTTGGTTGCGAGTAAATCTACCCATGCCCTCTTCTTTGCTTCACCTTCCATCCGTACCTCATCATCCCACCACAACGTATTACTTTTCCTTTCATTCGTTCTCTTACTTACACCACATACTTCGGTGGCTACATCCACCAAAACTTTCTTAACATTATTCCATACATTCTTCAAGTCTAAATCATTCATACCTAATTCATTCAACACACTTATATTTTCCCTCAGTCTGCATTTATACTTCTCTTTCACACCTTCATCTTGTAACCTCTCTATTCTTATACGCTGTAACGCAGTGGTAGACACAGATGTCCGATGCCGCCAACGCTTGAATAGACCATTAATTCGGCATAAGACCAAGTAATGATCCGTCCCTACGTTGGACCCCCGGTAAACCCTTGTATCTACCACTGCGCTCCTCATTCTTCCATCCACAATTATGAAATCTATCATGCTTCTATCATCCCCTCTTTCCCATGTATACATGTGAATCCTCCTATGGCGAAAGAAAGTGTTCGCCACAAAAAGATTCTTTTCCACACATATGGTGAGGAGGTCTTCACCATTCTCATTTATTCTTTCATCGCCAAACGCTCCTAATATCCTTTCATAACCAGACCTCTTCACTCCCACCCTTCCATTAAAATCTCCTAACATAATAATATTTTCATTTTCCTTGCATTTCGTCAACACCAGCCTTACCATGTCCCAAAACTGCTCTCGGATATAAGTGGGCTTAGACATATCTGGGGCGTACACCCCAAGCACAAACAACTCCTTTAAGCCCACTTTCATTCGTATCCACAACAGTCTTGGGCTTACACATTCATACTCTTTCACACATTGACCCATTCTTTCTGAAAGGATGACACCGACTCCCTGGCATGCCCGCTCGGTCTCGTCTACACCAGACCAGTAAGCGGTATACATACCATGTGCAGTGACATCTCTTCCCTTTCGTTTCGTCTCATTCACACATAACACATCTATTCTTCTATCATTCATCATTTCGCATATTTCATCCATCTTATCATTCATTGCTCCACATACATTCAGCGTAGCCAGACGGGCCTCCGCAATCCACTTTTCGCCCCTCCAGCAGACAGGACGTGACGGGTGGCGAACCTCGTCGCCGGTTTTCCTCCCGGAGATTCTTCGCACCCCTGCCCCATTAAAGGGGCGCCGGGAACTCGGGGTCATTTCTTTGAATTTTTGGCTCATGGTGCGACATAAGGGGTGGTAGATTTTACGCCGCTACCACACGGCGAGGAGCCGAGTCTGTCGTTTCGGCTTTGTCGCTCGTTTAGCACCACCCGGGGGACACGTGTAGGGTGGGCCTAGGGCTAGGTGGTCGAAGCCTACGGACGCGAGTGACTCATTCCTATAGATGACAACACTATTTTAAAATTTGACGTTATCAAATGAATTAATATATTGGTTTTTTAAAGGATAGAGTGACAAACGAGCACACAGTCCACCGGATGGTAAGTGGTTGCTGTGGCCCATAGACATAGTCTACATCTATCCTCGTTTGCGAATCAAAATGCAAATGCTTTGTCACCCGTGAGGACTAAGATGGAATGCCTCTTTTCTAGTAAAAAGGGTCACCGGTTCTCTACACTCACCGTACGAAATACATTAGTGTTGAGCTGCTATTTTACGCTGGTAGTTTGTGAGTGCGTGGTCCTTACCCGGTCGAGCTGACCCATTTGTGCTACAACTATACTACTAATATAACTGCAGCATGGCTCTACCACGTAGAAAACGCCTTGTGTTAATCATTCGCTAAATCTATGTGGAGTGCACTCACTTAGGGAACGTTAATTCAAGTTTAACTTTTTTCGGAACAATAGAAAGACTTTACAGGTTCTATTCATCATCCACACGTCAATGGGAAACTTTAATAAAAAAGTGTAGGCGTGTCCGTCATAAGACTCTCAGAGACAAGATGGATTGCTCATCATGACGTTGTTAAACCACTGCAGAATAATTTAAAAAAACTAGTATAAACACTCGAAGATATATATGTATGATCCCAGCACCAACAGAGAAAACGTCGATACAAGAGAAACAGCATCTACACTCTTACCAACTTTGTGTGACATCAGTTTTTTTATGCTATCTCTTCTTTTGGTGTAAAATCCTAAAAGAAGTTAGTCAAACAGGAAAGCAAATACTAAATAATATTATAATAATCTAGATTATCACTTCAAAAGTATGTGATGCAAATCAATGTCTAAAAAATTTTCTTTAAAGCGACTTTTCAACTAGTGGAAAAAGCTATTTCCTACGTAACAAAAAATGTGAGAATGTGGATATTTGGATTGAAGGAAGAGGAATGAGGAGATTTCGAAAACGTTTACCAGGAGAAATGACCCGATATGCTGGACTAACATTACCAGAAGGAGCTGCAGAGAGCTATATTAGAATGTCTCGATATATTTTATGAGGAACTAGACCATCGCTACAGAGCAATGGATGATATTCTCGTAACATTTAATGTTGTTCAGCCTTACACTCTGCTACCGTCACCAGATGAAACCTTCGTGTAATAGTTCAATATCTGACAAAAATCTACGATGATTTTTCTGCAGGATATATAAATAGGGGTGCTAAGAATCTCCGGTGGAGGTTCGGTTGCCACCTACGACGACTCGACCTGGCAACATACAACGCACGCACCCTGAGGACTGACGAGAAGATCGTGGAGCTGGAAGAAGAGATAGACAAGTTGCGCTGGCATATTATAGGATTATCCGAAGTCCGAAGAGAGGGGGAGGACACGGTAATCCTCGAATCCGGCAACTTGCTCTATCACCGGAAGGGCGACCATCTGTCCCAAGGAGGTGTCGGATTTATCGCCCACAAGTCTCTCGTTAACAACGTTGTAAAGATCGGGAGTGTGTCGACGAGGGTTGTGTACCTTATACTCAGAATCACCAAACGGTATTCGCTGAAGGTCATACAGGTTTACGCACCAACCTCGGCACACCCCGATGAGGAGGTGGAGGAAATGTATGAGGATATCTCTAGAGCCATGCATTCCTCCAAAACCCAATATACGGTGTTAATGGGAGACTTCAATGCAAAACTAGGCACAAGAGAGAACGGTGAGCTGAAAGTAGTGAAATTTGGAATAGGGCAACGGAACCCAAGGGGCCAGCAGCTGGCTGACTTCATGGAGAAAGAGGGACTCTTTATGATGAACTCTTTCTTCAAGAAGCGGCCCCACAGGAAGTGGACCTGGTCGAGCCCCGACGGTTCGACAAAAAATGAGATTGACTTCATTATGACGACCAGACGACAACTGTTCAGTTATGTCTCAGTGATCGCGAGGGTGAAAACCGGCAGCGATCACCGAATGGTTAAAGGCACACTGAACCTAAATGTTAAGTTGGAGAGGTCTCGTCTGATGAAGTGAACGCTCCGTCCCCCTCGTGCTCTAATCCAAAATCCCGAAACCTTTCAGCTCGAGTTACAAAACCGTTTTCAGTGCCTAGAAGACTGCAATGAAGTGGACGATATGAATGACAAGCTCGTGGAAACTATCCGTGCGGTCGGAGCTAAGTTCTGCAAGACCCACCGCAGAAGAACACAAAAACTCTCCGATCACACTTTTAATCTCATGGCTGTTAGACGGGAGATGAAGCTACATTCTTCAACAGATTTGACAGCATACAGGCAACTGAACAGACAGATCTCCAAATGCATGCGGCGAGACTTACGCAACTTCAATACAGCTCGTATTAAAGAAGTGATCGAGCGGAACCAAGGCTCCAAAGTCTTTGCCAGAGATCTGTCTGCCAGAAAGAGCCAACTGTCAAAGCTGAAGACCGAATGTGGCAGCATCGTTTCCAGGGCACCTGAGATTTTGAGTGAGATTGAGAGGTTCTATGGACAGCTGTACACGTCATCGTTGGAGCCACACGTAAGTGTGAGTAACGATCCAAGAGCGAGTCTTATTCGACACTATTCCGAAGATATCCCGGACGTCAGTCTGTGCAAGATTAGAATGGCTCTCCAGCACCTTAAAAACGGCGAGGCCCCAGGCGAGGATGGAATTACAGCGGAGCTTCTGAAAGCGGGTGGAAGACCGGTACTTGAAGTCCTTCAGAAGCTCTTTAATTCCGTCCTCCATGGTGGCATTACACCGGAGGTGTGGAGCAGAAGTGCGGTGGTCTTGTTCTTCAAGAAAGGTGACAACGCTCTCTTGAAGAACTACAGACCGATTTCCCTCCTGAGCCGCGTCTACGTGCTGTTTTCGAGAGTCATTACGAATCGTCTCGCGCGCAGACTTGACGACTTCCAGCCTCCCGAACAAGCCAGTTTCCGAAAGGGCTTTAGCACCATAGACCACATACATACCCTTCGGCAAATTGTACAGAAGTCCGAAGAGTACAATTTGCCACTATGTCTGGCGTATGTGGACTATGAGAAAGCCTTTGGTTCCGTCGAAATTTGGGCGGTGCTGCAGTCCCTTCAGCGGTGCCAAGTTGACTGTCGGTATATCGAAGTGCTGAAGTGTTTGTACAGTAGAGCTACGATGGCCATCCGAGTACAGAACCAGAGTACGAAACCTATCCAATTGCAGAGAGGTGTAAGACAGGGTGACGTTATATCCCCGAAACTCTTCACCGCTGCATTGGAAGACGTTTTCAAGCTTCTGGACTGGAAAGGATACGGAACTAACATCAATGGCGAGTACATCACTCACCTTCGATTTGCCGACGATATAGTCCTCATGGCAGAATCGTTGGAGGAGCTAAGCACTATGCTCAATGACCTCAATAGTGTTTCCCAACGGATAGGTCTTAAGATGAACATGGACAAAACAAAGATCATGTTTAATGTCCATGTCACACCTATGCCGGTAGTTGTTGGGAGCACTAAGCTAGAAGTTGTTGACGAGTATGTTTACCTGGGACAAATAGTCCGACTAGGTAAGTCCAACTTCGACCGAGAGGTCAATCGACGGATTCAACTCGGCTGGGCAGCGTTCGGGAAGCTACGACACATCTTCTCGTCAGAAATACCTCAAAACCTTAAAACAAAATTATGCAACCAGTGCGTGTTGCCAGTGATGACTTACGGAACTGAGACGTGGTCCTTCACTGCTGGCCGTATGAGGAAGCTCAAGGTCGCTCAGCGAGCTATGGAGAGGGCTATGCTCGGAGTTTCTCTGCGTGATAAACTTAGGAATGAGGATATCCGCAGTTTCTACTGCGGATATCCTCATTCCTACCAGATATATATTTATATTATATTCCAGAGTAACCGACATAGCCCAACGGATTAGTAAGCTGAAGTGGCAGTGGGCCGGCCATATAGCTCGAAGAACCGACAACCGATGGGGAAGAAAGGTTCTCGAGTGGCAGCCTCGTACCGGTAGGCGAAGTGTAGGGCGTCCCCCCACAAAATGGAGTGACGACCTGGTAAGACATGCAGGAAGTCGATGAATGCAGGTGGCTCGGGACCGTGCTTTGTGGCATTCCTTGGGGGGGCCTATGTTCAGCAGTGGACTTGTGAAGGGCTGTAATGATGATGATGATGATGATGATATAATTTTGGAGATTTTACGACTTAAAAGCTGCCAGCATTTCTTCCCAAGAAGCGGTTCAATGTAATTCATTGGAGCCTTTCTCGTAAAATTGGGCTATTCTGAATCTGTTCCAAATCTAACGCTGTCTAAGATTTTTTTCTATTAATTTTCATGTGAAGGAAGCTTTTCAAAACTCAAGTTAATAAAATCGACTTAAGGTCTACAATGAGCCAAGCGCGACTAACCAATCTTTTCATTTTATCTATCGAAAATGACAAGAAAGTAAACTTTGACAATATATTAGAATACTTTAGCAAAATAAAGTCCCGATAGCATGTATAGCATTTTTTGTTTTATTTTGGGGGTGCTTGATAGAAAACCGCCCAGAGTGACAACCCACGCTACACCGCCAATAGTTACCGTAAGGTTTGATACTGTAGCGAAGCAATAATGTAATGAAAATATTAAACGAAGTTTAATTATAACACTATTCAGCACTTTCCGTATTGAAAAAATACGCATTTTGTTTTCCGTGCTTTATACACTATTAATATCCTCAAAATTTTGTATCATGGACACTCTATTAGAAAGAAGGGGAACACTTAACTCGGTGCCTTTCATTCATTTCAAGGTCACTGAGTTGGAACGTTTCTGTAGTATGAGCACTGCGCACTCCCTATACTTTACAACCTCCTTGGATATTGTACAGTAATCAATGCGTAGTATCCACACTAAGTAGTCTGTGATCATCTGTGATATAATCTATAGTCTGAGTTTTTTGGCGGGAAACTGTGAAACAAGTTTCCTGATGGTGATGTGATTCTCAAAATAAGGTGTCTGTCTGCTTAGGCGCCTTGAGATACCATCGCCAACCGTCAGCTGTCTGCTGGATCAAGTTACCGTCAAAATCTCCCTAGGGCTGCACAATGTAACGCATCAACATATTGTGAAGCAGTATACTATGAACTTAGAGTATTCAACTAACAGGAGACGCCATGCGCATAAAGTTCCAAACAAAAAAGTCTGTCACATCTAGCGGGAGGCGAGGTAACGCACACTAAGCAAATCGTAAACATTGGTCCACGTCGTTACGCACGCACACAGCATTATATGAGCACACGATTAAGCAAAACGCACACAACCTTGAAAATCTCTCATAAATGTCTCATCGTTACAGTGCATAAGCCATAAACAACTAGTGCGGGGGCCTTGTCGATATGGATATGTCGATGAAATTTTATGCAAGTTACATTAGCAAATAAAATAAAATAAAAATGACCAAATGTTTATTGTGTTATATTACATTCAAAGTAAATTTAAAAAAATACATAAGGTACAAAATAATAATACAAAATTACCAAAATTAAAACAAATTGAAAAAGTATTATATTATATTTTAACTGGTTTTTAAAGTGAATCACTCTTTTTTGCGAGGTAGCTAATTCTAGTGCTTGCATATTTTTCCATCACCAAGTTTGCCAGTTCAATGTTATGTGGAACGTAATCATTATCGAAATAATGTTCCTGTATGATTAAAAATATATAATATGCCTAGTCTATGAAATATTTTTACCATTTTTTAATGTCATGATCAACCGAAAAGGTTATCTGTACAGGGGTTTTAAACGGTCTTATTTTACAGATTTTACCCAACCTATAGAGTTAAACCGTTTTAAGGCTTAGGGTTGAACTACATCTGGCAGCACGAAATCGCACTTTCCTGTACTTCTATCCTTTTTGGTCACTCAGAAACGTTATTTACTAGAGCAAGAAAGAGAGCGGGAGTGTATAGTTTCACCCTCAAAAAGCCGATTGTAAACTGGTTTCAAAAGTTTATCTATCATTCTTGACAATCCATACTAATATAATATTATAAATGTGAAAGTGTGATTTTTTGTTTATTTGTTTTTGTCCTTCCTTTACGCAGCAACGGAATGGAGCAATTAAAAAAAATTAAACATTTGCTATCTCTTGGCCGAAGTTTACGCTTAAACAAACATACTTTTTTCGTCATTTTACTTAGGATTGAAAAATAATTAATGTCGTCGTAAAAAGCGGTAATATTTTGTGTTCTACAGTACAAAAGTGTAGTACTCTGTATATATTTAATAATAATAGATTATAAGTATGACACTGAGATTATTTGTTTGTCCTTATTTATTTATTTATTTATTTAAGCGCTAATAATTCGTGTCTCATCTGAAAACAACAATTTGGTTGACACCATCTAAGACTATATACTTGTAAATAACATTTTAAAATGAATAAATATCATTCACTAAACCTTCCATTTCGATTTGATACATGTTTTAAATTTTATCCTTCATAATGTAAAATAAACATGTAGCAAAATTGTTACGGCCGGCAGTTGCCCTGCTTTAACACTTGCGGGATCCCTCGTGGCCCATAGACGAAGGAGCCGCGGGCAGATGCCGGTCGGGCGTTTCTACGCCGAGGATCAAGGTTTCAATGAACACAAGAGGGGAAAGGTCACTAGGATAAATGCACTTACCTGCCCGAGGAGCGCCGAAGAATCCCGTCGACCGGCCCGGCTGATGACAGTGTTGTGAGTGTGTTTGTGTAATTGTATGTGCTGGTGTGTTGATGGGAACCGATCTGGATGACGCCCCGACGTCCGGGAGAAGGCAGCGCTGGTATCCTCGAACTTTCCCCTTCGGTTGGCACTCACGTTGAGTTGTCACTAAATAGGACAGCTACTCGCAGTCTTTCAGGGGTAAATCACTTGAAGAGTTGCACGCGAATTTTAACGAGTTATTACGTTCTAATCAATATCCCGTTGTTTGCAACGATTTACGCGGTTTTATTTTCTTTAATCAAACTAGCGCGAAGCAGACGTCCGTTTTGCTCACAAAAAACATACCATAATGGCGAGAAAAAACCCCGCCAACGCGTCCGGCGGCCGGGGGGGGGGGGGGGGAGCGGGGGCGAGGGAAGGTGCCCTTGATATCGAGGCCAAGCACGCGCGCTAAGAAAAAGGTTTATTGTAAATCTTTTTCTGCCGAAACAAACCCCCGTCCCGGACATAAGGCATTAAGTCCGCGAGTAGATTGGCAAACGGGACAAGGTCGCGACGGCCCGTTGCAAGACCGAATCTCCGACCAAAACCTCGGCCACTCTAGGCACCCCATCCGCTCCATACGACAGCTTAACAATGCGCCCCCGGCGCCAATACAACGGCGGCGCGTTTGGTTCTTTAATCAACACGAGGTCTCCCACCCGAGGAGGCTCCGTCTTGTCAGACCACTTAACGCGCTGCTGCAAAAGATGTAGGTACTCCAGAGACCATCGGTGCCAAAAGCGTTGAGTCATCTGTTGCAGAAGGGCAAACCTGCTAAGCCGTGAAGCACTCGTTTCCCTGAAGGGATACTCGGGCAGAGCGTTAAGAGGCTGGCCAATCAGGAAGTGTCCCGGGGTTAGAACCTCCAAATCATTCGGGTCGGAGGAGAGGGGACAGAGGGGCCGAGAGTTGAGTACCGCCTCAATTTTACAGAATACAGTGGCGAGCTCCTCAAAGGTCAAAATAGCTTCGCCAATAACACGACGGAGATGCGTTTTTGCAACCTTAACCACCGCCTCGAAAATACCGCCCCAGTGGGGACACGCCGGAGGGTCGAATTTCCACTGGATGCCCCTTTTCGACATAGCATTGCCTAAATAAGTCCGGTGGTTGGACAGAAATTCGACGACCTCCTTGAGATACCTATCCGTGCCCTTATAATTCGTCCCGCAATCCGACCGGATCAAGTCCGGCAAGCCGCGCCGCGACACGAAACGGCCAAGCGTGGCTAAGAAGGCTTCCGTGCTGAGGGCGCTCACCAGTTCCAAGTGAACGGCTTTAGTGGAGAGGCACACGAAGACGCAAAGATAGGCCTTACATGAACGCGCGTTACGAAGGTGAGAGGACTTAACGAGGAAGGGGCCAGCGAAGTCTGTTCCGACCCCGGCGAATGGTCGGATGGCCCTGACGCGGTCGGGCGGCAAGTCACCCATCAGAGGCTGCGATATGGGGGCCTTCAGTTTATAACAGGGGATGCACTTAAAGATGACGCTCCGAATGGTGCGTCGGCCAGACAAAATCCAGAACTCCCGCTGCAAAATAGCCGACAGGGCGTTACACCCAGCGTGGGCATTCTTAACATGGTGGTGGGTAACCAACAACCGGACAAGGGCGCCGTCTTTAGGGAGCAGCAACGGGTGTCGAGCCCCGCACGGCAGTTGAGAGTTTTTCAAACGTCCGCCCACGCGCAGCATCCCAGCGTCGTCCAGAAAGAGGTTCAGGCGGGCCAGAGCGCCCTTGATAACGGAGCCACGCTTCAAGTTTTCGATAACGGGCTCAAAATGCTCCATCTGGACCATGCGGATCCAATGCATCAGGGATTCCCGACGCTCGCTAGGAGACAAAACGCAATCAGAGAGTCGGTTGGACGGATCTCTCGAATTGTGGACAAAGCGGCGCAGCCAAGCAGTCACTCCTAAGAGCTTATCGAGAGAGCTGTACCGTTCCAGAAGGGAGAGATCCCGAGTGAGCTTATCCTTGCCCACTCCTACTCGGGCCCGTAGGCCCGGTAACTCAGTAGGTGCGGAGTAATTACCCTGGGGCCAGAAGGATGGAGGGTTAGATAACCAACCGGGACCCCACCACAATGAGTGGGCAACCAGCGCGGGGGCCTCACAGCCGCGGGAAGCGCAGTCGGCGGGATTCAACTCCCCGGGGACATGTCTCCAGTGGAGAGAAGTCTCAGAACTCTGGATTTGAGACACGCGGTTCGCCACAAAGACCTCAAGATTGTGCGGTGCGGCTCGGAGCCAACAAAGTACTATCTCACTGTCCGACCATGCGTAGACGTCCGTAAGGTCGATTACAGACTTCAAGGACGAGTGAACGTGGTTGAGGAGCCGCGTGAGAAGAGCGGCTCCGGACAGTTCCAATTTAGGGATAGTTAAACGGGATCTAATGGGGGCAACCTTGCTTTTGGCGAGTACGAGATGAACTGCAGTATGCCCAGAGGAACTCACAGTCCGCAAATATACGACAGCAGCATAGCCCTTCTCAGAGGCGTCGCAAAACCCATGTAGAGTAGCCCTGCATTTCCCTGGAGGGAGGAAGCACCTGGGCATGGAAACCCGGTTGATGTCCGGAAGGGAGGAGAGCATGGAGAGCCACTCTCGCAAGAGGGCCCCACTAATGGGCTCGTCCCAACCCAACCCGGACAGCCAGAGCTTTTGAAGGAAGCACTTAGCCAAAAAGATGACCGGGGTGATCCATCCATTCGGGTCGAAGGTGCGAGCTACTGTAGACAGTACGGAGCGCTTGGTCCATGCTTTGGGAGGTGGGTCAAGTTTTACTCTATACGTGAAGGTGTCCTGAACAGGCTGATATTGAATGCCCAGCACAGTCAACAAATTAGGATTCTCAGGGTGCTCGAAAAGGTGAGGGTCTTGTTGATCCTCTCCTGGGAGGTCCCTCAAAATGTGTGGGGAGTTCGACAACCACTTGCGCAACTCATAGCCTCCCGACTTCAGGATGGCAATTAACTCGTCTCGCAAGACCAGAGCCTCCTCGACGGTGGAAGCGCCCGTACAAATGTCGTCCATGTAGACCGAAGTCTCCAAAATAGAAGCTCCCCGAGCGTATCTCAGGCGCTCTCTCTCAGCGAGTTCAAGGAGGGTTCGCATGGCGATATACGGGCTGGACCGGAGTCCATATGTGGTGGTGTTCAACTCAAATACCTGTATGGGATCGCTGGGCTTCTCGCGCCACAATATCAGCTGATATCGGCGGTCATCACGATGTACCACCGATTGGCGAAACATCATCCGAATGTCCGCGACAAAAACCACCTGGTGTCGGCGGAATTGGGTCAAGATGTCGGATATGTCCTTGATCAGTTTAGGACCCGAGTGAAGACACTGATTCAGGGACACACCGTTTGAGGTGGGGGCGGACCCGTCAAAGACTACCCGAATCTTACTCTCAGGGGTCCTCAAGACCGCATGGTGAGGGAGGAAGTAGTGCTCATGTGAACGCCATTCGAAGTTGGACGGTGACATGTGACCCAGCTCCTGATACTCGCGCATGAACTCGACATATTTGTCGCGAAAGGCTGGGTCACGCCGCATGCGGCGCTCCATGGAAAGCAACCTCTTCTCGGCCAGAGCACGGGATTGACCCAAAGAGGGGCGGGAGTCCAGAAAGGGTAAGCGAGTGACGAAACGACCGTCAACCCGCCGGCCGGTATTGTTCTGGTAGAACAACTCACACTCACGGTCCAGAGGGTCGACTCGAGCTGCATGTGGTGGTTCCTCAATTTCCCAGAACCGCTGGACGGCGTCCGATAGGGACACGCCCACGACGGAGAGCGGGTCGGCCGTCGGAGGGGGAGAAGACCACATAACCGGTCCAAAAAAGCTGTGCCCAAATATCGTGGAAATGGCTGACAGGCCATCGGGCTGCAGAGCTCGTATCTCACCTAACAAGAGGGCACCCAGCGTGTCGGCCCCGAGTAGCAAATCTATCGGCCCAGGTTGGGCCCACCGAGGGTCTGCCGGCCTCAAAGCCGACGCACAGCGCACAGCGCTGTCATTTATACGAACGTTAGGGAGGAACCCTACAATGTCGTCGAGGACATTTACCTTGACTAAAATACGAAGGTGTTCGCTGTCAGAGCTGAACACCAACTCCGCCTGTCCCCTAGGAGCAGGAGGCTCGGCACCTCCGATACCTACCATCGGACGTGATTCAGAGCTCCAGGGGAGCCCCAGTCTTCCCACCAACCAAGTAGAGGCCACACTACGCTGGGAACCCGAGTCCAATAGAGCTCGAACCGTTAAGTGTTCGCCGCTCGGGTTGTAAACCTTCACTGAGGCTGTCGGCAATAGAACAGTTTGACAGGTGGACTGCCGACGACTTATAGGCTCAGTGGAGGCGGCCATGGCGGGAGCTAGGGCGGCAGCCTCCTATCTGGAGCTGCCTCTGTTAGGCCGGCACCCGAACCGGGGGCCCCGAGCGCGGCACTCCGACGGCGTCTCGAAGACCCTAGATTGGAATTCCCCGAACGGGCCGACCGGGGGAAACTCGGGGATCCTCGGCTTCAAGGCCCGGGGCCGATATGAAGTCTCCGGAACCCGGTAGTACCGGCACCGGCCAAAGGGGGGCGGGCGGCGTTCCAGTCGCGGCCACTCAGCCAACGGGGGTGAGAACGGTCTAGCTGACCGCTGAGTGGCCGCGCATCCACTATCAACTCGCGGAGGGGGGGTGAGGACCCCCCCGCCCCTGGGGGAACGACTCCCAGACCGATCGGGGGAGGGACTCCCCTCAGAAGGAGGGGCGCTGTGGTCCACCGGTGAGCGCCGAACGTCGCCCGACAGTGGGCGTGGCTGAGCGCCCCCGCCCGTGGGAGTCGGGGGCCTGGCAGGGCCCTGCGAGGACGAGCCGCGAGCACCCAGGCACAAGAGGATGTTGTGGTTGCCCTGGCAGTGCGTGCAGGGCCGCTGGTGCGGGCAGTCTCGTTGTAGATGCCTCTCCAGGCACGAGAAGCACCAGCGGCGCTCCCTGGCGATG
The DNA here is from genome assembly GCA_033319125.1 of Parnassius glacialis. Classification (NCBI taxonomy): domain Eukaryota; kingdom Metazoa; phylum Arthropoda; class Insecta; order Lepidoptera; family Papilionidae; genus Parnassius; species Parnassius glacialis. The sequence continues at coordinate 23,586,968 of JAVANC010000025.1, read as the reverse complement.
GTTCGCCTCGCCTTAGCCGGCTTGCGCAACAGCTTCGGGCACGACGCCGGCCGGTGGTCGGATGCTCGACAATAGGCGCAGGGAGGCGCCTCCCGTGCCGCTAGGCCACTATAGGCGGGCACGGGGGGGCGCCCTCCCGCGGGGGCTCCGCTCGGCTTCAGGGGGGTGGGCGCCGCCTTGGCCGGCTGACTCCGCCTTTCCCGGGGCGCCGCTCGGGTGGCGGCCGGGGGGACCTCGACGGCGCCTGCTGCGTTCTCCAGCAGCCTGCACTGCTCTTCCAGGAACCGCAGCAGGTCCCTAAAGGGGGGCATATAAGAGGCGCCATCCCCTCCGAACCTCTCCTCAAAATGGAGCCGAAGATCGAGGGGCAGGCGGGACAGCACTATGTGAAGGAGCAGAAACGACCACTCGTCCACAGGCAAATCCAGCCGCCGCAACGAGTTGCACGCTACGACGACTGGATTCACTATGTCTTCCCGTAGTCGAGTCCGGTCCTTCAGCAGCGGGAGGTTCAGCAGCCTCCGAACATGATCGTCCGCAATCCGCCGGACGTTGGCGTACCTTCCAGCGAGGAGGTCCCTGGCGTTTTGGTAGGCGTCGTCCGACAACTTGAGGTGGCCGACGACGCTCAGGGCCTCCCCCTCTAGTGAAGCCAGGAGGTACCCCATTTTTTGGCAGGGGGTCAAGTCCCTCCGGGCGTCCACCAGGCTGTCGAACAGGCCGACGAAGGTCATCCACTCCGAGAGGACCCCGGAGAACCTTGGCAGGTCCAGCGTGGGAAGTCGTCCTAGCAGCTCTGGCTGAGAAGACGGCCTCCGCGGGGACTCGAGAAGGCTACTCAGCCGAGCTTCGCGCTCCCTCTCCGCATCCTTGGCCCCCGCCTCGACCAGGTCGTCCGTTAGCGCGAGGAACTGCTCGTAGTCCGCGCGGCAAGATTCCAGGACTCCCTTCTCAACCTCCAAGTCCTCGAGCTCAGAGTAAGCCTCCTCCACGGCCGCCCTTCGAGCATCGACGTGCTCAAGCCTCTTCCTCAGATTGTAGACCCGATCCGGTCGGCCTATCAACGCGTGTGCGCTGGTAGCCCAGCGCAGCTCAGTCCGCAGGCAACGGATTAGCATCTTGGGCGAGGACATCGCTACTAAATCCAAATTACGACACGGCTCGAACACAATTACAAGAATAACAAATAAAAAAAAATACAAAAAGATTAACGGCTAACTAATGCAGTTCCTATCAAATCGAGTTGAATAGAATGTACACAAATAAGAACCGCTATTATTAAATCAACACAAGTTAGTACAGAGGAAAAGGTAAATCAATTAACAATCACAAATATTAATGCGGTCAAATCAAGTTAATTTAGATTACGTAAATACAAATTACCACTCTTTAGTTCAAATACAATTTACAATACAAAGATACATATCAACAAAAAATGACTTGCTCAGAAATCAACCCTTCTATAAGTAACACGCTACCATCCGACAACGACAATTAACCGATTACGCAAAAATATCCCCCTACCTACATAACGCAATCTCCCGCTCTCACACGAACCGGGCGTGGTCTTTCAACTTTACCCGCTAACAACAGCAAGCTAACAAAGAAAGGGATTTTATTATTACGTATATAATAAAAGGTAATTTACGTTATTACGGACGTAATTAATATTAAATTAATAAACTAAAATAAAATAAAATTAATAAACGTATTATTACGGACGGGCGTGACTGTAGCCACAAAATCAACCCAACGCTCCTGCCACCAATTATTTACTTCCTGTCGAATACTATGGTCGGTGGATCGACCGGGAATCGATCCCAGCACCGCGTTCTGCTACCAATTGTTACGGCCGGCAGTTGCCCTGCTTTAACACTTGCGGGATCCCTCGTGGCCCATAGACGAAGGAGCCGCGGGCAGATGCCGGTCGGGCGTTTCTACGCCGAGGATCAAGGTTTCAATGAACACAAGAGGGGAAAGGTCACTAGGATAAATGCACTTACCTGCCCGAGGAGCGCCGAAGAATCCCGTCGACCGGCCCGGCTGATGACAGTGTTGTGAGTGTGTTTGTGTAATTGTATGTGCTGGTGTGTTGATGGGAACCGATCTGGATGACGCCCCGACGTCCGGGAGAAGGCAGCGCTGGTATCCTCGAACTTTCCCCTTCGGTTGGCACTCACGTTGAGTTGTCACTAAATAGGACAGCTACTCGCAGTCTTTCAGGGGTAAATCACTTGAAGAGTTGCACGCGAATTTTAAAAAAAAGGTTTAGAAAAAGGTTTATTGTAAATCTTTTTCTGCCGAAACAAAAATAATAAACCTACTTCAAATAATTTCAAAGTCGGTACAGCAGTTTCATTTAGTTTTCTTTTATTATTTGATTGGATTACGAAAACCGATTGGTCAAAATGCTAGAAACAAATAGTGCTTGTTCGTTTAGGTACCCAGGTTATATGATTGCCACATGCTTTTATCCAAACTTTGTGCCTGTAAAGATCTTTTGGAAAACTGTAAAACCAAAGATCTTTTTTAAACATTGTACAAAAAAGAATTTTAAATAACACCTTGGTATTATATATCACGGTATTAATTATAGTCAAATAAAAACATCGACACTAAAGATTACAGTGAACATCACTGTTATTGCCTTGATGATACCATTTTATATACTCGAAATTACCCTTCTTTTCGTTTCATAACGTAACGTAATGAAATGAAAATATCTATTTAAAATGTTTTATATACAATAAAACAATTAAAATAGATGTTTTGATTTCGTTAAAAACCATTAAAGATTAAATGTTGTTTGAAATAATATAGTTTTGCAAATAGGTCACAATAATATTAATGAATTTAAGACTATTCAATAACACGATTTTGTCTTGTGTAATAAGAACAAAGAGAAACGACATCTGTCTACAATTAAGCAAAATTTAATTATGTCCTAGTGATGCAAAAGTCCTTACTATAGTATTAATACTTTAAATTGGCAACACACCCTGCTCAGCTATATTAATCTGAATTTTCGTGATTTAATGCTTATATTAATTATTGAAATCAAAATAAATACTTAAAGATTAAAGGTAACGTCGTCTTTTTGTAAATTTGAGGTCTGTGATCTTTTTTTACAAGAAAACACACTGCAACTCGGCATTTTTCTGGAGGTCAACTCACGCTTACGACTACTTGTTAAGTGATGCCGTACGCGGCGCAACTAGGTTTATATAACGGGAATGATCCACGCTCTCGTACTTTTGACAGCAGGGAACGCTCTTCAATGTCGTCTCCTGTTAGTTTAATACTCTAATACTATGAAGGATAATTATTATAATATATTGTAACTTCAGGCTCAGAAGGGCTAGATCCCAGAGCCATAAAGCCAGTTATTAAGAAGAAGAATAATCTATGATCTTTGAATTTACGTTTACGATTACGAAGTGTTAGCGTGTGAATTATTTAATTATTTTCATGAAAACCTTATTTTATGAGGATTTACTCCTTTCACAGAAAATAAAGACTGGACTATATCGATTTAAAGATTGTGTTGAATTTTATCATGCAAAGGGAAATTATTATGGTCATAAATTTTGCAGGGTGTATCAATGCAATATGTGAATAATGAGTGCGCAACAAAGTCCGGCCCAAACAAACATGCAAGCCGTAGTTGATAGAGAAAAAGTGTATACATGGATTTTAGAGCTATGTAATCCCGAAACTCGTGAAAATGCTCTTCTCGAGCTAAGTAAAAAAAGGGAGGTGGTTCAAGATTTAGCTCCCATGCTATGGCATAGTTTTGGGACTATCGCCGCTTTATTACAAGAAATCACCAATATTTACGTTGCTATGATACCGCCAACCTTAACAGCCCATCAGAGCAATCGTGTGTGTAACGCTTTAGCCCTGATGCAATGTGTAGCTTCGCATCCCGAAACAAGATCTGCATTTCTACAAGCTCATGTACCATTGTTCTTGTATCCTTTTCTTCATACTGTGTCCAAAACCCGCCCTTTCGAATATCTGCGCTTGACTAGTCTAGGTGTCATAGGTGCATTAGTAAAAACTGATGAGCAAGAGGTAATTACATTTTTGTTAACAACTGAAATAATACCACTTTGCCTACGCATCATGGAAAATGGTTCTGAGCTGTCCAAGACTGTGGCAACATTCATACTTCAAAAAATTTTATTGGATGACAGTGGCCTGTGCTACATATGCCAGACTTATGATAGATTTTCTCATGTAGCTATGATTCTTGGAAAAATGGTGCTGTCCCTTGCAAAAGACCCATCAGCTCGCCTTTTAAAGCATGTTGTTCGTTGTTATCTACGTTTGTCAGATAATCCAAGAGCCAGAGAGGCCTTAAGGCAATGTCTCCCAGATCAGCTGCGTGATGCAACATTTACAGCATGTCTGCAAGAAGATAATTCAACGAAACATTGGCTGGCACAACTTATTAAAAATTTAGAAGCGCAGCCTCCACCTGCTAGCCCTGCCCAACAGAACATGTGAGCATCAAGTGAGGAAGTCCTAAATCCCTTGCATAATGTTAAAAAGTAGTTCAATTTTGAAAATACCAATTAATTTAAAATCATAAGTAATTCTAATAACTTTGTATAGAATAACATGAAATTGTTTGCTAGTTACTCTATTTATTGCAGTTTTGTCCTTTACTTAAGAGGCTTACTAGCCTTTTAACTAAAATACAAACATAACTACTTAATTAGAAACTAAATTACTTGACATTTCAGTTTTCAATTGTATTTTTATCTATATACCTTCAAGTAACCCATATATTTTATCCACCACTGTTAAGCCTTCTAACATGTTAATTATTTGTCAAGTATATACTACTTAATAATGACATACATATCTTAAGTATGATATAACTTTTTTTTAAATAACCTGTTGATTTGTTTCCTTTTTGTTTATAATGCATTGTTTTTTTAGGTACAAAACCAGATGAAAAATAATTTTGTATGCAGGTGTTATGGACTGGAATACAAATACACTTTTACAAATTTTTCATATCAGTGTTTTATTTTTTTAAATAACAGAATTTTTATACAAGTTTTTACTTTATTTAAATAATATGTGAACTTGAAAATAAAAAAAAAACTGAATATTTTTTTCCCAAATAAGGTTTTAGTTAAAGTACTAGTAGTGTAGTAATTTATTGTTGCATCTTATTATTCTATTTTTAATTAAATTATTTTTTATTAATTTAAAAGAGGGTTAGATATACATATGCAACTCTAAGAAAAAAGTTAACATTGTATTACAATTCACAACAGAAGAGACTTATTAAGCATCAATTTTAATTAATATTTTGGAAGGTATTTCAACATTGCCTGATAATAAATACTATATAAAATATTGTTTATAAGAAAATGTTTTAAAAATCTGGCCCTCGTGTTGGGTATTGAGATAATGCCCATCGCTTGGCACCCCAGCTATTTAGGAACAGAGGTCTATAGGCCTTTTTAAAGTTTGTTCTTTGAACTTCATCTGCATTTAACTTTTTTGAACTATAATCTTCCATTTTAGACACATCGAAGAATTGTGTACTGCGGGTTACAGTCTCAGAACAGTGATAACAAGCCTTGTCCATTTGTGAATGTAATTTACTTCTCGAAGTCTGCACAATTTTTGTGGAATTTTCAGTGCTTCTTGATTTGCAACTACATTTACGTGGGGTTTCCCTTTGATGTATAACTGTCAAACATTTTTTGTCAGAATGTAAAGGTCCTGAAATAATAGTATTTATTGATTGATCAAAAAATGTTTTCTTCAATAATATTTCTCGAGATTTAAATTTATTAACAGTAATTTTTTTCTTATTGGAGGGTATAATATTGTTGATCAGTTTTCTTTTTTCAATAACTATAGATCTTGTAGGATTTTCCTTATTATCTTTTGGTATATTATGGATTTTATATGACCTTGATTGTTCCAGTATTGGATTTACTAAATCACTGCAAAGCTTTTGAGCTGTGGTTGGCATATATATTATGTATGATAATATGTAATGTTCTTTGCCTGAATTACTGTAAATCTTTTAGGGATGGACCTCGAAGTTCAAAGCGATTTTAAGTAATAGTAATAGATTTTTTATAGGTATTTGAAAACTTTTTAAGCCCATGAAATAAATATGTAATTAGTAATTAATATCTTTTTGAAATATATCCAATTTGCAATAATTAGGTCGTCACAGAATGTCACATCATCTAAATAATATTTCCAATTTATTTAGCCGATATATTATACATTTGAGATTTAATATATATGTCTAGGATTTACCCCATTTTTCTTCATAAACTTCCAATTACAGACCTCAAGTAATCTAAAATCTAAATTTATTTGAAAAAACCTCCCAAGATAAAAATACCACAGCTTAAAACGTAAAGATAAAAAATTAGTGATTGTATACTCTTTGCGTAAGAATAGAAAAAAAAAACAAAGAGAATATAATACATATCACTGCCTTGTGTTGTTGGTATAAAGCCCCCTTTTCACTACGGGATATAATATAATATATATTACATCTCGAGATATAAATTAATATCGCTACATTTACCATACATTTCATATGGAGCCGTTTACACTTAGCTATAATATATATTACATCTCTAGCTATAAATATTTTTTCGATCGACCGAGCGATATTTTCATATTATATTTTGCCCCCTGTACCCCGCACACCGTTCCGCGACCCGCAGCACGGGGTAAAGGGGGGTAATCCAATGACCAATGACGAACGCACACTGGTTAAAAGATATATCTCACAGTGTGAACGCCAATTGCGGAATATAATATATATTATATACCATAGTGAAAAGCCAGCCTTAAAGAAAGTTTCAGTATTCATACATTAAATTAAACGTACACTTTCGGCTTTCGGAGGGAACTTGACCGCCGGCGAATTGTAGCTCCTATTTTACTAAATTGTATTAAAATTAAAAAAAACCGGCCAAGTGCGAGTCGGAGTCGTGCACCGAGGGTTCCGAACAAATCCGTAGGTATATAACTTTAAAATTATTAAAAATATTTTTATTATATTACGTACATAACTGAAAATTTATGCTTTTCGCAATGTTTCCTTTATCTGTGCTATAAAATGTTGCTTTGTACCGTGGATAGAAGTCTATGCTTTGTACCAAATTTTAAGATTCTGAGTTCACGAGAAGTACCCTGTAGGTTTTGATTCCCTTGCGAAAGTCGAAAATTTGCGGCATAAACGGCTGTATCTTTTGATTGCGTTGGCTTAGAAGTTTGATTTTTTCACAGCTCTAAGGGACAGTAGACAGTAGTAGTTTTTTTTATAGGATAGGGTGACAAACGAGCACACAGTCCACCTGATGGTAAGTGGTTGCTGTGGCTCATAGACATCTACGTCTATCTTCGATTATGAATCAAAATGCAGATGCGTTGTCACCCGTGAGGACTAAGATGGAATGCCTCGTTTCCAGTAAAAAGGGTCTCCGGTTTTCTACACTCACCATACGAAACACAGCAGCGTTAAGCTGCTATTTTACGCTGGTATTCTGTGAGAGCGTGGTCCTTCCCTGGTCGAGCCGACCCATTCCTGCTACAACTATACTACTAATATAGCTGCAGCATGGCTCTACCACGTATAAATATATATTAGTAGTATTTGATATAAATTGCAGCTTGATACCTCCACGCGTTCCTGAGAAAAAGGGTCTTGACAGACAGACGAACATCAAAGTCATCCTATAAGGGTTCCTGTTACGGCCTACGGCTGCTCCTACACAGGTAAAAACCCCATAAAGGCCTCTTGTACAGGAACTTAAACCCTAGACCACCAAATCCGAGGCGGTTTTCACGAAACCCAATTACGTAGCGAAGCCACGCGCCCAAAATCCAAATTTAGACCTTAATCAAACAAAAACCGGTCTCGCGCGGACTTCTGCAGCGATAGCCGAAACACGCAGATAAACCGGGTCGCTGCTATCAGGCTACTCACCTCGCCCACGAGCGTCATACGCTGGGAAGCTGCCTACCGCTCCCCCTCCCCGCGACGCGCGTGACACCTCGTGCCATCGGGCGATTCACGAAGTTGAACGTGATTGGATGACGTTCAACATGACCAAATTTAGAGGTAAACAGTTCCGTTTTTTTCTTTTGAGGTACGGAACCCTAAAAACACGTTTATAGAATGTTTAATGATCAAAAGAGAAAAAGAAACGAATCTTCTATCTAGTATCTACATTAGTCATAAACATTATTACTTTGGTGGACTGGGTTTTAATAGTTTTTAAAGGAACGAATTTACTTTAATTTATGAGATGGAGAAAGAGGGACTCTTTATGATGAACTCTTTCTTCCAGAAGCGACCCCACAGGAAGTGGAGCTGGTCGAGCCCCGATGGTTCGACAAAAATGTGATTGACTTCATTATGACGACCAGACGACAACTGTTCAGTGATGTCTCCGTGATCGCGAGGGTGAAAACTGGTAGCGATCACCGAATGGTTAGAGGCACACTGAACCTAAACGTTAAGTTGGAGAGGTCTCGTCTAATGAATTCAACGCTCCGTTCTCCTCGTGCTCTGTTCCAAAGTCCTGAAACCTTTCAGCTCGAGTTACAAACCCGTTTTCAGTGCCTAGAAGACTGCAATGAAGTGGACGATATGAATGACAAGCTCGTGGAAACTGTCCATGCGGTCGGAGCTAAGTTCTTCAAGACCCACCGCAGAAGAACACAAAAACTCTCCGATCACACTCTTAATCTCTTGGCTGTTAGGCGGGAGATGAAGCTACATTCTTCAACAGATTTGACAGCTTACAAGCAACTGAACAGACAGATCTCCAAACGCATGCGGCGGGACTTACGCATCTTCAATACAGTTTGTATTGAAGAAGGGATCGAGCGGAACCAAGGCTCCAAAGTCTTTGCCAGAGATCTGTCTGCCAGAAAGAGCCAACTGTCAAAGCTGAAGACCGGTTGTGGCATCATCGTTTCCGGGACACCTGAGATTTTGAGTGAGATTGAGAGGTTCTATGGACAGCTGTACACGTCATCGTTGGAGCCACACGCAAGTGTGAGAAACGATCCAAGAGCGAGTCTTATCCGACACTATTCTGAAGATATCCCGGACGTCAGTCTGAGCGAGATTATGATGGCTCTCCAGCATCTAAAAAAACAGCAAGGCCCCAGGCGAGGCTGGAATCACAGTGGAGTTTCTGAAAGTGGGTGGAAAACCGGTACTGGAAGTCCTTCAGAGGCTCTTTAAGTCCGTCCTCCATGGTGGCATTACACCGGAGGCGTGGACCAGAAGTGCGGTGGTCTTGTTCTTCAAGAAAGGTGACAATGCTCTCTTGAAGAACTACAGACCGATTTCTCTTCTGAGCCGCGTCTTGGTGCTTTTTTCGAGAGTCATTACGAATCGTCTCGCACGCAGACTTGACGACTTCCAGCCTCCCGAACAAGCCGGTTTCCGAAAGGGCTTTAGCACCATAGATCAGATACATACCCTTCGGCAAGTTGTTCAGAAGTCAGAGGAGTACAATTTGCCACTATGCCTGGCGTATGTGGACTATGAGAAAGCCTTTGATTCCGTCGAAATTTGGGCGGTGCTGCAGTCCCTTCAGCGGTGCCCAGTTGATTGTCGGTATATCGAAGTGCTGAAGTGTTTGTACAGTAGGGCTACGATGGCTATCCAAGTACAGAACCAGAGTACGAAACCTATCCAATTGCAGAGAGGTGTAAGACAGGGTGACGTTATATCCCCGAAGCTCTTCACCGCTGCATTGGAAGACGTTTTCAAGCTTCTGGACTGGAAAGGATACAGTATTAACATCAATGGCGAGTACATCATTCACCTTCGATTTGCCGACGATATAGTTCTTATGGCAGAATCGCTGGAGGACATAAGCACTATGCTTAATGACCTCAATAGTGTCTCCCATCTGATAGGTCTTAATATGAACATGGACAAAACAAAGATTATGTTTAATGTCCATGTCACACCTATACCGGTAGTTGTTGGGAGCACTAAGCTCGAAGTTGTTGGCGAGTATGTTTACCTGGGACAAATAGCCCGACTAGCTAAGTCCAACTTCGACCGAGAGGTCAATCGACGAATTCAACTCAGCTGGGCAGCGTTCGGGAAACAACGACACATTTCTCGTCAGACATACCTCAAAACCTTAAAACGAAATTGTACAACCAGTGCGTGTTGCCAGTGATGACTTACGGATCTGAGATGTGGTCCTTCACTGCTGGCCGTATCAGGAAGCTCAAGGTCGCTCAGCGAGTTATGGAGAGGGCTATGCTCGGAGTTTTTCTGCGTGATAAACTTAGGAATGAGGATATCCGCAGTAGAACCAGAGTAACCGACATAGCCCAACGGATTAGTTAACTGAAGTGGAAGTGGGCCGGCCATATAGCTCGAAGAACCGGCAACAGATGGGGGAAGAAAGGTTCTTGAGTGGCAGCCTCGTCCCGGTAAGCGAAGTGTAGGGCGACCCCCCACGAGATGGGTGACGACCTGTTAAGACATGCAGGAAGTCGATGGATGCAGGTGGCTCAGGACCGTGATTTGTGGCATTCCTTGAGGGAGGCCTATGTTCAGCAGTGGACTTATGAAAGGCTGTAATGATGATGATGATGATGAAAACTATATTCAATCAATCTTTTTTTTTGCTATGGCAACCCTGGTGATAAGTTGTAAACGTAATTGGTCCCGATAATTTTAATAATTTAAATATTGTAAATTCATTATATCCACCTTAATTTTATGTTATAGTTAATAATTACTGCCACTTTGTATTTAATATTTAAGAAATATTCTCACCACTCCATGGGTTGACTGGTAGAGAATGCCACAAGGCATTAAGTCCGCCCTTTGTATTCTTTTAGTTTAAGGAATGCAATAAAGAATAAATAAAATAAAATAAAGTCGGTACATAAATGTTATAACAACATTTTGGTGTTGGAACCTCTTTGGTTGGAACAAAAAGTGACAGGTAACGAACATTGTTTTAAAATTATTGTAATTCTTATTTAATATATTTCCTTTTATAATTTAAAGATTTATTCTATTACTCGGATTTGTGAATTAATTGTATAATGATTTAGATTGATTGTGTATTTTTAAATGATGATTTACGACCATGAACAAAAATGATTATTATTTCAAATTATGCGAAACGTGAAGAGTTACGTTCTAAGAAGTGTCAAAAGGGACTTTGTAATTGGAATAGAGTATATAACCTTGTACGAAGGGGCGAAATTTACCTTCATATTCAAATAATTCGGATGCATAGACTTAATATATAAGTGTGCCCTCTAGTGAGATTAAAATAAGTCTAGCATAGCACTTCGGAATGTAGATGGAAGCACATTAATCGTATCATTTTGTTCGTAAAATAATGTTCTAAGTTGCATGCCCATGTTTAGTATCATGAGGTTATCCCTATACCATCTATCAATTTTATCGAGATCTTGCTGTAAGTCGATAACATCATGGACACTTTTAGCACAGTATAGTTCGATAAATTTTTATGTCGTCTGTCTACATCTACATTTTGAATTTGGAATTAAGGGTTTTACTTATATTGTTTATGAATATCAAGAAAAACAACGGACCAAGGTGAGAACCTTGAGGAACACCAGAAAGGATTTTACTAGAGAATGACTTAAATCCATTAATAAGAAATAAGTAGTGAACGGTTCCTCAAGTATGATTCACACCATCTAAGCAGTGTTCCATGAATACCCATTGCTTCCAGCTTAAGCATTAAGTCATGATTTACAACATCAAATGCCTTACGAAAATCAGTATATATGGCGTGAACTTCTTCTCCGTTATCAATGGCATCAGAAATGTCCATATCGCGAAGAGTAGACATTAAGTGGCCTCCAAGGAGTCTTTGAGATCTTTCCCCTAATGATTATTTTTTGTGGGGTTACCTAAAAGCAAGGGTCTGCGAAAATAAAAATAATAATAATAATTTATTGGACTCTCAGTTCGACAAATTACACTTATGTATTATATCTATTTTAAATTACAAAATAACATTTCAAAGAAGTTAGCGTTGACGGCCATACTAGTATAAACTGTGTTACAGCCGAAATAATCCAACAACAGTTGAAGAGTTAAAGTAAAACATTGTGCAAGAAATTAACGCTATCCCACGAGCAACTTGTCAACGTGTTTTTCAAAATCTGCGTATGCGACTACAAGAATGTCAAAAAGCTGGTGGCAGTCACTTAAATAACATTATCTTTAAAAATTAGATGTCACTTAAATTTCAATTTCTTGTACTTTTTAAATGTATAAATAAAAACAACAATAAGATTTATAGTTATTTTCATTGCAAATGAAACCACTCATACAGTTAAGACCCATGCTATTAAAATCAATTGCTGTCCGTTAGTCTCGCTAAAACTCAAAAACGGTTGGACCGATTTTGGTTAATTTTTTTGTGTGTCTTTGAATGGGTCCCTAGATGGCTTAGATTCACATTTGGACTCGGTAGGTGGCACTGTTGTCGAGATCCAGAAATTACCCGTGCGAAGCCTGGGCGGATTATTAATTCAGTAATAAAAGTAATAAGGAATGTGCTAGCACTTCTTATTAGTTTGCGATGCTATTCCTTTTATCATAAAATGCAAATTCTTAAGATAGCCTAAGTAACTACGAAACTCAAAAAAATTGATTCTATATCAAAAAATTCTAAATCCGCTTCAGCCAGTTAGTTTAAGTAGCCCAAATGTTTGTCGCCGCATATACTTAGAGGTGGTGCTACAGGAATATCACACCATTTCCATGAGGCAGCGTGGGTATTGGCGGGTTCTCCTACCTGAAACTTCATGGTGCAGTTCCTTGCATCGATGTAAATTTTGGCGCTTGGAACTCCGGCTCCAGCTTATGCTTGAAAAGTTTAAAGAGACTGACCCATCCGAGAGTAGCGAGCAGAACTGTCGAGGCTGTTCGTCCTCACAGTTGTTCCTACACGCTTTTATATGAAGAAGGGAGAACTCCACCTCCACCCCCTTAACGAGAAGGAGCCTGTATGGGCCACTGCCGTTAGTGCTATGCAAGTGTGCTAAAACGTTCCCTTAGCCCCAACAAATGGTCAACCCCTTGGGGTTTCAGTCGGATTTCCTTATGCACAAAAAAGGTGTCCTAAATATTAATTAATTTTAAATTAGAAATAACTTCGACATTGTAACAAGATCAGTTTCTTTTTACGAATTTAAAGTTGTCTTCCTTACCAACAGATATCCAAAGGGTTGTTTAAAAACCTTTTTGAATTTATTGGAATATGACTCCATTATTCGAGTGTCCCATCTGGAAATACATAGTGCCCAGGTATTGAGGGACAGTCGAATAGACCGTGAATATAGGAGAAAATTATTATTTTGCGATAATTTTCCCCTACCTATGAGTAGGCAGAGAGACCTAAGAATCTTCTTGTGTTTATCTATGTCCTCCTCCTTTAAATCCGTAAACGCATAAATGTAATGCCATTTTGTATGTTAAGTGTCTATACATGTGAATTATAGATGGAAAAGAGAAGCATAATATGCGCCTTTAGGCTTAAGAACTTGAGATACTGTGTTGTGTTGTTTCAGGTTAAGGTTTAAAAATACTCTGTGGATGTAACATAATTTGTCCAAGCTGTATTTCCTATGGGTTAGTGGATATCTACACCAATGAGTATAATAAGTAGACATCGGATTTCATGCATTTGCATATGCATGAAATATATCACAATTATTATCAATATATTTTTATCACCTCCTGTATACGCGACGCAGGAACGATCGGTTTTTGACGCGGCGAAGTGGGCGGTGGAGAGACTCACGTCTTTTAATGCACTATCAGTTAATTACTTATTGCCGATTTACCGCCTGTTGACTGTGCCAATTGCTGTTTAATATTGTAGCGTTATACTAATTTTGTAGATTAAGGTGTAGCTTATCTGTCAAATTTTAAGTCGGCGGCTTGTGGTACACGATAAAGTTTTCATTAAGCTTATGATGTACCATAATATATTCTATGTATTATCTGTAGTTTGTTAAATAAATAAATATAACTCTCTAATTACAGCGTAAATGCATATTTTAGCCTTTTTCCCAATCGTGCATATTTCGTTTAGTAGCGGGAGGTACGTACATATTATAGGGACGTAGGCGACGAAGGCGTGTAGAGCGCGAGCGCAGTGACTGACTGAACCACAGAACACAATTACTCTCTATCAAGAAAATAACGCCTAATTCATACTAAAAAACGGAAACACGTGTTTATGAGTGTACACTAAAAGCGCTACGGTGGACGCCCATATAAAACTTTTTAGCGGGATTTTCAAATCTTTGTATTCTGTAACTTTAAAACATTTTATTTAAGGCATATTCGAGTAATTTTGGCTCAAACTTCACAAACCTATGGGGTAAGTTCCCATTGAGAGGTTGCACCAAAATAACTCGATTATACTTTAGATTAGTATGTGGAATAAAATAAAACTATAAATAAGTATAGTTGTGTAATTTTATTTTCTGAAAGACATTGTTTTATAAACTATATATTATTATTGATGTTTTTTATTGTTTTGCACATAATATTTCCACGCTTGTTACTGATTTATAACACGTTATTGTCATAGAGTTATTCTTCACAGAAGATTAACGTAAATTTAAATCAGCAAAATTCTCATGATGAAAACAACATCCCAAATACGTAATCTGAAACAGATACAACTCGAGTCAATATAGTAATAATCCCTACAAATAACGGTCAATAAATTTAAAATATTTATAGACTTACCACAATATTGTTATAAGTATTAAACACCTATTAAACTTGGCGGTATCCACTGGGAAGTTTCCTATCGCCTTGAAAAAGGCAATTGTACATTCCATTTATAAAAGTGGGGACAGAGGCAGTGTCACAAATTATCGCCCAATTTCTGTCTTGCCAACCCTGTCTAAAGTATTTGAGCATATCCTAAATCACCATTTAGTTCGCTTTCTCGAATCAAATAGCTTAATCTCCAAAAATGAATTTGGCTTTAGAAGGGGTAGGTCTACCGAGGATGCTGTTGCTTCCTTAGTTGGGCATGTAGTCACCGAAGTCGAGGAAGGTAGGAAATGTCTGGTTATTTTCCTAGACCTTTCTAAGGCATTCGACACTGTCTCTGTCCCACTACTGTTAAATAAGTTGGAAACGCTGGGTGTCAGGGGTCGTATTCTAGACATATTTTCTGATTATTTATCATGTCGGACGCAGTGCGCAAAGATAGGTTCTTTCATTAGCAAACAAGAATCCCTTGAATTTGGTGTCCCTCAGGGCAGCATTTTAGGGCCCACGTTATTCCTGTCATACGTAAACGAGCTTTGTGACTTACCTCTATCTAATTGCCGCATTGTTACTTATGCTGATGACACGGCCCTTGTTGTTTCTGGAACAACTGGTCCGAAACAATTAACATCGCATAGAATAATTTTAGAATTATTATGACGTGGCTAAGTCGTAATCTTCTAACCTTAAATATAGATAAGACTAAATTAATAACCTTCTCTATAAAACCCTCTGCACAACCATCAAGCGAGTTTTTCGATATGCGTGCTCACAATTGCTCCAGTGGGACTTCTCACTGTAATTGCCCAAAATTGCAAAGAACCCATACCATACTTGGGTATTCAAGTGGATAATTGTTTGAACTGGTATAGACAAGTAGAATCCGTTGCAAGTCGGTTACGCAACCTAATCTATATCTTTAAAACATTACGTAGCTCCGCGGATGCCGACATCCTGTCATCTGTGTACACAGCCCTGTGTGAGTCAATCATAACATACTGCATCCCGATATGGGGTTGTGCCTCCAAGACTACCTTCATTAAAATTGAGCGTGCACAGAGGGCAGTGCTAAAGGTTATGCATAGGCGGCCTTGGAGATACCCGACCACACAACTTTATATCGATTGTAATGTACCTACAGTTAGGCAACTTTAAACTTTAATCCTTCGCACCATTAATATCCTAAACTTACAAACTGTACCCACTAACACGCACACAAGACACGCAATCACTTTCACACTTACACACACAAACACACACACACACACACACACACACACACATATTATGCCATACATATCCATCACCGAACTATTATTTTTCTTTAACTGCCTGTTCTAAAACTTCTTACCATAATGTAATCACCAATTAAATCAACTCGCTATGCTGTTCTAAAGAATATCTTGTAAAGAGCCGAACCACTGACTTTCATAACACAGTTTACCCTAGCATGAAAGTCAGGGGATCAACTTATTTCTATGTCATTTAGGCTAGCCATCTTTTTATCTACAATAACTTTGTATTAAGTTTAAGGCTTTATTTGTCAATAAAAAAAATATTACTATTATTATTATTATTAATTTTTTTCTTTTCCTATCATAGGAAACCTGTAGAAAGTGATTAGATGATTTTGTGCTTTTTATTTGCACAACACTTAACTTACTTTCGATGAGGATCACACATCGTGCATAAAAATAATGAGTTCATTTATAGTCAATATCTTATATTATAGAGTTAACATCTCACAAAAAAATCTTTACTGTATATTCACGACGGTATTATGACTGTGTATTCGCCTACAAATGAAAATGAACTATTCTGAGCCCATAATAACTGAATTTAAGCAAAAAATCAATAATAAATATTAAAAATTAAACCTATAAATAAATTTCAGAAAATATTTTCAATATGAAAGACGTTGACAAACATATGTGATTTTTTTCTTCTTCTATTAATTCATGGCTTCTTTTAATAGAATTCTGCTATTATTAAATAATTTAATGTAAATGAATTAAATTGTGCAAATCTCAGAGTAATATTATGTAATTGTACTTTAAAAAGCAAACCAAAAAAAGTTTAACACATAATTAACATTTTTAGTTTCTTCCGATATAATATGAATTTGTGTATCTAATTTTTAAAGTGGCATTGTAAAACTACATAAAGGAAAGAAACAGCGATATTTTTTCTCGCTTTATTTTAACAAGTCCAACACGAACATTGACAAAATCATGATTGTGTGCAGATTTTTCAGCTTTCATACAAAGTTGCCTCACCCTGGACTGAACTGACTGGCAAAATTTTAAAATTTATCCAATGACGTCAGTTGATGTAGAGAAGCCGTTTTCGGCGTACAAATTGATATTGGGTGACAAACGTCACTAATTTTCGCTCGAAAATTTGGAAAAACATTAATTGTATATTGTCATAAACTATACATAATTATAAGAATATTTCGATGTTTTTGTAGTCTTTAATTAAAATATATAAAAATAAAAATGTTTGTTTTAATTTTAAATAGTGTATATTTTGGACATATCAACAGTTTTAAGTGCATATTTCGACCTTTTTTAGTGCATATTTGCATGCATATTTTGGCAATTTCTTAGTGCATAATATAATCCGATGGCTAATATTAAGTATATACAGAATATCTACACCGCAACTACAAGGTACATACTGGGGGCATTTTTTGTAAATTTTGGAGTCTTATCTTTTATAATATTTCTTAGCGCTGCAAGCTCCAAGAGAATACCTACTTTTTAGCATAATATTGCGAATCTGATAAAAGATTAAATTCCTTGCAAATATAGTACCAATATTCAATATTGCTTTACAACTAATGCGATTTTATATAAATAAACTTAGAGTACAAAACATTTCTAGCTATGTATATTACAAATAAAATTATTTAACTTATAAACGTTTCAGAAGTTATTATTTATACCGATTACAATTATAATATTAATGCCTACATTGAAAGCATTAAAAAGCTGCCTATTGTTCGAGGAGTACCTACACTAGTTTGGTTAGAATAGTCACAAACTAACAAGAAGAGTTTTCACCTGCGTTTATTAACTTGCTTGTAGTCGGCGTTCCTGGATAACTTATAATGTGTACATTATTATATTATATTGTATACACTATTATATATTAGATACTTCTCGACGATATTCGTTAGGAATATATGGGCGTATATTATAAGATGTAGAAGTTTCGCAGTACAGCTGTATATCGGTGTCAGGTATATTTATATTATTTTGTTGTATTAAATTTTGAATGTTGCTATCGTTCTCTAGTGCGCATGCTATGTCCTTGTAGTCGATAGTAAAAGGGTAAGCTATTGTTTCTATGTGGCTTGGTACGTCGGCAACGATGTTGTTTCCCGTTCACGTGATGTATGTTTGTTATAAATTCGCTTATGCCGCGGCCACCCGTTTGTCCGGCGTTTTTTAAGCCTGCACCTTTAGGGGCATATGTGTTCTGTGGCCTGCACACAAAACTCATACGAGGGAATTCATATAATCCGAATGGTGTTATTGTGGCTGTTTTCTCTATGTCTTCTGGCCTTACGTTGATTTGTCGATATGCGCGGTTGAGATTTATAGGTTTAATCAGTTTAATTGTGAACAGTAAAGAAAAATAACCTTAGGAGGTGTTTGCTGCCCCATTGATTTTCAATCTTTTTTTAAAAAGTGGGGTAACTGTAAACCATGAAAATTGTGTTCTTTACATAAATATGCCCATTTTTATTTACCGTATGGTTATTTATTGCTATTATTTCATGATGCATTCAGATGGAAGTATTATTCGCAATTGGGTGTCAATGTAAGCAAAGTAAAACTTGACATAGTTATAATATGAAAGCAATACTGGGGTGATTGACAACAATTATGATACTTCAGGGTAATTGTAAACAAATTAATAAATTTCATTAATATGCCAGGGGTAGTGGAAAACAAAAATGTCATATAAAAGTAAAATTATATTTTAAACTTTTTTCAACTAATCTCTATTTTTTTTAAATAAATTTTGGTTTAGATACTTTTTTTATAGGATAAGGGTGCCAAACGAGAACACAGTCCACCTGATGGTAAGTGGTTGCTGCGGTCCATAGACATCTACATTTATCCTCTATTCCAAATCAAAATGTAAATGCGTTGTCACCCGTGAGGACTTAGATGGAATGCCACATTTCCAGTAAAAAAGGCCTCCGGCCACCTGCACTCACCAAGTGAAACGCAGAGGTAAACCTTTACTTCACGCTGGTTTTCTGTGAGGTCGTGGTACCACCCCGGTTCGAGCCGGCCCATCCGTGCGACAGCAAAAGCTGCCGCGTGGCTCTACCACTGTCCAAGTTTATTTTTATTTTACGCATATCCCGTTCTTGCATCTTCGAGCATTTAATTTAGGTTTAGATTTATTTGCCACTGCTGCTTTTAACCGCCAAAGTTCTTCGTTGCTAGTCAAAATTACTCCGAAAAACCTAGGCTTTAGTCTTAGCACCACAGGTTTTTACATATACGTGGACTACCAAATATTTTTAAGTTTTCTTTACTTGAGGATTTCATTTTATTTTTATTAGTCATACTACTGCCGGATGAAATATCAGTTAAGGCATATGGTTACGGCGTTAAATATATTTTTCTTTATATGAGAATTCGTAGTAGAGCTTTTGATATACCAACACCCATTCTATCTAGGCTTACTTATCTGCCTTTTATTCTGTGAAATATGGGAGTAGAGTATTAGAGTATATATATATATATATATATATATATATATATATATATATATATATATATATATATATATATATATATGCGAGAGAGAGAGAGAGAGATTATTCGACTAAACTAAACAATCTCATATAATATATATTACTTGTGAGATACATTGTGTTTTCATGCGATATCCAAGTCCATCTATTTATTTAAAACATAAAAGATTTTTAATATTGATATAGTCACTACAAGATGTTGTTAGGTTAGCTATAGTTCGGCCGTTCAGAGAATGCGTTCCTGACACCTATCAGTTAGTCACGACTAGTGATGGGCACAACATAACACTGAGTTCGTTACCGTTCCTCCAAAATGAACCGCCGCGTTATTTTTAAGATTATTTTCGTTTTCAATTGGCGGAATCATTTAAAATTTATATTTTAGTAATTTAAGTGGAAACCAAAAAAAGGTAATATTAATTTAATAAAATTGTTTTATTTATTCCTTGTTACAAAGTTACTATCTGTATTTCTATGCAATAAAGTACATTGAATTGAATGTGCGTACAGAATATTAATCAGACTCCGATTCGCTTGAGGAGGTGGTGTCTTCATCATCATCTTCGCCTACATGTATAATTATATTATTATCAATAACAGAATCAATCCTGATATCTCGGTCAAAATGTTCCACAATCAGGTTTTTAGTCTTCTCAACAACCTTTGCCCAGTCATCTCTTGTGACTTCCCCGCAGGCTTCTTTTAATAGGGCCATCATCTTTTTTGCTGAATGGCGGGGAAGTATTATGGCGGGCGGCGTAACCTTTTATTTGAGCCCAGATTAGCTCAATCGCGTTATATTGGCAATGATACGGTGGAATTCTTAGAACGCGATGACCGTACTCCAGAGCCAGTTCATCGATTTCGTAGCGCACATTTGCCGCTTTATTTTCTTTAACTAATTTAATTAGCTCTGGTTTTAGCATCTACATATTTGCGTCAATGCCTTTTGCTTGTAACCAAGCCACCATTTCTTCTTTTTTATTAGCTTGGGTAGGTGGTTTCGGTATTTGAACCGAGTGATAGGAGGCATTATCCATGAATATTACAGAAGGCTCTGGTAGGGTGAGCAAAAGCACGTTCTGGAACCACTCTTTAAATGTAGTGGCATTCATTTTCTCGCGGTAGTCATTTGTGGTTTTTTATTGAAATGCCAATAACGCGTTCTCCACAAAGCCGTATTTTGCAGAACCTGCGTGGCATATTATCAGACGGGCCCCCTTACTCATTGGTACTTTCGACGTCGACGCTTGTGTATCATCCGTCTAAGAACGGGAAACCGTGTGATTGGCGTTTAGCCATGTCTCGTCAATGAACACGACATTATCCCAGTTATCAATATTTTTTGCTTCTCTCAAAAAACTTATCCGTTTTAAAATTATGTCGTATCGTTCTAATAAAATTTTTCTTGTGTCTGTTTTTTTATACGAAAAGCCAATATATTTTAAGATTTTGGTTAAAGCAGTTTTACCCCCGCTAAACAGTCCAGCTTCTCTTAACGATGCCAAAAGCTTCTTCCTGTTGACATATTCATTTCTGGAATAGTAACCATATATATGATTTCTGATTGCATCGGCGTCAAAGTTGTCAATATCTGTCACGGGTTTAGTTCTACGTTTCTTCTTCGGAGTACGTAAAATATTATCTTCCGTGCCGGTAGAGCCGAACTTTTCTTTATTAATATTTGTTATCGTTCGTTTGCTAACTCCAAGTGCCTGAGAGACGCGTTCTTGTACTTGTTCGACAGGTAACAGGGTTCCGCCATTTTGCCGCTCCCGCTCAAAGTAATCTTGCAGCTTGATGATTAACTCACGGGCTCCACTTTTCAATGTTTATCCACGTTTAGGCATTATTATGCACCAAAAGTAAAAAGAACGCAATACAAAACACAATCGAAGTCCGATTTAGCGCCGATGTCAGTTTGAAAAGCAGAAACAGTCCATTAAACGAAAGCCGGGTAATCAAATTAAAACAGATCGAAAACACTTGAAGAACGTGGTCTATGCGCACGAAACGACAACAGACGACTGTTTTAGCGTCACAAAATGGCGGCCCATAACGCCGTTTGGGGTTACCATTTTCAACCTAAATATAAAAATGCTACTTTCTTTCGCGCGTTCGGTTTGGTCGTAGTTTTATTTTTATATTTAATAAAAGTTATAGTCCATTATTTTCAAATTCTTAAAAAGAAAAACAAAACGTATTATTTTATAAAGTATAACTGTATAAGAACAGATTACGATACTGTTATTGCCTGTTATTGTTAGCACAGCACTACAAATATAAAGCGCTGACATATTTATTAGTTATTTGACACTCAGTTTGGCACAAAATTATAACATTCATTGATTATTGATATAATAATGTTGTCTTAATGCTCATCAATTGTTAAGATGGTAAACAACCAGCAAAAATATTTTTATCGTAACTGCAACGCCATTACAAAGTTACGTCGTCAGTTCAATCGCGACGTGTCAGGAACGCATAGTCTGAACGGCCGAACTTTAGTGTAAGGAATGAAACAAAACATATGTACCACACGACCACGAGTAAAGAAACAGAAGAGAGACAAAAAGCTTCATACAACTGCTCTAGGTATACTCTTTGTCCAATTTTTTTTTATAGGATAAGGGTGACAAACGAGCACACAGTCCACCTGATGGTAAGTGGCCGCTGTGAGCCATAGACATCTACATTTATCCTCGATTACGAATCAAAATACAGATGCATTGTCACCCGTGAGGACCAAGATGGAATGCCTCATTTCCAGTAAAAAGGGTATCCGGTTCTCTACACTCACTATACGAAACACAGCAGCATTAAGCTGCTATTTTGGTCGTTCCCCGGTCGAGCCGACCCATTCGTGTTACAACTATACCAGAAATATAGCTGCAGCATGGCTCTACCACGTAATATGGCTTTACCACATAATAATTGGTAAATGATTATATTTTTTATTTTGATGTATGTCGTCGAGACATCTCATACATATATAAGTACATATTAATTTTTTATCGCATTTGTTGAATTGCTCGAGCAAAAATTTCGCGAATATTTTGATTTCGAAATAAACATTGTTAGTGATGTACTAAAACGTGTGCAAGGTCGTATATGTCAAGTAAGTGATTTCTATTAGATTATTTAATAAAAGAAAACTTTTTATTATGTTTTACACTTAACTAAAAGGCACAATAAATAATGTAAACAAATATATGAAAATAAAATATTTAGAGTGGTTTGTAAAAAAGTTAAAAGCAGGTGTAAGGAACACCTTCAAATGATATATTATGTAAGAAAAAATATTTTATTTAAACTTAATAATGATATTGATACAAATTGATTAAGATAAAGGACGCGTCCGCCGCATTCTGAATGAAAACGTGACTGCTTAAAAAATAAAGAAAATGATGCAAATGATGTTTACTTAAATAAATCGCTTACTATCAAAAATGTACGGTTGCACTGTACAGCAAGGATAAATACTCACTAGTCAAACATGAATCTGAAGTGTTAGGAACGATAAGAAAAATTTACCGAGAAGAAACAAATAAGGAATAGACATTTTTTATAATAAATTAAATAATTAATACGGCAATTTTGTAATTTTTTCCTTTAAATACGGCAAACCAGAATGTGACATACGGCAACTCAGATTTTTGCGATAGCAACACTGTAAAAAATGCAAAGACAAAATTTAATAAACTAAAATAATGGACGAAATATGTAAACACTTAACGTCCTTAAACCTTTGAGCATAGAAAATAGAGGAGATGGCAAGCCTACAATAAAATCGTGTCAAATTGAAACAATAAATGGCAAACGCTGTAAGCTCCGCCCATTTTTAGTGATTTGAAGTCAATCAACTTTTAAAGTAACACCTATATGTATTTATATTTATTTTTAAATATGCAAAATTATATTTTCTCTAACGTTAAGGGAGGCTAGGGGAATTACGCGTGAATTTCACCGTCAGATGATTGCTGCTCCAGTTTTATCGTTTACATAATAGTTTGAAGACGATTTGGATACTTAATGCACGGAGCAACTCGTGCTTGTAAGTTGTAAGTTAGCAAGCTAGTTGCTCTGACTTCATATTATACAGAATAAGCTTTACTTCTGGGCTAATAAGTTACTATCTAAAGCCAGGATGGTTAAACAGGATGGAGTTCTCTTTTTGGGCTAGTAGCACCCCCCACCATTTTTTTGTACTATTCTGGCTTGTGCACCAGTTTCGTATGGCCGATTAATCTAATATCTTTTGAAGTAAAAACTACTTTAGAATCGCTGTGATTTGAATATTATTATCCTTTACGATGCACTTGTGGTTACAAATTATCATATCAAATAAATTATTTGCCGTGAAATATTTTTTATTTTATATCCACCCCAGCTTAGTATGGGTGATTTCTGGATTTTAGCAACAAAATCAAGAAAGATCAAGTGAAGTAGACACAAAATATTAAAAATCTGCGGATGCTAAACCGCCTACCAAGCGTGGTAGCTGTGGCAAAATGCCCTATGATGCAATCTACAGTAGAAACCTAGGTACAGCAATGAACTTTTAGAATGTAATGGATGGATGAACGGAGTAGGAAAATAAATAAATTAAAATTTTTGTTAGCAATAGAAAACAGTTTAAAAAAGTAATATTTTTATAATATATATATATATAACGCGTCCCAAAATTCAACGATAAGCCAACACCGGAGGATAGACCTGCCCCGGACTAATCGGGGAAAAAAAGAAAAAAATATATATCCCAATTATATTTTAAGTTATATAAAAAAAATGAAATTCTTCAGAAATTGAGACCGTTTATGATATTTTTCACTACCATGACCACAATTTTTTAAATATTTTTTTCTTTTTTTTTTATATGCAACCTGAATAGTACTGCTATCTACCACAATTCTTAAAAACTCCAGAATAACTCTTGTTTTATCACGAAAATTAATTTTTTCCCCTAATTTTTTCCCTTATTTTATTCCCTAAATTTTTTGAAGACTTTTACTTTTAACCAAATTTAACTTATCGTGGTGTAAAAAAAAAGTATGAACACTAGTATGGCAAGTTTTTTTAAAAATTGACGCAACTAACCAACATTCCAAAATGGTATAATACTCTAGGAAAACAAGTTATAAAAAAATATGGGCCTATTATTTCTTAACAGGGGCCAAATGACTGTCGGGTGTAATAAAAGTATTAGTTCTTGAAAAATGTTTAATATTTCAAAACAAATGGTACAAACAGTTTCACGTGTAATTTATTAAGTTATTAACATTATAGCAAATGTTCGAACTGTTTGCCACCAGCATTAATACATGCACGACATCGCCTTAAAAATGATCGTTTTATTTGTCTTGCATATCTTCTGCTATTAATGTAATCAGCAGCCTGAGTGATATTTTGATGAAGCTCGTCCAATGTCACAATGGGTTTTGAGTAGACCCTGTTTTTAAGACAACCCCAATAGAAGAAGTCCAGGGGGTTCAAATCGGGTGAACGGGGTGGCCATAAGATAGGACCAAGTCGCCCGATCCAACGCCCTGGATACTCTTGATTTAAATATTCTCGCACAGGACGGGCATAATGTGCTGGGCAACCATCATTTTGGAACCACATGTTTTGAAGATCACTTAAGGGCACGTCGTTTAACAATTCTTGCAAATCATTTTGTAAAAAGTTTAAATAACTATTGCCATCTAAGTTTCCTTGTAACTCAAAGGGCCCAATTACTTTTCCATTTAATATGCCGGTCCATAGGTTAACCTTGAATTGGTATTGGGATTTGTCTTGTCTCATCAAGTGTGGATTTTCATTACTCCAACTATGTAGGTTGTGAAGATTTAAATACCCATCTTTCTTGCACGTTGTTTCATCCGACCATAGAATTTTGTCTAGGAAGGAATAATAACTAGGAATTTAGTCTTTGCAGCATTACACGGCAAAATGTGACCCGTACCGGATAGTCCCGCGGTAATAACGTCTGCACACGCCTGTAGTGATATGGGTGAAGCTTGTGACGTTTTAATATTCGATGTGCAGAACTTTTCGGGATTCCTGTAGCTTCTTCTATGGCACGTACCGAAGTAGTCGAGTCATTTTCTATCTCATTGAGAACTTCTTCATCACGATCCAATCTAGGTCTTCCAGCGCTTCTCCTATTGGATGGCATACGACCCTCCGAAAACGCTTGATGCACATTAATAAACACTCGATAATCAGGATATTTTTGAGCATTTGGGTATCTTTCTCGATACAGTCTGCTAGCAGCGTTAGCATTACATCGGCATTATCCATAGATTAAATGCATATTAGCGTATTCCTGTGGTGTGTACAGTTGCGGCATGTTAAATGCCAAACAGTCCAAAATGCGCCAGAACTCTAAATCACAAAACACACAATCGTAGTCCAAGATAATGCCAGGTCAGTTCAGTTTGCAGATCACTTCCAGTCCAAATAATGCCAGGTCAGTTAAGTTTGCAGGTCAATCCCAGTCCAAAAAGCCAAGCCAAAAGTCGATAGTATATACGAGGGCCACGTAAGTTGAATTGGGAACAGAGCAGAGCGTACTGAACCGACTTGCTGAGAATAATAACAGCTTCTCTACCTGCCCTGTTGTTGTCTCTTTTTAACGTAAATATCTCTATCTATCTATCTCTCTCTAACATCTAAGGTATTAATGCCCCATTTGAATTCCTAGAAATTGTAACAGGAACCCATTTTGGGCATGTAGTAAACGTGATTACTGACAATTACAATTTAAGGAATTTGTCGCCTGTTTAGAAATAATAGGCCCATATTTTTTTATAACTTGTTTTCCTAGAGTATTATAACATTTTGGAATGTTGGTTAGTTGCGTCAATTTTTAAAAAAACTTGCCATACTAGTGTTCATACTTTTTTTTTACACCACGATAAGTTAAATTTGGTTAAAAGTAAAAGTCTTCAAAAAATTTAGGGAATAAAATAAGTTTCATTAATTTTCGTGATAAAACAAGAGTTATTCTGGAGTTTTTATGAATTGTGGTAGATAGCAGTACTATTCAGGTTGCCTATAAAAAAAAAGAAAAAAATATTTAAAAAATTGTGGTCATGGTAGTGAAAAATATCATAAACTGTCTCAATTTCTGAAGAATTTAATTTTTTTTAATATAACTTAAAATATAATTGGGATATATTTTTTTTCTTTTTTTCCCCGATTAGTCCGGGGCAGGTCTATCCTCCGGTGTTGGCTTATCGTTGAATTTTGGGACACAATGTATATACACAGTCAGGTCATAAGTATTGTCACACAGTAAAAGCTTTTCTTTTAGAATGCTGGCCACAAAAAAAGTTTATTGAATTCGAATTTCGAATTGTTCATGAAAATAAAACCGTATACTTTTTAAGACCGTGTTGCAGTTATTGCGTTGCAACGTTGCGGTTACGCGCCAATTCAAATTTTTGACATACAGAAAAATTTGACATACTCAAAAATTTGAATATTACCAAAAGATTCGTTTATCGTACCATCAAACGATACAATGAAGACTCTAGTGTAGTTCTTATCATACGCAAAGAATGATAAGAAGTAATTAAATAATATGAATTAAAGGTTTAGGGTAAATAATTACATCCATCTACTTACTGTCGCAAAAGATATAAACGTTTTTACATTATATTTTCAGCAAAAACTAAATCACTCATATAAGAAATGATAGTTCGCGTAATTTTTGACTATATTTTGAGGCACAGCCTCTTACACAACACTTAGTCATCTTCGTACTTTATAATGAATTGGAAAATTCACTATAAACTGTTTAAAATTTCGCAAAATTTTGAAATTAAGAAATATCAAACTACTTTTTATAAGAGCAAATCAGAAACAATAAATGGCGGAATCGGCCGCAAGGCGGGGTTAAATGACATCATCTTTAAAATGTTTACCAGAATACGAAACAATTTCTATTATCTGTTTCATTTATGAATGACACTTAGACTTACACTTCCCTAAGTGAAAAAGGGATAGGCAGCATATTGACAGTTCAATGTCGAACATAACCATATTGGTATAGATCGATTCAAACTTAATGGCGGTTCGGAAGTTTGCTGCGAGTGCAGGTGCGCGCAGGTGCAGTCAAGTTGACAAAAATTTAGGCTCAATTTAATTATTTTAATAACTGAAAATTTTGTGTTTTAAGTTCTGTACATATAGTACATAAATGTCAGTTAGCAAGTGTTGTGGGTATTTGTGTTATTGTAAACGTAGGTAGTTATGCCATATAATAAATCAGTTGTTGTCTCGCTAACGAACGTGTATTATTGCAATCATAACATGGTGTCAGAAGTGGGATTATAAGCATAGTAAATGTTTAAAATCGAGTACATCAATAGAATATTTTGCAACATACATATGTATAGTATAATATTTTGGGAAGTTGTGAACCGCGGATAATTCTATTCAGCGATTATTATAACGAGTGCTCCAATTAACAATGGAGCACGCGCGGCCACCTAGCGAATTACAGTTAGAAGGCGGACCCGTCAGCAGGGCTGATGCTTGGAAGAGGTGGAGACAACAATTCGTGTTATTTATGAAAGCTTCGGGTGTGCACTCGGAGGCATCGGCAGTAAAGGCAAGTTTACTTATCAATTTAATTGGTTCAGAAGGATTCGACATTTATCAAACTTTTACGTTCACTAAAGAAGATGATCGTGATGATGTGCAAATAGTTTTGAGTAAATTTGATGAATATTTTGGAACTAAAATTAATATTACATTGCTGAGATACAAGTTTTTCACGCGTAATCAAGAAGAAGGTGAAAACATACAGCAGTATGTTACGTCATTGCGGTTATTGAGTAAAAATTGTAAGTTTGCAACTTTAGAAGAAGAGCTGATCAAGGATCGAATTGTTTGTGGTGTGAACAGCACAATAGTCCGGGATCGTTTGCTCAGATGTGAGGACCTAGACCTGGACAAAGCAGTGAAGTTGTGCCAGGCCGAAGAAATTTCGCAAGAGAGTAGCCGTCAACTAATTGCTAGTGGTGCTGGTGTGTGTGCTAGTGTAGTGCAGGTAGATAGTGTCAAACAAGGGCGAGTACGACGCGACGCGCAGCGCACAGGCGCCGGGCGCGCCTCGCGGGGCACCGCGCTGCAAGCGCTGCAAGCGCTGCGCTGCCCGCGCTGTGGAGTCGAGCGCTGTGCAACGCCTCGATGTCCGGCCGTTTACGCCACATGTTTCACTTGTGGTAAACAAGGTCACTTTGCGCGGGTATGTAGGCAAAATTTAAATAATAAGGCCGGTGTAAAACATGTATATGACATTGAACAAAATCAAGATGTCACGCGTTCTTTTGATTGTGAATCGTTTTTTATATCAACCATTAATGGTCAAAAGGATTGTTCAGATGGTTGGTTTGAAACATTAATTTTTGAGAAGGGTATCGAAAACTTTAAATTAGACACGGGGGCGGATATAAATGTTATATCTTTTGAAAGATTTTTGCAACTTGGTTTTGATTCCAATACGATAAAAAGTGATCGTATTAAATTAGAGTCGTATAGCGGTAATATAATACCAGTAAGAGGCGTTTGTTATCTACAATGTTTTTATAAAAATGTTCGCTATGATTTAAAGTTTGCGATAGCCGATTTGCGTTGTCAAAGCGTGCTGGGGCGACAGTCGTGTGAGAAGTTAGGGTTAGTCAAGCGAATTCATGAAATTAATATATCAGACTACAATGACTTATTTAGCGGTATTGGGTGCCTTCCAGGAAAGTATCATATTGTTTTAGACGAATCCGTACCTCCGGTGATTTCTACTCTTCGAAAGATTCCGTTAAGTTTACGTGAACGTCTAGCAGATGAGCTTAAAAATATGGAAAACCAAGGTATAATAAGGAAAGTTTCTCATCCAACTCAATGGGTGCATCCACTAGTTCTAGTCGCAAAAAAGGACAATGGAATTCGCGTGTGCTTAGACCCACGAGAACTTAACCGTGCAGTGCAGCGCGCGCATTTCCAATTGCCCACTGTGTCAGAGCTCGCAGCGCGGCTACACGGAGCGCGCTTCTTTTCGGTCTTAGACGCCAACTCAGGTTTTTGGGCTATACAACTGGATGAGCAGAGTGCAGACTTGTGTACATTTGCCACACCGTTCGGTCGATATCAATTTCTTCGCTTACCGTTCGGTATTAACTGCTCTTCCGAAGTATTTCACGCGAAAATGAGGCAGCTTTTAGAGGATTTAGAGGGTACAGACAGTTTTATAGATGATATAATTGTCTGGGGACGAAACAAGCATGAACACGATAGGAGACTAATTGCATTGTTAAAAAGAGCTAGGGAAATTAATTTAAAATTTAATAAAAAGAAATGCAAAATAGCAGTTGAAGAAGTTACCTACTTGGGTCATATTTTTGATAAAAACGGTATGAGGCCTGACCCTAATAAAGTAAAAGCCATCTCTGAGATGCCTCAACCCTCGGACAGAAAAAGTTTGGAAAGATTTTTGGGAGCCGTTAATTATTTATCGAAATTTATTCCGTGTTATTCTGATCGCGCTCTTCCCTTAACGAATTTGTTAAAAAAAGATAGTATTTGGCGTTGGGAACTTGGTGAACAGACGGCATTCGACAAATTAAAAGAATCTGTTTGCACAGCGCCAGTGTTGGCGTTGTACGACGTTTCACAGCCTGTCTTGTTATCGGTAGACGCATCTCGCGATGCACTTGGTGCGGTGCTACTGCAGGGTGGTCGGCCGGTTGAATACGCCTCGCGAACTCTTACAGATACGCAACGCCGGTATGCCCAGGTGGAAAAGGAGTTGTTGGCAATTGTGTTCGCCTGTGAACGATTTCACCAATACATTTTTGCAAAAAATGATGTTGTCATAGAAACAGATCATAAACCTTTGGAAAGTATTTTTAAAATGCCATTAATGTCCGTCCCAGCCCGCTTACAACGTATGATGCTTAGAATACAAGGCTATGACTTAATAGTTAAGTATAAACCAGGAAAATATATGTATATTTCAGATGCATTGTCTCGCGCGCCGCTTCCCGACTTAGCATTAGATGATAAATTAGATAAAAAAATTCTATGTCAGGTAAAATTAATTGTAAACAGTATTCCAATTTCAAATAACAAATTAACGCTGATAAAAAATGAAATGAAAAAAGATTTTGATTTGTGTACTTTACTAAATTATATTAAATTAGGATGGCCTCATGATAAGTGTAACGTAACAGAAAATCTCAAAAAATATTGGTCTTTAAAAAATGAGTTATATGTGGTAGATGACGTCATATTTAGAGATAATGTTGTTTTAGTCCCTCGTTCCCTGCGAACAGATATGTTGAAAATTGTACACGAAGGGCACTTAGGTATAGATCGGTGCAAGCGACGCGCAAGACAAGTAATATTCTGGCCAGGCATGTCACGTGACATAGAAATGTATGTGAAACGTTGTTCAGTGTGCAGGGAGAGCTCAAACGCACCTACTAAAGAACCCATGATTCCAGTAGAAATTCCTGATTTGCCCTGGTTTAAGGTTGGGTCTGATTTATTTGAATATAGGAAGAAATATTATCTTATTTTAGTTGATTATTACTCCAGTTTTGTTGAAGTAAAAAAATTAGAAAATATTACATCACAAGTGGTTATACGCAGTATGAAGGAAATATTTTCACGACACGGTATACCTGAAATACTTATAAGTGATAATGGAACTCAATATAGTAGTCGCGAGTTCAAACAGTTTAGTACAGATTGGGGCTTCACTCACATTACATCCTCACCAAACTATCCACAGGCTAATGGAAAAAGTGAACGTGCGGTGCAAACAATTAAGTCTTTATTAATTAAAGCTCATAAGGGGAATAGTGACTTTGAACTTGCTTTATTGAATTACAGAAATACTCCGAGACATGGTTTGGACTCTCCCGCGCAATTACTAATGGGTCGCAGATTACGTTGTAAATTACCAGTGTGTGCAGAATTACTAAAACCACAAGTTGCCGACCCATCTCAGTTTAAAACAATGCTGCAAAAACAGCAGCAGTCAAAAATGTACTATGATAAACATTGTAGAATGTTGCCTAAACTAAATATCGGTGACGAAGTAATATGTATAGATGGTAAGAAAAGGACCCGCGCTACTGTAATTGATCAAGGTGATACACCTCGGTCATATGTAATACATAATGAGCTAGGAAGACGAATCCGACGCAATAGGCGTCATTTAATTAAGTCTTACATAAGTCCACATTCTAAAAATATTAAAAAAGATATGGACATCACTGTAAACGGAGGGAGTGGCAATTTTGTGGGAGAAAAATGCAATAAATTACAACAAATCCCTGATAAGGTGACTCAGCGTAACGAGAATTCTCGTTTAAACGAAAATAAAATTGCTAAAAATGGGTTTAAAGATCATAATAATGAGGCATCCACATCATGGCCACACCCTCTCACACGTAGTCGGGCACGACGACTCAACATAAAAATTGATTAAATTGTTTTAAATATTTTATTATTACGTTAGTACTATAAGAAATTTTGTTTATTTTTAGTTATTTTTTTTTCGCACAGGGGGATGGATGATATTGTATCTTTATTAATAAGGGGAGATGTTGTGGGTATTTGTGTTATTGTAAACGTAGGTAGTTATGCCATATAATAAATCAGTTGTTGTCTCGCTAACGAACGTGTATTATTGCAATCATAACAGCAAGTATGAGGAGGGTTCAAGGAAGAAAAATACAGATGAATTAAGAACCTCATCCTTTTTTGAAGTCGGTTAAAAATAAAACAGATTTTATAGATAATATATAAAGTTTTTATTTTAATTTTAAGTTAAGGGCTGTATCCCTTCCATAAAAACGTCTTTACTTGTGGAAGGAGCTTCCATGGAAACATCACTTCCTTCGTCTTCGCTGGAATCTGATTCCTCCTCAGACTCGGTATCTGATTCATCGTCGCTGACATGGATTATAAATTCGTCCGTCAATCTATTAACGACAACGTCACTTTTTTTGTACTCTTCCTCCATCTCGATCACTTTTCGGCACAACCATTAATTTTTCCCCATTTCGTTAACTTTTTGCTGGACCAATTCCATGACTGAATTTACGTTCCTGTTAACGTTTTTTTTTTTTTGCGACGTATTGTTTTATTGCTGCCCATGCCATCTCGATGGGGTTTAAATCGGGGTGGTAAGGGAGGAGGAGTAAAACTAAGTGGTTATTCTCTATCAATATTTTATCGAAGTTAAATTTTTAGAATCGTTCTTTATTCTTCGCAATTAACTTGTATAGTTGTGGCTTCAGCATTGTTTCCTCAAATTCAATATTTTTTTCACGAAGTCATGATTGCATGTCTGCTTTTCTTGAGTTTGAGGTAGGTGCAGGATCTTCTTGTTTGTTGTGATAAGAAGCATTATCTACAACAACGACTGAATTTGCTGGCAAATTTGGAACGAGTTGATTCTTGATCCATTTTTCATAATTTTCATAATTCATGTTATCATGATAGTCGCCGGTTTTTGTACCCGCCTTAAACATTAAAAGTGCGTTGGGTACAAAACCGGCTTCAGAACCCGCGTGCACTATTACAACTCTTTGACCCTTCGAAATTTTCTTTTTAACTCCCATTTGTGACCCATCTCTCCAAGCCTTTGACATGCTGTGGGAAGAATCGACATAAGACTCGTCGGTATATATAATGGGTCTGCCTTCCGAGCGATATTTTGTAATACTATGCAGATATTCAATGCGCTGTAAACGAATATTAGACTGCTCATTTTGGGTGTTCTTCCATTGAAACCCTAATTGTTTCAATATTCGGCCTAAGCTGGTTACAGAACCGTTGAAATTTATGTCGTCTTTTAATTTTCTTTGTAATTGTTTAAGTGTTGGCAACTCTTTTTCAGTCACGTGAAAGTTGTGCACGCACCTTTTGATGACACCTTGGTCGAAGCTGTCAATATTCGTCACTCTCTTGACTCCCTTCCTTTTTTTGCCAGGAGTACGAAAAAAGGCTAGCATCTCCGACTCATTTGCTGTTGCAGCTATTCTTTGTACAGTCCTTAGTGAGACGCCTGTAGCTGCTGCGGCTCGTTTTTGAACGAGCTTCAGAGGAATTTGGACGCCGTCTTCACTCTCCTTTTTCATAAATTGCACGACATTATACACCATTTTTCTGGCTTGCCTGCGTAAAACGTTGTATCGTCCGCGTGGCATATTTAAACAAAATAATAAAAGTACTTTCCCACAACCAACAACAGTCTAAAACTTAATGTGTGTAACACACAGATGAAAACAAAACAGTCAATAACAATAAAAACTTAACGAAACAAAAACAAACAAAAAAAACGTAACAAAACAATTAACAAACAGTAACAAATTATGGGCTCAACTGTACGTAAGCAGGAGTGAACGTAACTCAAACACTAAAAGCAAACGCGTCGCGTGAGTGCGTATGAGACAGAATGCGCGCGGCAGCGCGCGCGGGGATGTGCCCCGCCACCACATCCCTCTACATCCCGCTGATACCCAAAAATTGTGTTCTGCGCATCGGAACGTACGATGTTCCGAGCCGCCATTAAGTTTGTATGTATGTATATAACCAATAAAACATATAGACCAACGAGAGGTAGTATGTTCCTTGATATAGACGCTCTGGGCAGCTAGTGTTCATTAAACATCGATTGTTGAAGTATTCGATAGTAGTCGATAGTTTCTTATAAGACCATCGATATATCGATAGACTATCGATTGTCTTTGAGCATATATCAAAAATAAAAATAACAATAAGTAATTATTGTACTTTTTATGTTTGCTCGTCTTTGGGAAATTCGCAATTTGCCACTGGCTAGTGTAGAACTGTGAAGCAAAGTCACAATAGATTTTTATTAAAATAATTCTTAAAAGAACTTCTAGATTTTTTTAGTTGCACTTCATCTTGAACTTGATGTTCAGATGATGATCCTTCTTCCGATTTTAACCGATCGATTTTATTGGCATGCTTTCTTTTCAAGTGATCTCTTAGATTGGTCTTATTTCCTAAATGTTTAAATTCCTGATAATAAAAGTTATACTTTACAAACGGACTATTACTGCCCACTATCTAGAAATAACTTCACATCAATGATTGATTTTTAGGATAAATTTTCGGTTCATTATGAAGTCGAATACAAAACAAATCAGTAAATTATAAAACGCAAAATCAACCACCCGTTTTGGCACTCACACAAATACCGACATACGTCGGCGTCACACATATTAATTAGCTATTCACACACAGTTTATTTACAGGGATTTCTCTGACCTTAGACTAAAGGGAGACATCTACTAAAGACAAAAATTAGGCTGGCTTTTCACTATGGGATATAATATATATTATATCCCGACATATATATTATATCCCGCAATTGGCGTTCACACTGTGAGATATAACTTTTAACCAGTGTGCGTTCGTCATTGGTCATTGGATTACCCCCCTTTACCCCGTACACCGTTCTGCGGGGGCGCGGAACGGTGTGCGGGGTACAGGGGGCAAAATATAATATGAAAATATCGCTCGGTCGATCGAAAAAATATTTATAGCTAGAGATGTAATATATATTATAGCAAAGTGTAAACGGTTTGTAGTGTTATGCTACTTACATATCATTTTACACTATTTTTCCATTCTGTTTTTGATTTTCTGCATTCATATTTTGCATCACTTTTCACGCTATCAGTTATGCTACTTACATATCATTTTACACTATTTTTCCATTCTATTTTTGATTTTCTGAATTTATATTTTGCATCACCTTTATTTCCATAGGATCCTGTAAAGTTTTTACACAATAACAAATCATTTTTACTTCGTATTTTCACGCTATCAGCACTTTCTAAATCGCTGTCAATGGAGTCTTACCTTTTTCGATATTTTATATAGTTCTCCGTAACTCTGCAATTTCGGGTTTTGTGCGCGCTGCTGCACTAGTTTTTTTCCTATATCAATAATATCTCATTTCTTACTTAAATGTTACTGTTTTTCAATTATATGCCTAAAACCAAAAATTTATATTTTTGACAACCGTTATTTATTTCATTGTCATGGCAATTTTTATTCATATTCGTTACCGGTATGATGTTTTATCTCGATATTTCCACATAAATACTCTTTTGCTCTAGGTCATTTACCAAAAATTTCCTTTTAATTTAAATAATTTCTCGTTCTCTCTAAAAAGGTATAAAAGCCGAACCATCGGAGAATACGGGGAGTCTCGCTTCAGTTTTCAAACGTGAAGCATCTACTAAAGGCCACACTGCCCCGGGATCCTGC
This sequence comes from Parnassius glacialis, assembly GCA_033319125.1. Classification (NCBI taxonomy): domain Eukaryota; kingdom Metazoa; phylum Arthropoda; class Insecta; order Lepidoptera; family Papilionidae; genus Parnassius; species Parnassius glacialis. The sequence continues at coordinate 23,551,041 of JAVANC010000025.1, read as the reverse complement.
AAGCCTCCATCTACATCTGAAGTCGTCGGCGTAGTCTACTTCAAGCGCGGGGCCACACTGCTCCGGGATCCTGCAGGCCTCTATCTACATCTGAAGCCGTCGGCGTAGCCTACTTCAAGCGCGGAGCCGCACTACTCCGGGATCCTACAAGCCTATACATTCATCTGGAGTCATCGCCTGCGCCTTCACCTGCTAGCGCCCGCGCTACCTTTGGGCGCTGCGACTGCTTGCTCCAGGCGCTGAGTGCACCTACTCCAGGCGCTACGTGCGCCGGTTCCAGACGCTGCGTGTGCCCAGTCCAGGCGCTGCGTGCCGTCGCCGCCAAGAAACTACAAGCTACGCGTGTGCCTACTTCTACAAGCGCAGCGTGTGTCACTTCGACCTTTAGGCTCCACTACAATATTGTCATATCTTTATTTTTTTTTAACTAATTGTAATTTCACGTCATCCATCACCATCATCATATTTCATTTTTTATATAAAATTGTAAATACCTTTTAAAAATTTAAATATAATATTCTCTTGTTCTACTTTTGTTGTTTTGTTGTTCTTAGGTTAGGTTCTCTTTTTTTTAATTGTCGCTTCACGACAGGTTCCATATGAAATGTATGGTGAGCGATATTAATTTATATCTCGAGATGTAATATATATTATATTATATCCCGTAGTGAAAAGTGGGCCTTACGATAAGGATGGCAATCGATAGTTTAACCAGACTATATACGATATATATAGACGATAATCTATTGATGTTTAAGGAACACTATGGGCAGCTCCTCTATTCTCTATGCTCAAAGCCTAATGGCGACTCTTCACGTTGGCCAACATAGTGGCGAATGTGTTGGCAGAGATATTGGCCAAGTATTTGTGATCGCGTCCACACGTTGGAAGGTCGTTCAGTTTGCTTTGGTTCAGGCCAATGCACAGAGTACTTTTTATATACTGAAATAGAGTCGAATCTCAAGCCCAAAAATGAATTCACGAATGTGCTGCCGTCTGGTGGTGTCGGATGGAACAATTTATATTTATCATATAGCTATACTATACACGTAGTATATATAGCAACTATTATAGTCCTTTATACTATACTAAATTATTGTTTCCTTATGTTTTTTCTTTTTACTTATTGTAAGAAATTATTCTTACAATAAGTATAGGTTTTGAGGTAAAAATAAAAACTCATTTCAGAAAGTAATTTATTGAATAAAACGTCTTTTTTACATTTGTGGAAATATTTATTGGCTTTCATTAGAAACACATCTTCATTATTGTGACACATACAACACATAATTGAATATGAAAAAGCGGCAAGACAAATGTAATAAATACTTATTTTATTTTACATAGCAAAAAATCAAAATGTACATGAATTAGTATCAAGGTTTTTATTAAATCTTCAATATTGTTCTTCAGCTCCTGAGGCATGGACACTGGACATATTGTTAATTAAAAGTGTAGTGTAGGCACACAAACAGAAGTAATACCATACTTAGTTTCCAATTTTTTAAAACAATTTATACACCAAGTAGTGTCCATACCCATTTTTTTATTGTTGATACACTCTCATAATTATTAGACATTTTATTTATAAATTTCATGTTATTTAATATAGATTTTGCTTCATTCCACAACTTATGGTGTTCTGAGTTTGGCCTTGCTGGTCCAAGAAGAGGCTTTACATATAGTTTTTTCTTTATTATAGCTGCCATTAATAGAATCGAATACCTTGTCAAAAAAGAGGAGAATTTCGGCAGTTTCCGCATATTCTCTTGGAAGAATGCCTTTTTCTGAAAATAAAAAGCTAATTAATCCATTAATAAACACTTGTATTACCAGAGCACAACAAGTTTTTAGTGACTTTTGTCTTCTTTATTGGCCTATTAAAGTTTACTGCTGGACTTGAGCCTCTCATGCTTGGCAGGCGGCTTGACAATCATAGATCATCGTCAATTTGGATTTTACGTCTGGCGTAAACGAGATGGTTATACCGCCGACTAAACAGAACTCATGAGATTATTTGACATATCTCTTATAACATAACACCCATGGAACGAAATGAGGTGATGGGTTCTCTGTTTTTATTAACATACAATTTTTAAGACTAAATACATAATTTAGTCATGAATACATAAGACTTAAGCTGGACTGATTAAGAGTAGAAATATTTTTATTATTATTATTATAATACAAGCACAATCAATTGTGTCAAATACAAATTATTTATTAATAAACTGATATTTTAGAGTACACTATTGACGAATTTTTTCAGCACGGACTATAACATTAAATAAAACCAACAATTAATCATCATCATCATCATCGTTACAGACTAAACATAGGCCTCCTGCCTCTTCAATAAAAATCACAAAGCACGGTCCTTAGCTACCTACATCATATACCAGGACATCACTCCAGTGGAAGCCCACCTAACTTCAAAATCACAATCTTACATTTGTTACATATAATAATATATTAATATGGATATCAGCCTACAGCCGTCCAAACCAGGCATAGCAGATGCAAGAAATTTTTGATAATATGTTTAGTTTAAATCTTATCAAATTACGGAATATACTTACTTCCAGAGTCCAAGCAGCCGTGAACAAAATACTTTTTACTAGTCATATTGAGGAGATGAAGAGTCCCTGTAAAAAGTCTAAAACAACACTCAAAATATAAGAATCTTTGTCTCAAACTCAAAAACGCAATAAATTATGTCTATATGTCAGATTGGAGGAATTTGCACTCAACTTAATGCGACCATTTTAAAAATGTTGTCAAATAGGTTGTTGAATCTCATAACCACATAGCCTTTTAATTTTATCTTGTTACATCAATAGAGGCGACATCTGGTGCCAACAGATGGATCTAGTACATTATAATACGACAAAATCTAAAAACTATACGTTTGATAGACTTTAAACGTTATTTTGGTTCATCTAAATTTAGTATAATAATAATTGCGTTTTTCAAGCATTAATGTACTAAGATTCTATGCCCTGGGCCAATGTGCGGACGAATTTATTAAAATGATTATTGATGCGCTAACAGCCGCTGCGGTTTATTTATTAACAGCATACCACTATAACGTGAATGTGTATAAGAAAAGGGTGATCGAAAAGAAATGGAAAAAAAGAAATTTTATTTCTTGAAGACTCCGTGGCGTAGTGGCTTAGCAATGAGTTGCTGCGTTAGGGGCCATGGGTTCGAATCCCGCAAGGGACAAGTATTTGTATGGCTTGCAAATAATTTCTCCAGGTCTGGATGTTTGTCCCTATGTAATTTATGTTTGTAAACTGCCTCCACGATAAATTCTAGTGTGGGGGTAACGTTTATTTAAAAAAAAGACTTGAAAAACTTATGTTTCACAAACAATTTCCGGCTTGGTAGGGCTCTATAAAGAGAAAAGTTTTTTCATTGGTCATTGTTACTGCCATTATGTAGACACTAGTTACGATACGTACATATAAAATTTAATTAAGGTGCGTGCGATCACTCTTGGAGCTCGTAACAAACTGAACGTGCGCCCAACGTGTGGACGCGACGTATATAGTGTATTATCTATGGCCAATACTCTGCCACAACCCTTTGATCTTTTGCAAAAAACCGACACTACACGGATCTCGCGCCAACTTGTGGGCGTTCGTTCCAATACATACCAACGTAGCTGAAAAACACCCGCTCTACACGATGGCCATCGTTGCTGGCCAACACATTCGCCAGTATGTTGGCCAACGTGAAGAGCCGCCGTAAAATGTATAGGTTATAGATCACAGTGGTATAGATTTGGATTTTGATTTGTCATTTGTCAATTGCGGAGAAATCACAGAGTATCTTTTTATAGGAGAAATACTGGAAAAAACTTTTAAGATTTAACCAGGGATTATGTCTTAATAAATGTTTATTAAATTAAAGATATTCAGTTTTGTTCAGTATGTGGGTCTTTGGATACGGATCTTTGATTTGGAAAGTAGATTTTTCGTATGAGTCCAAAATCGTAGGTTACATTAAAGGTTATCTTAGAAGATTTTATCAACATAGTATTGATCATAGAGGAATACCTGAAAAAGTGAGTTTTTTTACGATTCCACATTGTTATTATGATTATTATTTTATAGTTTTATACTGCTTATGAGCCGTGGTAGTTCGGATGGTTAGCGCTCGCTGTAAGCTTCACAGCACTCGAGCAACCCGGGTTTGATCCCCGCCGGCACCAATGAAATTTTTAATTGCAATTTTAAGTGCTGATTTACCACGTGCACGGCGGTGAAGGAAAACATCGTGAGGAAACCTGCATGTCTGAGAAATAAGAAAAAAATATTTCGAAGACATGTGAAGTTCGCCAACACGCATTGGGGTAGCGCGGCGGACATTTCCTTGCCCTAAAACCCTCTCAGAAATGAGAGGAAGCCTGTGCCCGGCATGTATATATGTGGGATGTAAATAGGCTGCAACTTTACTTTACTTTTTTACTTTACTCCTTATGCCCTTCCTAAGAGTGTTGTAAGTATAATTACTTACAACACTTAAGTAATTATGCTCATAGCTTCATACTTAGGCAGTGTTCTGCGTTTCACACACAAGATAGTATGTAATGTATGTTTGTGGCGAACTGTTCTGGGAATCGGTACACTGTGTACAGAAGTTTTAGAGAGAATAATGTTCTGTAATAGAGACCCAACCAGAACCACACATATGCAGTGCCGTGGCAGCGATGAACAAGTTTTTCATAGGGCGTAGAGCCCTGATGCAGATGTCGAGTTATTCGAAAATCTTACATTGAGCACAAGATAAGTAGGTTCCCCCGAATAGGTGCCTTGGTGTGTGTGTCACAGAACATAATATTAAACAATGATTTACTGCTCCCTGCTAAAAGATAGGTTGGGAAACCCTGCCATAGATTCTTAAAGGAAGTTGTGCGTCCATACAATGTTCGCCTAAGAACCAACAGTGAAAAAAATACCTTTTTAAGTCCGAAATTACACATAATTGTATGTAAGAAAGAACAATAACTCCTGACAGACACTTCTTAAAACTTAGATATTAGCAGTTATCCTAGAGATTTTGAGGTTATGTTTTATTTTTATGAAACATTACTGCTTTTGTTAATGTAAGCTGTTCAGTCTTAGCCTGGCATTTATACGGTAAATAAAATTCAGGTTGTCATTAGGTATTTATTTTATTCATACCAAATAAATACAACTTATACAGTCTCATTTGGTTAAAGTCCATGATTCAAGCCAGGTAGATCGCTAAAAAAGAATATCGATATCCGTTGTTCAAGGAGAGTCGTAATTTATAAAAACGTATTGCATAACAAACCAACTACATAGTGCACAAAGATTCCGAAAACATTTTCAGAAATGTATTTTTTCAAACGAAACCAAAACGATCACACGTCTGACGTCTATTTTGATGTGTTGTCATCTGTCAACATTATTGACTTTTTTTGCGTGGCACAATGCTGATTTGCCAGTGAGAGTACAATAGCATTGTTATTTTAAATGAAAACAGATGATTTCACTGTACCCCAATTCCTTGTGGCATACCGAGTGACAAAAAAGTTATCACATAAAATAAAAAGACGTATGCTACATAAATTTCTTTACTAACTACTACTAGCATTTTTTTCGTTTTAATATTAAATAACATCATATAAATGCATACAGATATCACCTGATGAATTCTAGAAGGTCAAAGACCCATGCCATTTGAAGGCGAATATATGTAGTTTAAACGTTGTCAATCCGAACTACTCAAATTAAGAAAAAAATCTAACAAAAACTGTACTTACGGCTAACAATTTAAGTCATAATTTTATGCGCGAAATTAAAAACAAACGGACCCCGCGCTGCGGGTGTGTGAAAACGAATTCAAGCGAAAAATTTACTAAAAATAATGACTTTAAGGCATAATTCTCTATGCGCGAAGTGACAAGAAATGGGACCGAGTGTCGAAATAATTATTTTTCTGGCGCGTGCGACTTTTTGTAAGTCACTTCAGGTCAGTAACCTATATATTATCAAGGCTGATTTATTTCTTGTCAATTTACGCTATTTATTTTGTTTGAAAAATGCATTTTTTATTTTCTTTTATTATTGTTAATTTTATTATTTTAACAGACATAATATATCAACTTGTATTAACTGCTGTGCTATTTAACGTGATAACCTATTCGCCACCCAGTATATATAATCTGAGATATATTTCAAAATATAAACATTTTCATAATACATTTGAGTTTATGACAACTTTTGAAATATATGAGTGAAGGTATTGTGCGATTGGCCAAATCACAGGAGGCCATAAACGCAGCACATTAGTATTAAAAAAATAGATACAATGTTCAAAATCGAAAAAGTCCTTTTTATTTTCATTTCACAATTCAGAAGTGTCCGTTACTATCTAATGAATGTTATGTAATGCATAATTAAGGATAAAAATTTTGGTAATTCTCAAATAGACCCTTTTTACTGGAAAAAAGGCATTCGATCTTAGTCCTCACGGGTAGCAACACATCTGCATTTTGATTTGCAAACAAGGATAAATGTAGATGTCTATGGGCCACAGCAGCCACTTACCATCAGGTGGACTGTGTGCTCGTTTGTCACCCTATACTATAAAAAAAATATATATGTTGGTTCTTAGACGAGTTTTAGCAATGTCCTTTGGGAACATCCATAACTTCTGACCATTAATATGTGTAGTTAATGACTCTTAGGCAGTGAATATTTTTTTCTATCACAAAAACAGTGGCTGGACTGCTGCGTTCCAGTCTGAAGGGTATAGAGAGTGTGAGAGTGTAATGACAGTCAGTGATGCATTCCATTTTACTTCTGAGAGATGACAATGCATCTGTAGTTGTAGTTTAAAGATCCAGATCATCAGGTAGACTGTAAGTTTGTTTGACATTAGGTCTTATATTAGTGCCAATTACTTGAGAAAGAGAAAAGAAAAAAATTTAATAATTTATTTGATGCAGACAACACTGATCCATTACAAAATTAAATTTTTACAATATACCTTAAATTTTAATTATAATTATTGGTTAATTAATTATATTATTACATATTATTATTAAGATTTTAATAAATTTGACCACTTACTAAAAATTTCACTACATGCATAAATATTACAAATAATTTTGATGAGATTATTCTGCGACTCAAAAACAAAACTTCTAAATCGCGCAATACGATGATGGATCATTGCATCCAAACCAACGACACGGGACTCTGCGAACATCTGGGACGCGCTACAGTATTGTGGCTGATGGAACATTGTAGAGACCTGCTGCAGCTTTATTATTTACACATGGTAGAGCTATACTGCACCTTTAATATTGCTGTAACACAAATGGGTCGACTCGACTGAAGAAGAAACTGTCTCATAGAATATCAGCTTAAAATAGCAGCTTAATACTGCTTTATTTTATATGGTGAGTGCAGATAACTGGAGACAATTTTTTGGAAACGAGGCATTACATTTGAACCCTTAGGGGTGGCAACATATATGCATTTTGATTCTTAATTGAATACAGTCTATGGGTCGCAATAACCATTTACAGAATTCCCACTGTGGATTAAAATTATAATATATAAGATAATAGAAGCCTTTTTAGAATAATATAAAAATATAGAACAGCATTAAAGATATATTTTCTTATTATTTCAGCCAGGCAGAGTAGTTACTTTAATACCAAGTGAAGACCCTACTAGCACAGTTTGGGGTGTTGCATATAAAATAAGAAGCGAGGATATTGAACATGTTACAAATCATCTAGATTATAGAGAAAAGAATGGTTATTCCAAGAAAACTGTTACATTCTATCCAAAAGACAAGAGCTTAGAACCTTTTGATTTAACTCTGTATGTAGCTACAAAGGACAATGAATCTTTTGCAGGTAATAATTTTTTTTAATTTAAACACCTATATGAAAGGATGAAAGCCATAAAACTCTTGATTTGAAGACCTATTGTAATCACTACCCTGATCAGCAGAAAATCTTCTCATTGTTGAACATATGCCTCAGTAGATAGGACTTACCTTACTTTGCTAAGTAGACGAATTGGTGATTGCAGTATAAGAAGTTATACATCTTTTACACAGCTCGCTATCACCTGTCTGGATATTTTACGCCTGATATAAGTAAATAAGATGATTAAACGGTTAAGAAAAGTTTTAGTAAAACAATTCATCTTTTAAAAAATCTTAGGAATTCATCATTATCATCATCATCATTATAGCCCATCACAAGCCTACTGCTGAACATAGGTCTCTCTCAAGGAATGTAACAAAGCACAGTTCTAAGCCACCTACATCCATTGACTACCTGCATCTCTAACCAGATCATAACTCAATCTATAGTGGCAACGGGCCAACCATATAACATTGAACAACAGGAGAATCTACAACCTACTTTTTGTAAGTGCAGCAAGCTACTTGTAACAACATAAAATAGTAAAAACAACTGTGTTTTCCAATGCGACAAGTGCAACAGTAGCCAAATGGTTAAGAGTACAGACTATGAAACTACAGTGGACCCCCGGTTATCCGACAAACATTTTGCAGGGCAGTATCGGATTATCGAATTTGTCAGATTATAGAGTACTGCCTAAGACCCCCGATAGTTCAGATTTTTTTATAAAACAGTACCTTGTAATCTGACAAATTCTAGATCCAATGATAAGATTCTATATGTTATATATGTACTCTGAAGTACAAATTATACTTCATTATTTATGTCAAATTTAGTAAATTAAACAACACAATAGGGAGCTTTCATTATTTTATAAAATTAACGTCATTAATGCTATACAACTTACAAAAAAATATGCAATAACTTTACATTATTAAATAATTGTGTACAAACAAATGTACATACTAAAATAATCAAAAATTATGAATCAAGTTATAACTTGTTCAATCATGCATTTGCGAAGATTATCAAAAAAATATCTAATATTAAATAATAGACCATGTCGGATTACAGGGGGTGCCGGATTAGACAGCGGCTGGATTACCGGGGGTCCACTGTATTAGGTTGTGGATTAGAATCTGCCATTTGACTGTATTGATTATATACTGTATTAATTCAGTTTTAGCTTAAAAAATTAAGCTTAACAGTGATTAAAGGGAATAGTAATGTTATTTAGCACCTCTTGTTTCCTTTATTAATAAAAAATATAAATTTAAGAAGGTTATAAATTTTAATAACTAAAAACTGTAATAGCTTGCATTGAATATTAGCATTTTAATTAAAGTAAATATTTAAAAAATCACAGACATGGACTTCTCTCATTGTTGGGAGCATTTGTCTTAACCTTGAACACTTGGAAGGTGGAATGATGATTGCAATGCCAAATGTCTCCCGCCTTTGACACTGCTGCCTGTTCTAATATTTTTATGTATTTAGTAGCCCGTTGCAACATCCACAAGATGAAATGGTCAATGGATTTTCATCCATCCATCTATTCATTACAGCCTATAAACGTCCACTGCTGAACAATGAACCCCCCCACCCCATAGATTGCCTTTTTTGCCAGTTGCCACGCTTGGCAAGAGGGTTGGAAACCGCAGATTTATTATTATTTTGGGTTCTTATCAGGCAGATGCTGCTGCACTTTGCCTGTTTCGATTTCCCTCTGTCGCCTCTTACGACACCCACAGGTCCATATGTGGTAGTGGATATTCGACGCTGCCACTACATGGTACTAGATTTACATATTGTATTATAAATGTATTATAAATTAAGATTAAAAATTATTAAATATATGTAATAATTTTTAATCTTAATTTATGTTGTGTAAAACATGTAAATGCAAGAATAAATCTTTTATTTCATGTTATAGGTCCTGCATCAATAGAAGAAATAGCAAAGCAAGTGATAAATTGTCATGGTCCCAGTGGATCCAACAAGGAATATGTTTATAACCTAACTAAAGCCATGAGAGAATTAGCTCCTGATGTTCATGATGACCACTTGTTTTCACTAGAAGCTGCATTACGGAGATTAGACAAGGATTTAAAATAGATTTCTAGTTCAATATCTGTACAATATACAATGTCTCTAAATTGAAAGTTAATAGTGTCCAGACTAAATTGCGTTGATCTTATTTTTATGTATTATTTTTGTGTTTACCATTGTTGTTTAGTTAATATTAAAATTAATGATGTTTGACATCTTTTAAGATTTTAAGTTCAATGTTAAATACTTGAAAAGTTATTATTTTAGTGGTTTCACACTTATTACCCGGACCTCGGGATGGCGTTGCCTTAAGCCAAATTATTCCAGCTCATCGGTCATATTTATCAGCACAGTCCGTCACGAGTCCACTGCTGAACATAACCCTCCCCCAAGAAATTCCACAATGCATGCTACTGAGCTACCTTCATCCATCAACTTTCTGCATTATTTCTTACATTGTCTACCGTCTGTCTACAAATAGCTAAAATTCCATAAATAGCACTATTTATTGAAGCAAGAAGTACTAAATAGACACATTTCCTGGTTGTCTAGTTTCAGATGTCGATACTCCATACCATGATGCAGTTAAATTTAAGGTATACAATAAGGGACTTTGTAGTCCTTCTTTTCTTTCCTCTCTTCTTCCACAACAACATACTCATAAGTGTGGTTGTTGTTACCAAAAAATAGGTCCAAAAAACCAGCAACAAAGTGAAGCAGTTCATAACCTTCTTTGAATGACAATGGTATACTTAGTGATGTTATGAATGCAACTTAAGCTGTGCAACTTCTTAGCACAGAACCAAATTAATAATGCTTTAGAAGGATACTAAAGGGTAAATAGAAATTTTCCATGGTCACACCATAGTTTCATAATTCTATTTTTATTTAAAAGGTCTTCATACCGTATAAAAATGTTTTATACCATATAATAGGAGTTATACCTTCCAACACTCTGCCTATTGTGGAAAATAAATGGGATACTAGTAATTTTTGGTCATTTGCCTTTTTCAGACCAGATTATTTGGGTGCCTAATCTCTATTTAGTTAAGTGGACTCTGGGCAATGTTGTACAAAGGGCTTCTATATAATGTGACTGAAAGTCATGTATGTAACAAAATAAGCAGTGCAATCATACTTTGATATGAACATATCATTGAGGGATAAGATAAACATGATTATTAATAACACGATAAAACTTTTTTTGACATAATATGGTACTTTTCTAAATTTCAAATGGGTTAACAAAGTACTTATATATACCTTACGAGAGTAACAAATTATGCATCCAATTTCATATCTAGAAACAGCTACCATGAAGCGACGATAGCCTATTGGATTGCAAACTCAGAAAGTTGTGGGTTCAAATCCGTAGATTGGTTACTGTTGTTAACCTCCTAGGAGAAGCATTTTAATTATACTTGGAGTACTTAATGGGAGTATTTGTAATGATAATACTGTTATTAGTATTTTCAAAAAAAAACAGACAAAGTGTGTCAGCCAAGTTTGGAAAAGAAAATGGTGATGCACCTGCAGTGAATATATTTCCACGAACCCTTTCGAACTTTCAATCCACTTTCTACTAATACTACACGATAACTCAAAAACCATTAGGCCTACACACTTGTAATTTTGCATGTCTACTAAGGACCCCGTTAAATAAAAAACTCATTGATAAGGCTTAACAAAATGCTTGAATTATTAAGATCTGAAAACTATAGTTTTTATCATTCACTCATTTACTGACTCTTCAAAAACCTAGGTCACTTCTATTTGACTTAGAAACTTATTGAAATTTGGCATCAAGGTAGAATATTAGGCGTAAACAAAGGAAAAAATGTAATAGGTAATATAAATGATTGGTGTTGACAAAGTTATCAGTGCGGTTAGTTACAAGTATTATACTAAGAACTAATCACAACAACAACTTTGTCGACATTTAACTCGTTATAGTTTAAATTAAAAATGGAAAACGTTGAAGGTAATTTAGATTAATAAAATGTTTTTTTTAATTCCCACCTAAAATATAAATGTGATAATAATTCTATGTTCGGTACCAATAATGTTCCGGTTAAATTTAAAAGTTAAAGTTACAGCCTATATACGTCCCACTGCTGGGCACAGGCCTCGTATCGGGTACTTTTTAATAAATAATCTGAGGTGAGAGAGATCTTGAAACAACAATACTAATCTGTGATTTTATTGTATTGCTTTTAAAATTATATTGCACTTGTAATTTTAGTCCAACGAAACTTACATTATGTATTTTAAACTAGGCTGTGAAGTTTTCAATGTATTTAGACATAACAAAAATATGTAACAATGTTTGTTGTTGAAAATATTGTGATATACATAGTACATAAATTACAAATTATATGTACTGCTAAGAAATTATTCTTATTATAAAAAAATATAATAAAAATAGCATCCACATTATTGTGTTGTTTCATTATTATTTATCGAAATTTCTCCTTTTTTTTTTGTTAAACTCATGTCATTATAACATAAATTGTCTTACTCATTGATCTGAATAAAACCACATTGTTTATTGAAACTTTTAATAAGCAAAATATTTAAATATACCCTTCGAACATTGAAACAAAAAAATGCTCTGTAAGCATAATACTATAAAAATATTTACAAAAAAAACTACTTATACAAAATGAACAAAAACAACATAAACCTTTACAGGAAAATTCCAAACGATAAAGTGCCTGTTATGTACGGTTAATAAATACCTATATTAATATTTAGCACTTCAAAATTTTAATTTATATAAATTAGAATTCGGTAGATAGGGAGTGTCACATGGCACGTATATTATCAGTTACTGATAACCCACACATTGCATTTAGTATAATAATTATAGGAAGTTTGGCCTTCATTTCATGTCACGTTATAATTACCTATCAATATCGGCATTAAAATATTTTTGTATATTTATTTTTATCTCTAAATAAAAAGATTACTATTGACGTCATTCAAATCTAGACTAAATAGTAATCTTGTTTATAATCTTTGGCAGGTTTATTTTACTGCAATGCACTTCATGTCGATTTACTATCATAAAATTGTCTTATCATTTCTCCTTATTGCGACCTAGAAGTTTATCCAGGAAACTTCTCTTTCTTTTAACTTTATTTCCCTTTTTTTGATTATTTTCTTTTGTGTCGCCTTCAGCCGTCATCTTCTCAATTAATGCTGGGATCGTTAAATCAGTCACTGTTTCATGTGGCTGTCTTTTAGCTTCTCTGCTCAATTGACGCTGGATTGTTGACAATTCAGGCACTCTATCATTTTTCTCCTCTAGTTCTGTTAATGAAGTTTTTGAATCATTTTCATTTTTCGCTTGGTCCATAATTTTTAAATCAGTACAAATACCGTTACTTTCCTTAGGGTCATCTTCATTTGTTATCTCTGGTGTTTTTTCTTTTACCTCTTCAGAGGAAGAAGATAAATGATGCTGATTTTCTTTATTTTCAAATACATCATCATTTTCGGAACCATTATATTTTTTGTCCACACTGTCAACACTTTCGGTAGCGCTAGAAATTGATTTTGGGACTGAAGCCACAACTTTGGGTCTAGTTGGGGGTATGGACCAATCAACTGGTTTACGTTGCGGCGAATAGCGCTTAATTAACTCCTCATAAAGTTTTTGGTGGTCAATTTTAGATGATATTTCATGATTAGGTAGGCTCTGATGTCTTTGCTTACTAACAGGATCTTGATTTTCTTTACCGTCAATGTCAGGTGATCCCAAGTCGAGAATTACTCTTCGTGCAGGTGTTGGTGTGGAATAAGGCTCCGCAAAAGGAAATTTGAATAAATTCGGACTCTCTATTTTATATTTCATCACTGAAGTACTTTTGGTCGGCATCGATGCACGCACACCTGTGCGAGTAAACTGAGGGCTGCCATTGGGCTCATGTAAATTGGACTTCAAAAAATCCCGCCGTAGTTTTGATAGGCGTCTAGTCCGTTCGGTCATGCTATACCTGTAATCTACATCGTCGCTCTGGTTGAGTTCGGAAGTGAAGTTATCGGAATACTTTCGCGGTCGAAAGTCGAAATTGTTTCGTTCCTCGCTCCTCGTTTCACGCATACTGGAGTAGCCGGATATGTTACGTTTGAAATTGGATGTTGTTTTCCCGTGATTTGACGTCACAATCGGGTCCACCTCTTTATAGGTGGGCGTAGGAGACGTTGGCGACGGCAAAGGCAAAAACACTGTGTCGTGCTTGTCGAACACTTCGCGCCGCTGACTGAACTGCTCCACTCCAATGATTTCCCGCGACCTCACACTGGCCGTAGGCGATTTGGCCGTCATTTCCGTTCGATTACAAACCACAATTCTTTTGTTATTGATACTATTTTCCTGCAAACCACTGTATTTCTATTTTCGTGCAACACACATCATGACTTCACCGGTAACATCGCGCCTATAAAAGAGTACACGTCTACACGTTAAATTGGACAATAAAGGTAGTCGGGTCGGCCGTATAAGGCGGGCCGTTCGCGATATAATGAGTGATCAATAGAGTGGTTCTGATAAGATAGGTGCGCCGTGTATCGCTGTACTTAGCCGTTTCTTTATCTTTAAGCATTGGAAACAGTTGAGTAAATAGCAGCGAGCGAACACAATCGTTCTCGTAATTAACCGCGGACTGAGTGAAAGCCAACCGCGGCGGGCTGCCGATCAGCGAGCGCACATTATATAATGAATAATAAAACCAAACGTCCCAAATACGATATGGTAGAGAGACTTGCACTTAATTGACAATCTTTAGAATATTAAACAGACGATTACAAAGTTAGCTTTCCGCAGCGTAATTTTGTTAAATATTTACTAATGAGTATAACAATTCTCATTAACCAAACCAGTACACACTAATCGAAGCCATAATTAACTTCTCATTTATATATAACGATTTAATATACATAGTTGTAATATTTTAAATACAAAATAACGTGAAATTCGTGTAAACAGGAAAAGAGATATAAGTACTATTAAATAAAATATTATTACGGTGCCAATTATTTTTTTAATAACATAACATTACTGCGGATGGTTATATCATATCTACGTATAATATCATTTGGATTTGCACGTAAATTTTCATACAAATGACCATAAAGAGCCTTGCAAATTCTAAACACATGTCAGACGTTGACAACATCAATTTACATCTATTACGTTTCCAATAAGAATATTATAAACGTCTATAAGTATACATATGTATTGGCAACAATTAAATTTTTTACACCACAAAATACTACACTAAAAATTTGTTATACTGTGCAGAGTTAAAAGTTACTAATAGTGCACGCTGATACTGCGCGCTATACACTATTCTATTTACAGTTAAATATGTACCTCGTGAAGTACCCATTATAAATGACCGTTAAAAATAGTAACGAGGTAAACTTGTTGCATTGTTATGGTAATATTTAACCGAGTAATGCGCTTTTCGGTTAAGCAATGTTTCCAGTGTTTTAATATACGTAGATGCTATTAGCTAACGTCAAAAAATTGCTTTAACATTTTAGTATAGTCAAGGTTTTTGTTTCAGGATTATTTATTTTCTACTGAATTATTTATTATATTATAGTATTCATAATAGATAATTAAAAAGTAGGCACTGTTTCAAAGTAGTATAATATATAGGTATAATTTAGAATTTTATAACTAAGTAGGAGCACAGAATAAAAAATAGTAGAAGCTAGAAGGTACATTTTTTTCGCAAACGCAAACAGGTGTTTCGTTCTTTCTGCTATCTGCATAACATTTTATCATGGAGGCACATACCCAGTTAGTTTCTAATTTCTTAAAATTAACAAAATCTTACTGACCTTCCTTCTGGCCTTCTGGCGTAGTGTAGTGTGACTGTCATGTAAAATGCAATGGACAACTCGGAAGGTCACCAGCTTAAAATTTTGTCAGATTCATGCACGGTTAAATTACTGTAGGTATATGATAAATATATACCTACACTTTTTAAATTTCATCCACTGGTAGTTGGTTTTTGTAAATATGGAACAGACTTCAAAATGTCGGGATATTTGTTAATTCTGACCTACTTTTATAACTGCATATAAGACATAAAAGAGCTAAATATAATTTTAACGCACATAGGCGTCACGCTTCTAATCCCCGAGGGGGGAGGGGGGGGGGAGTTAGTAAGAGTTCAACTATCAGCGAGTTCTTTGGACTCTCTTTCTCTGAAGCCATAAAAAAAGAAGAGTGGCTAACACAGGCTCATCTACTACACAATCACAAACACGTAACACAGTTGGCACTTTATTTTTTTTATTAGTCCCACTTAAACATAAGTCCCAGATCAACATCTGCGATCTTTATGGTATTTTATTTTAACATCTTCAATATATTTAATAATAAATTTGGTTTATTCATATTCATTTTAAATATTTTTCGAAGCAATTATTTGAAAATGGTCACCATTATTTTAAATATTTACACTAAATCATAGGTCGTGTGTAATTTCTAAGGAATTATTACAGAATTTATCACAGGAGTGGAGAGATGTTTGTTAAAGATTTTAGGTCTATCAAGTCTTGCTCTCGCGTTTAATGTTCTTTATAACTGCTTAAAATAGAACTCTCCCACCCATAGTGAACTTAGTGCTATTATTAACAACATTTAAAAGATTGACATGATTCCTCGACACATAATTACAACACTAGGTTCTATCCGCGGCTCCGCCCGCGTGGAATAAACGAGCTCATGTTCAATTTCCCACGGTAACGTTTACTTAAACGTAGTTAAGAGTATCCCATGTGAATCGTGATAGTTTAGGACGTGGTCTATCTGTGTGGTTCCAATTTGCATAAGAAATTCCCAACTAATTACAATGACAAGCAACAACAATTTGCACCTATCAACATTTTTATTCCATTTCTCACAGGTTTATCTGACAGAGAATACCATAACGACTGCCTCTTATCAAAACCTAGAAAGAGACCTTTTGTTTTATATGATAAGGGTGACAAACGAGCACACAGTCCACCTGATGGTAAGTGGTTGCTGCGGCTCACAGACATCTACATCTATCCTCTATTACAAATCAAAATGTAGATGCGTTGTCACCCGTGAGGACTAAGATGGAATGCCTCATTTCCAGTAAAAAGGGCCTCCGGCCACCTGCACTCACCAAGCGAAACGCAGAGGTAAACCTCTACTTCACGCTGGTTTTCTGTGAGGTACCACGTACCACCCCGGTTCGAGCCGGCCCATCCGTGTGACAGCAAAAGCTGCCACGTGGCTCTACCACTGTTAATAAACTGTTAATAGACCTTTTTTAAAAATAGTCATATTCCATTTTTTTATGATATGTCCCGTCGAATTGTTAAAATATAAAGACGTGCTTTATAATCTTACAAATAAAGAAAATTGTGATACCTCTGAACATACTTGGGTACTGATTATAAGTTATACATTCTATCTAAAGACCAATAAAAAAATCTGAAAAACGGTTGACCTTGCAGACCGTCCCTGGAACTCCCCACTTATTTTCGAGCGCAACGCTCGAAAACCTATTTAATTTTTGTTTTATTAGTTTTTATTTTTTGAAAATCATTGAAACGGGTCGACCGATTGACTTAAAAATCTAATCAGCTTGAAGCCTTAAAGAACACTTTCGAACACCATGTCGATCGGTTGATTCGTTCTAAAAATATCGTACGACAAATTTTTATGTACATGCATACATACATGTATACACACACACACACACACACACACATGGTCGGATGTTCAGTCAGGAATAATCGGAACGGCTTCCTAGGACCTCAAAATGTGGAGATCTGATGAAAATTTGCATTCTCAAACTCGGACCGAAATCTATAACTACTTTTAAAAATTATTAATTTTCAAAGCGGGAAGTTAAAAACTTAGTAAGAAGCTTTGAACATTTCAAAACTTAGTGTCAGAACCTGCTATTTTTTTTTTGGTTAATGCGCCTTTCCAGGTTCTTGGAATCGTGTATGAACATCCAGATCACACACGATAAGCCAAAATACTAAATGTAAAACAGCACGCGCATGCTATATTTTGAAAGAGGATATGACATGACCCTAAACAATTTTCGAAGTTATATTTTAAAGTATGTAATATTTACTGTCATAATACCGATGAATAGAATAGAATATTTTTTATTCAATTTTGATTACAAGTAATTCTTATTGAAATTAATTTTTACTTTACCACTGGTCCGGTAAAAAACCTCTGTCCTGGGAAGAACCAGCAAGAAACCCAGCGGGACTTAAAAAAAATTACAATAAAATGGTTACGAACTATTTACAAAATTTATTTTAGAAGCAGCTTGGAGGCGACCACCCCATTCCCAGGGGTTATTATCATCCATGTATTCATTTATATTATAATAACCTTTTTAATACAGTTCTTGTTTAATTAAATATTTAAACTTGGTAATAGAGACCTTGTATATTTTCTGGGACTTTGTTATAATAGCGTATACTACTGATGCTACTTTGGATGCTGTTGCGTATTACATTGATATTCATAATTTTTTTAAATTATCATAATAAGTTTTAACCGAAGTTTTAGCTTAAAGCACTTTCCAGGTTTTGATAAGAGACAGAAGTCAGGCAGGCGAGAAGACATTAAAACCGCCCATTGAAAGTTATTAATGTAGTAAAAATATTAGTTTTGTTGAGATTTGAACTCAGGGAATCTTCTTCTTGTCCGCTTAGTTTCGTCGTAAGATAAATTTCGTTTATGGGAAAAAAACAGATTTTTTTTGAAGTGAGGGTGACAATGACAAACGAACCGCACAGTTCACTTGATGGTAAGTGAATGTTGTGACCTATGCTAGATGCCGATCCTGTGTCATTCATAAGGACTAAGATGGAGTGCCTCGTTTCGATGATTCTATATATGAAAGCTGATAGTTCTCGTGTCGTCCCATATGAATTTGATGAAGGTCAGACCAATGGTTATTGAATTATTCTTAAATAACTTATATTGAAGTCGCTTATATTGAAGTCGGCTGTACAAAATTTTTAATTTTAAATTATAAATTATTATTTGCCATGGTTGTCATGCTTGGCAGGCGATTTAGCAACTGTAGTTTTTTTATTATTTTGAGTCGTTCTCAGAAAGATGCTGCTGCCATTCTCCTTTTTCATTTCCATGTGTAATTTCTTAAGACACCCACATAATGATGTGAGTAAGTACTACACTACACGGAGTTATTATTTACAAATTCCGCCTCAAGTTCATCGTATTTAGCTACATGTAGAGCATTTAGAAATATATAAATTTATTTTTCCTATTTCCTCCATTCTGTTGCAGCATCGTAAGTACTTGTTTGTTTAACGTGAGTAGCGTCTATATTTGTGCCCATAGATAACAATTTGTTTTGTTAGTAAACAGCAATAGATTTATAGTTGCAAAATAATGAAGTAGGACGTGTATTGCATCGCATTCGCATTGTTTTACTTTTTCGATTGGAGTGAAGAGAAGTGTTCTAGCTTTCGAAATAAGAAACTGTTGACTTCCAACCGCATTCACAGTGTCATATTACAATGGGAAATTTTGATTTCGTATATAGGTACTATATAGTATAATATTTGTTAATACATTTTAACACTTTCACTGTCCGGTTTTCAAACACAATAGTAAGACAATAGCAATGACCTATATGTAGTGCACGGGACAGCGAAAGGTTTAATCAGAAAATACATAATATTTCAAACAATTTGTGGTAATGAATTGAATTCGAACACTTGTCCTGCGACTCTCAAATACACATACATATACAATAATAATCTATGCCTGCGACTGAGTCAATTACTCTGAACCCTCTGGTGTCAAGATAATTACATATATATGGAATAATATTTTATAGGATATTAAAGAATAATTTTATTTTCTTAGATTATAAAATAATACTTGTTGAAAGTTATTTATTACTTTTGCCATCGCTTCGGGTAAAATCTAGGGGGACTTTTTAAAACCATATTTACACAGAAATTAATTATGTTCCATAATTATATCCAAAAATACGATACGCCAAGGAAGTTGCTGGTAAAGGCTATCCATTAGTATAATTTAAAATTAAAAATGTTGTACAGCCGACTTCAATATAGGTTATTTAAGAATAACTCGATAACCATTGGTCTGACCTTGATCAAATTCATATGGGACCACACGAGAACTATCAGCTTTCATATAAAAAAAAGAATCATCGAAATCGGTTCGCCCAGTACAAAGTTATAAGGTAACACACATAAAAAAAACATACAGTCGAATTAATTACCGACTCCTTTTTGGAAGTCGGCAGATAAATAATTATACTGGCTCTCTATTCCCTTCAGCAGTGAAGTTTTGAAGTTTAGTTTAGGCTGTAATTAATTAATGAATGAAAAATAATTTCTAAATTAAATTCTAAGATATTTTCTTGCGCTGAGGTATACTTATTCTGATACAAGTGACTTTTCCTCAGTAAATTATTATGAAAGTTACAGCCTATATACGTCCCACTGGCCACACGCCTCCTCTGACCTTCTGAGTAAGTTTAGGGAAAGGAAGTGCGTGTTGGCGGACTTCACATGTGTTAGAATTGTTTTTTTTATTTCTCATACATGCTGGTTTTTGCTCACCATGTTTTCCTCACCGCCGAGCACGTGGTAAATCAGCATTTAAAATTGCAATCACCAATTTCATCGGTGACGGCGGGGATCGAACCCGGATTGCACGCGTACTTTGTTTATTTTATAAATTTACAGCGAGCGCTAAACCGCTGCTCTACCACGACTCTCCTTTCCACGACTTCCTTCTTTTCCTCGGTGTTTTATTTAAATATGATATGATATTAAATTATCTGGATTTGTTAAAGATTTATTTAAATAAATTCATCTTTAACAGAGCAATTTTTTTTTATTAATTCATATATTTTATAAAGATATGATTTTTTTACAAACTCGTTGATCGACTGCCTCGTTGGTCCAGTGGTTGTAGTAGTGAGTCTGATGATCATGAGGTCCCGGGTTCGAATCCCGGGCCGGGCCAAAAAATCAGTTATTTAGTTTTTCCGTCAAGAAATTCTCAGTAACTGCCCGGAGTCAGGAAGTTGGTGGTGTATCACCCCGTGCCTCGGAAAGCACCGTAAAAGCCTTTGGTGCTGCGCTGATCTCTCTCCGGTCGTGTCGGTATTACCTTCCCATTGGACTATGAGACTATGAGAGTGAGGGAATAGAGAGTGCACCTGTGTTTGCGCATACACTTGGACACTATAATCCTCTCCTGTGCCGATGGCTAGTCTCGGTTGAGGCTGGCCGCCGTGACCGAAATTTGGTCTGGAGGACATTAGTATTACTCATTGATTTATTTTAGTTAAGCAAAATTATCATTTACTCTCAACTGTAATACTAAAAAAATGCTGTTAACTGTTTGAGATATAATATACTCTAATATTTAAGTTATTAGATTTTATCGCGTTCAATTTTAATTTATTTCCATTTTTAGATAGATTATCTATTCGTAGCTTAGCATAGCATAGCTTAGCTTTAAAAGATCTGTAAAATGCGCGGGCGAAAATTCCGTAACCATGAAATGGAATCTGACAGTGATCTCATTCAATTTGCATACAAGTTTGGAGTAATCGGGACAAATATGGATTCGAGTCGTGCCTGTCGACCGGTGTAGGTACCTGCGACATTTAGTTCAATAAACAAACTGCTTCCAATGCCTACACTCGGAAAGTATTTTTATTTCGAGTAGTGTCAGTATGGTCACGCGTAATTGATGGAAGTAAGGTTTTTTTAGGGTACCGTTGTTAAACAAAGAATTTCCCTGTGTATAATTTTCTTAAAATACTTTATTCCTAAGATAAGAAGGTTTCTTAATTATGTTTTACTTCCCCGCCGAGCACGTGGCAAATCTGCACTAAAATTGCAATTTTAACAACTTAATCGATAAAGACGGAGATTGCACTCTGGATTCTGAATGCTCGAGGAATATAAAATTTACGGCAAGTCCCTGTTTTCGGTATTAATTAATAAAGATTATAAGTGGTAAAACTGTGTAGAGGCCTATAAATACTCTAATTAAAGAGGCTATGTAAGACTAACCACTACCCCATATCGTCGTTCGTCGCGTCGATGTCGTGAGAGGTAACAGAAGGAAACAACCCAAGAGATGAGCAGTAATGCCTTCCTAATAACAACTAAGTACAAAATAAAAAAAAACACGCGTGAGTGTCGTGGAACACTCGGTCGGAACGAAGTTCCTTTCGTAATATATTATTATTGATTTAACAAATACAAATAAATGAATTACTTACTAGCGTCTATTAAAATTAAGCGTCATTTAAAATAAAATAATATTTCTTTCATGGCAAGATAAGAAAAAGTGCGAGGGAGGTGGATATCATTCCATCTCGCTTCCTTATAGTGCTTATAGCCGCCAAGGCCGTCTACACCACGTCGGAAGGGGTCGTGACAGAAAAATCTTACACTTTTCTCGCCTAGACCCCATCCGCCAAGGTACCGTCCATTAAGGAACTTCGTTCCAAAAACTGAGTTAGACAACCCGTGACAACTATAGCAAACATATTCCCTATGAGGCAACTGGCACTGGACCTATCAATGTTGTCTAGATTTGTGCGTATTTTTCTCAGAAAAAAATATGAAGACGAGAAAGTAATGAAGGATTAAAATAACTGAATAATACAATGCAGATTCTATCGTATTTTTGTCTGGATTCTAGTGATCTGAATCTCTGATTCAAATGAATCAGAGACCAAATACTTATTATTTAGAAATAATTAGTTAATTTAAAAAAGAATAGACTTTAAATTCCATCGGATCTAGCGTCACCACTGTAGAAGTGTGCTTTATCTATATACAAATAAATAAAATTGAAGTGTCTGTTTGTAATGTTAAAATAACAGCTTTTTACTAAATGCATATGAAAGTATATACGATACTTATAACAAAAACACAATTTTTAAAATTTTTGTCTGTCTGTCGGTCTGTCTGTTTGTTCCGGCTAATCTCTGAAACGGCTGGACCGATTTCGACGGGACTTTCACTGGCAGATAGCTGATGTTCTAAGGAGTAACTTAAGCTACTTATATTTGAGAAAAATAATTAGGGTTCTGAGCAATATAATTAAAACCCTAAAGTACACGCGGGCGAAGTCGCGGGGAACAGCTAGTCGGTAAATAAAAATATCACCTAACCTCGTTAAATAACCTCGGAAATCAGGTTACATATGTATATTAAAAACAGTTGAATTTGATAACCCACCTCTTATTGAAGTAGGTTAAAATAGACCTGTGTTTGCCTTAAACAGAATATAGCCACAATTACATAGTTTGTATAGCATTGCGCTTAGTCAGAATTCTAAGTACTATTTAGATGTCCTTTTTTATTCTTACCGCAGCGCCGCGCCCTTTGAAACTAACTCTATTCGTAGTCCAGGCACAAACCTGTATAGTTTACGCTCCCGATATACGGATATGAATCATGCGATGTACAAACAATGTTATATACTTTTCGACGCGCTTAATAATCTGATGTTAAAATATTTTTTTTCGGTTGCTATCCGTTATTATAACCATCACAACATTAGAGCGTTAGATTATTTGTAAGTATGACCGCCTCGTCGGTCGATTGCTCGTAACCGCGACTTCTGATCATGTGATCTCAGGTTCGAATTCCGGGTTGAATGAAAAAATCAGTTAGGTTTGTGGGTTTTCAGTAAAGGAACACCCAGTAGCAGCCCGGAGTCAGGAAGTTGGCGTTGTTCCACCCTCGTGTCTGGGCAAGCGCGTAAATCCGTTGATTCTGCACCTGATTTTTTCCGGTTGTGTGTTGCTGTCCCATCAGACTATGAAGTAAGGCAAATAAAAAAGGCAGAGAATAGAGAGTGCACCTGTGCGCAAGCACGCGCTCGTACACTATAATCCTGTTCTGCTCTAATGGCTAGATTTATTTTGAGACTGGCCACCGTGACCGAAAATTTGGTCTAAAGGCAGGGGCGTAGCTACCGCCGTATCAGCCGTATCAATGATACGGGGCCCCCGGGCTACAGGGGCCCCGAACGTCTGTGAGCAAAATTCCAACTTCTATGGGACAGGAAAGGCTATTACTATTGTCTATAAAAGTAAAGCATTTAGTAAAACTGAAATCGTCTTCAGTTATGCATGCAGCCGAATCATCTTCAGCTATGTTCGCCGAACAAAAGGCACGAAAAGTGTATATTTGATTTGAATTGTTTGGCTAGCTTAGTTCCTAGGAGTATTAATTGTAAGTAATAACTCAAAAACCCGTGTAGTGGCGGGTAAGAATACTCACTACCCCATATCTTCCCGTAGGTATCGTAAAAGGCGACAGAGGGAAACTGAGGTAGAGGATGGGCAGCAGCATCTTTCTGATAACAGCAAAACAACAATAAAAAAACTGCGGTTGCCAACCCGTTCGCCAAGCGTGGCAACTATGGCAATATACCCCCCATGAAAGTAACGAAGAGACGGCCCCCAGTCCCCGGCAGCCCCACTATACTTGGCTAAGGTGGCAACCATGGTAACGGCGGGGCAGGGGGTGCTAAGAATCTCCGGTGGAGGTTCTGTTGCCACCTACGACGACTCGACCTGGCAACTTATAACGCACGCACACTGAGGACTGACGAGAAGATCCTGGAGCTGGAAGAAGAGATAGACAAGTTGCGCTGGAATGTCATAGGATTATCCGAAGTCTGAAGATAGGGGAGGACACGGTAATCCTCAAATCCGGCAATTTGTTCTATCACCAGGAGGGCGACCATGTGTCCCAAGGAGGTGTCGGATTTATCGTCCACAAGTCTCTCGTTAACAACGTTGTAAAGATTGGGAGTGTATCGACGAGGGTTGCATACCTTATACTCAGATTCACCAAACGGTATTCGCTGAAGGTCATACAGGTTTACGCACCAACCTCGGCACACGCCGATGAGGAGGTGGAAGAAATGTATGAGGATATCTCTAGAGCCATGCATTCCTCCAAAACCCACTATACTATTTTTTTTGACCTCTGCGTTTCGCTTGGTGAGTGCAGGTGGCCGGAGGCCCTTTTTACTGGAAATGAGGCATTCCATCTAAGTCCTCACGGGTGACAACGCATCTGCATTTTGATTCGCAAACGAGGATAGATGTAGATGTCTATGGGCCGCAGCAACCACTTACCATCAAGTGGACTATGTGCTCGTTTGTCACCCTTATCATATAAAAAAATACGGTATTAATGGGAGACTTCAATGCAAAACTAGGCACAAGAGAGAACGGTGAGCAGAAAGTAGGGAAATTCGGAATAGGGCAACGGAACCCAAGGGGCCAGCAGCTGGCCGACTTCATGGAGAAAGAGGGACTCTTTATGATGAACTCTTTCTTCCAGAAGCTCCCCCCACAGGAAGTGGACCTGGTCGATCCCCGCCGGTTCGACAAAAAATGAGATTGACTTCATTATGACGACCAGACGGCAACTGTTCAGTCTCAGTGATCGCTAGGGTGAAAACCGGCAGCGATCGCAGAATGGTTAGAGGCACACTGAACCTAAACGTTAAGTTGGAGAGGTCACGTCTAATG
Source organism: Parnassius glacialis (assembly GCA_033319125.1). Taxonomy (NCBI): domain Eukaryota; kingdom Metazoa; phylum Arthropoda; class Insecta; order Lepidoptera; family Papilionidae; genus Parnassius; species Parnassius glacialis. The sequence continues at coordinate 23,525,466 of JAVANC010000025.1, read as the reverse complement.
AAGTCAACGCTCCGACCCCCTCGTGCTCTAATCCAAAATTCCTAAACCTTTCAGCTCGAGCTACGAAACCGTTTTCAGTGCCTAGAAGATTGCAATGCAAGGGACGATATGAATGACAAGCTCGTGAAAACTGTTCATGCGGTCGGAACTAAGTTTTGCAAGACCCGCCACAGAAGAACATAAAAACTTTCCGATCACACTCTTAATCTCATTACTGTTAGACGGGAAATGAATCTGAAATTTTCAAAAGATTTGACAGCATACAGGCAACTGAACAGACAGATCTCCAAATGCATGCGGCAGGACTTACGCAATTTTAATACTGCTCGTATTAAAGAAACGATCGAGCGGAACCAGGGCTCCAAAGTCTTTGCAAGAGATCTGTCTGCCTGAATGAGCCAACTGTCGAAGCTGAAGACCGAGTGTGGCAGCGTCGTTTCCGGGATACCTGAGGTTTTGAGTGAGTTTGATAGGTTCTATCGGCAGCTGTACACATCATCTTGGAGCCACGCATAAGTGTGAGTAACGATCCAAGAGCGAGTCTTATCCGACACTATTCCGATGATATACCCGACGTCAGTCTGAGCGATATTGGAACGGTTCTTCAACATCTTAAAAACGGCAAGGCCCCAGACGAGGATGAAATTACAGCGGAGCTTCTGAAAGCGGGTGGAAAACCGGTACTTGAAGTCCTTTAGAAGCTCTTTAATTCCGTCCTTCATGGTGGCACTACTCCGTAGGTGTCGAACAGAAATGGGGTGGTCTTGTTTTTCAAGAAAGGTGACAACGCTCTCTTGAAGAACTACAGACCGAGTCCCCTTCTGAGCCGCGTCTACGTGCTGTTTTCGAGAGTCATTATTCCCGAACAAGCCGGTTTCCGAGTAGGCTTTAGCACCATAGACCACATACATACCCTTCGGCAAATTGTACAAAAGTCCGAGGAGTACAAGTTACCACTATGTCTGGCGTATGTGGACTATGAGAAAGTCTTTGATTCCGTCGAAATTTGGGCGGTGCTGCAGTCCCTTCAGCGATGCCAAGTTGACTGTCGGTATATCGAAGTGCTGAAGTGCTTGTACAGTAGGACTACGATGGCTATCCGAGTACAGAACCAGAGTACGAAACCTATCCAATTGCAGAGAGGTGTAAGACAGGGTGACGTGATGTCCCCGAAACTCTTCACCGCTGCATTGGAAGACGTTTTCAAGCTTCTGGACTGGGAAGGATACGTTATTAACATCAATGGCGAGTACATCACTCACCTTCGATTTGTCGACGATATAGTCCTTATGGCAGAATCGCTGGAGGACCTAAGCACTATGCTTAATTACCTCAATAGTGTTTCCCAACGGATAGGTCTTAAGATGAACATGGACAAAACAAAGATCATGTTTAATGTCCATGTCACACCTATGCCGGTAGTTGTTGGGAGCACTAAGCTCGAAGTTGTTGACGATTATGTTTACCTGGGACAAATAGTCGGACTAGGTAAGTCCAACTTCGACCGAGAGGTCAATCGAGAGATTCGATTCGGCTGGACAGCATTCGGGAAATTACGGCACATTTTCTAGTTAGGTATACCTAACTTGAAACTTGAAAACGAGACCGTATAACCAGTGCGTGTTGCCAGTGATGACATATGGTACTGAGACGTGGTCCTTCACTGCTGGCCGGATGAGGAAGCTCAAGGTCACTCAGCGAGCTATGGAGAGGGCTATGCTCGGAGTTTCTCTGCGTGATAAACTTAGAAATGAGGATATCCGCAGTAGAACCAGAATCACCGACATAGCCCAACGGATTAGTAAGCTGAAGTGGCAGTGGGTCGGATATATAGCTCGAAGAATCGGCAACCGATGGGAAAAAAAGTTCGAGTGGCGGCCTCGTACCGGCGGACGAAGTGTAGGGCGTCCCCTCACTAGATGGAGTGACGACCTGGTAAGATATGCAGGAAATCGATGGATGCAGGTAGCTCAGGCCCGTGCTTTGTGGCATTCCTTGGGGAAGGCCTATGTTCAGCAGTGGACTTATGGAGGGCTGTAATGATGATGATGAATAATTTAAAATCAATATATAATAATTTGAATTCAGTGCAAGCGTTTTTGTTCCTTTTATAAAATCTTTACTCTTCATTGGGGGCCCCCCAACAAATTTTGATACAGGGCCCATCAAAGGCACGCTACGCCACTGTCTAAAGGACATTATTATTGTTATTATTATTGAAAAATTGATTAGTGAAGTAAATAAGTTAAGAAAACGAATATAATAAAATCTGAGGTAAAAAAAATTTATAACAACCTATCATCATTATACTTTATGTCCGTTAGCTTGCCTAAAGCAAAAACTATGAACGTCTTACTGTTTTTACAAAATAGGTAAGAGATGTGATGTAGATACGCGAAAAACATTTTTGGTAGTAACAACTTGTTATAACTTATGTAGAGTTATTGTTTTTTTTAAATTATTTAATTCGCTCCTTCACTTCCAATTCACTTTAATTTCAATAAAAATATATAAATATTTTTTATAAGTAACCTTTTTGACAATAAAGATGGGAAAAAAATATTTCAAAAGTTTAAAAAACATTTCGAAATATGTTTTCGGAAAGATGCTGCAAATACATATTTTTAAAATGACAACCTACACGGTGGTCTAAAAATAACTTTAAATTGAGGCGTAGCATAAATTCGAATTTCAACAACAATCTGCGTGAATCATCTCGGTGTTTATCAGTAAGACTATTTTGTCTCGCTGGTCTCGGCGACAAGCAACACCGCGATGATTTACTATGTGTTGCATTTTTGATTACGTAACTCTAATTGCAAAGACTGCCGATTCGCACTGGAGTAGTGTGGTGGTCTCTTTTCTGCATCATAACCCTAGAGTATATATAAGCTATGAATATACTAACAATAAGATCATATTAATCCTCTGAGAAATATGAATAGGTCTGTGTCCAGTCGTGGTAAGCATAAAGGCTGCTATTTTAGACTTGAAATGTTTTAATAATAAAACTATTGAAAATATAGGACTATCAAGAAATTATTATTTTTTTTGTTTTATCAATTTATACCAGTTTATACCATTTATTATTATTATTATTATTTGTGCAGAACCCATAGGCCAGGTTAACACGACATTGCTCTTAAGAATTTCATTGAGATCGGGCCTCACTTAAAAGGTCGAATTAAATTATGTTCCACTAAAGGAATGAATCAGAATTGATAATTGAAAACACGGCATCGTTGCTAGATTTTTTGTAGAATATAAAACTAGCACAGAGTCCACCTGATGGTAAGTGGATGCTGTGGCCCACAGACATCTATCTACATTTATCCTCGATTAAGAATCAAAATGCAGATGCTTTGTCAGCCGTGAGGACTAAGATGGAATGCCTCATTTCCAGTAAAAAGGATCTCCGCTTCTCTACACTCACCATACCAAAACACAACACAATGGCGTGTTGTTATACCATTTGTGTGCTACTTGGGATGAAGTTGCTATTTTACGATGTTATACTGTGAGGCTCGAATGGGTTGGGTCAGGTCAGGAGTCAGGACAGCCCAATCGAGCCGACCCATTCGCGTTAAAATCACAATATATGTAGGTGCAGCGCGGCTCTACCACGTATAGATGCGTATTACACAAGAACTTGAATTTTTTTATAACAGGTTATTTCGTGTTATGCGTCTTGTTTCGGCTTATATTGAGAAGTCATGGTTATGATTATAATCAGAGTAGAGTCCGGTGCGCAATGTGTGTTCGCGGACTTCACATGTCTTCGAAATATTATTTTAAATTCATTACTCACGATGTTTTCTTTCACTCCTGACCATGTGGGAAATCAGCATTTAAAATTCCTTTTTATAATTGTATTAGTGCGAGCGGCTACCACGACTTCATATTTTACGTAAACAACATTTAAATTAGTTTATTTATAATATATCGCGTTACGATATAGATAAATGTATGAGTAGGTCGTCAATAATTTATAAAATATATTTGGTCATAACCGTGTATGGAAATAGCTGAATTTATTATTGTGTGAATATTTTAGAACATTGTTATATTTATCACAGTCGTATTGGTCACGCAAAGGAATTTGTCGTGAAGCGACAATTAAAAGAGAAAGAACCTAACCAAAGAACAGCAAAACAACAAAATAGACCAAGAAAATAATATATTATAATTTTTTAAAAGGTATTTACAATCTTATAAAAAAAATGAAATATGAAGGTGATGGATGAAATGAGATTACAATTAGGTTTAAAAAAAAATAAAGGTTGGAGAATAGGACAATATAGTTTTATAGTGGAGCCTGGAGCCTCGCTGCTTTTGTAGAAGTAGGCACACGCAGAGCTTGAGGTTTCTCAGCGGCGACGGCACGCAGCGCCTGGACTGGGCACACGCAGCGTCCGGAGCCGGCACACGTAGCGCCTGGGGTAGGTGCGCTCAGTTCTTGGAGAAGTAGTCGCCGCGCCCAGAGGTAGCGCGGGCAGTAGGGACGCAGCGCCTGGAGCCAGCAGTCGAAGCGCGCCTGAAGGTAGCGCGGGCAGTAGGCTGCACTCAGCGCCTGGATCAAGCAGTCGTAGCGCGCGGAGTAGTGTGGCCCCGCACTTGAATTAGAGGCTTGCAGGATCCCGGGGCAAAGTGGCCCCGGGATAAGGCCTTTAGTAGCTGTTTCTCGTTTGAGAACCGAAGCGAGACTCCTGTATTCTCCAATTGTTTGGCTTTTATCCCTTTTTAGAGAGAACGAGAAATTATTTAAATTAAAACGAAATTTATTGTAAATGACCTACAGCCAAAAAGTATTTATGTAGAAAGAACATCATACCAGAGACGAATTTAAATAAAAGTTACCATAACAACCACAAAAACAATGGTTGTCAAATTGAGGAATTTTTAGTTTTAGGACTGTTATTAAGAAACTATTACATTTAAGTAAGAAACGAGATAAAAATCACATAGGAAAAACTAATGCACGACAACGTACACTAAGCCTGAAATTGTAGAGTTACAGAGAATTCAATAAAAGACCAAAAAAAAGGTAAGACTTCGTTGACAGCTAGTTTAAAAGTACTAAATAGTGTGAAAATACGCAGTAAAATGATATGTTATTGTGTAAAAACGTTACAGGATCCTATATAAATAAAGGTGATGCAAAATATAAATGCAGAGAATCAAAAACAGAATGAAAAAAATAGTATAAAGTGATGCAAAACATGAATGCAGAATATCAAAGCAGAATGGAGAATTAGTGTACAATGAAATGTAAGTTGCATAACACTACAAATTATATCATAGGTATAGGTGTTTCTTGGGCAATAACTACAACCTACCTACTCTATTACAATCAACCATTTGTCGCGATTGATCAATAATCTTAAAGGTTATTGGTCAAGTTCTCTAGTCATTGACTCTAGCATCGTCGAACATTCTTTGCAATTAGTTGCTGACAGAATTTCCAAAGGAACCGCTAATTAGGTATAATATGCATCGTAAATAAATTACACACGTCCCATTTTCTTCATTTGGTACATTCCTGAAACAAAATACATTATATAAATAATAATTAATTGAAGATCTATTTTACGGCTTCGTGACGCAGTGGCTTAGGATTGAGTTGTTGCGCTGGGGGCCGCGGGTTCGAATCCCGCACGGAACAAGTATTTGTATGGCCCACAAATTATTGTTCCGGGTCTGGATGTTTGTCCTCGTGCAATTTATGTTTTAAGCTGCCTCCACGATACAGGAGAAAATCCTAGTGTGGGGTTAACGATTTTTAGAATAAATAAAAAAAATCTAAGCTAAGAATATTGCTAAGAACTTATGAGTTATCCTTGGTAATAATTAATCTTGGGTTGTTCATCAATTAGATTAGCTAGGTAAACTACTTATCTTAATGTATGAAGCTGCTTCAGATGTTTCGTCCTTTAAAAATGAAGATAAAATTAGCTCAAGCACTTCTTTTCCTTACACTGACTTTGCAGATGTTAGTTTTCTGGATGACTCAGAGGATCTGTTGAACGAACAACGTCTTCAAAATGTATGCATACGTTTTTCTTCGGTCTACGCTAGCTTGGTAATATTTCAGGATACAAGGTTCGATTAAAATAACTTCTTGCGTCAAGACATAACACGTGCTATAATTTTTTTACCTTTTACCCTTTAATCCTCTTGCGCCTCCCTACAAAACGTAAACTGTAAACGTTTTGAGTACATTACGAGTATATCATCGAAATCTTAGTGTAGAACTTCTAAATCGTTTTTTTAAACCCTTTCTCATTTTTTTAGTCGAACTGGTAGTGGTGAATCATTTTTGGTAAGGGCGGTCTAGTGCCAGTTTTCCTCGTGACATATTAGGCAAAGGAGTAAAGAAACATTACATTACTAAGTTCATAGAATGATAAATAGATATATTATCTTTATTTATCTATTTCCTTCTATTTCATATAAATAAAATTGAGTTGTAGATATGTCTATAATATCGAAATAATTGCCTGTTAATGAGCAGAGGGGGTTATTTGTATGTTACACAGGAATAAACAGTTTTGCAATGTTTATCTGTCCGGAACCTATTGTAATGAAACTTCACGAACACATAGAGAGCAATGCCAAGAAAGATTTATGCTATATTTTATTAGAATAACATGCGAGTTTTTTTTTAAATATAGAATGATTATTAAATTAAATAAAAATAAACAATAGTCTGATAATTATCTTAAATCGAAATAACGCCACAAGAACAGATACTATCCAGGCAAAGCCGGAGAGGGGGGGGGGGGGGAAGATAGTTTATACTATGTATTATTTACAGATATTTTTTATACGTGATAGAGCCATGCTGTAGCAGCTATTATGGTCGTAGCACGAATGGGTCGGCTCGACCGGGGTAGGACCAAGCTCTCACAGAATAGCAGCTTAATTCTGCTGTGTTTCGTATGGTGAGTGTAGAGAACCGAGAACTCTTTTTACTGGATAAGAGGCATTCCATCTTAGTCCTCACGGCTACCCGCGCATCTGCAGTTTGATTCGCAAACGATTTAGATGTCTATGGGCCACAGCAACCACTTACAATCAGGTGGACTGTGTGCTCATATGTCACACTTTCCCTATTAAAGAAAAAATAAAATTAAAAAACCCCCCGAGACAACAAGAGCTGACAATCTTCAAACGGCTTAACAGTTACACAGATACACACTACAAACAAAATAGCAGCGTAAAATAGTAGCTTAACGCTGCTGTGTTTCGTATGGTGGTTGTAGAGAACCGGAGACCCTTTTTTACTGAAAACGAGGCATTCCATCTTAATTCTCAGGGAAGGCAATGCATCTGCATTTTGATTCTTAATTGAGGATAAGTGTAAATTTCTATGAGCCACAGGTATCCACTCACCATCAGGTCGACTGTGTGCCCATTTGTCATCTATACTATAAAAAAGATCTTTATTAATACACTTAAATATTTACTTATGAAATTTAACATAAAGCTAATTTTTACCAGCTACCTACTTGCTCTACATTTAACATTTCCCTTTTCCTAAGAGTTTACTGGAAGAGGACATGTAACCTTTATAGAACATGTTTAACATTTTTCTGCCGACTTCCAAAAAGGAGACGGTAGGTACTCAATTCGACTGTATGTTTTTTTTATGTGTGTTACCGCATAACCTTTTACTGGGTGGACCGATTTCGATGATTCTTTTTTTATATGAAAGCTGACCAGACCAATGGTTATTGAGTTATTCTTAAATAACTTATATTGAAGTCGCTTGTATTGAAGTCGGCTGTACAAAATTTTTAATTTTAATCATATAGTGCGACCAATAAGGAATAAATGAGACCGCATAGCTTTTTGCTTAAAGGATTTTAGGAGGAATAAAAAACCACTAGGTTTAAACTCAGTAGTTCAGTTCAGTATAAGTTACCTAATATCTTACATAGTTGATCTGATCACTTTAGTATATCTAGTATTCGGAAGTAATGGCTTTGATAGACATTATTTAATAACAAATAGATATTGTAAAACAAGTGCCTAGTGGCAACTGTTACCCTCTACATTTTTATAATATTTTTAATATACATAATATATTTATATAATATAAATAAATAAAATAATATATCTAATTAGTACTTTTTTTACATTTTATTCTTAGTCTGGTTTGTTGTTGTTTCTTATTTAATAGATGATATTATGTCTACATAGAACCAGTTTACAAACTGCAATAACGATATATCATTATTTATAGATTTGAACTTAAGTTTAAAATTTGGCTACTCTATGAATAATTTAAAATTAAAAATTTTGTACAGCCGACTTCAATATAAGCGACTTCAATATAGGTTATTTAAGAATAACTCAATAACCATTGGTCTGACCTTGATCAAATTCATATGGGACCACACGAGAACTATCAGCTTTCATATAAAAAAAGAATCATCGAAATCGGTTCGCCCAGTACAAAATTATGAGGTAACACACATAAAAAAAACATACACTCGAATTGAGTACCGTCTCTTTTTTGGAAGTCGGCAGAAAATAACCCTGTATACCTACTAACTAGCGTTGTTGGATTGACACCGATTTACCCCCGTATATTCGATGTCATACGATTTTTCTGGAAGTTTCCGTAGTCTTCTCTTACGACACCTGCGGGACGACCATACCATCAATATAAGTATATTACGTAATACAAAAATAATAGGTATTATCTTCATGTCTAACACTTTATCAAATATAAGTTTATCAGTAAATTACGATATTGATCGTACCAGCGTCGATAGCTAATTGATACGTGCGATAAAAGCGAGACATATTACGGCTTCTGACAGAGGTTGTTTTAATCAATATACTTATATCTATCAGTTCTAGAAGTTTAACAATGAGGGCATCCACGACTTTTTCTGCCACCAGGGCGGCGCCGCTAGAAAGTGAGGTATAATATTTGACAGATTTCATAGCGGAGAAGTTAATTTGTTCGGAAAATGTAAAGGTTATTGTTTCATTCTGTACTATTGGCTATATATTATATTAATAAGATTAAAAATAAATAAATCAAACCACAGATATTCATAAAAGTAGAAAAATTAAAAAAATGTGCAAAAAATTAAAGAGCAAACCACTGACGCATTGTTTTGTGTATTAATATAATGCTCTATAGTATGTGCCAAATCGATTGAGAAAAACGGACAATGACCTTTCGGTCGTTTAACCAGGGGTTACAAACCTTCAATATATAGGCACATTTTATATGTAGTACTTTCTTTATTTATAATGATTTTTTTATAATGATTGATATAATATATATTTATTAACTATTATTAAAAAGTTATGTGAAAGATCGCTGTAGAAGAAAAATCATCTATTGTTATAAAGTACTTTATTCATTTAACAACAAAAAACATTAATTTATAACACATATAAAGATTCGAGTGATAACGACACCGAATAAGTACGTACTTATGCAAAAGATAAAACTTTATTTTTAATATTATATAAGAACTTTATTTTTATTCGGTGCAATCATCACTCGTATCTTCACTTGATGAACTATCTGTAACATTAATTATAAAGCGATCTGCAGTTTGGTCAATTCTATCATCCATGCCACGCATTTTTTGTTCAACCTTAAGGACATGCTGAACACAGTTTTTCCATTTATCTGGCGTGATTTGAGTTAAACCATCTTTAAGTAAATTTTTAACATCTTTTAACTTGAAAGTTGTATTTTTTCGTGCAACGTACCCTTTCACATCTGCCCACACAAGTTCAATGGGGTTAAGCTCACAGTGATAAGGAGGTAACCTTACCACTGTGATGCTTTTTTCTTTTGCCATCTCGTCGGTGACGTAACTTCGATAGTTATCTTTAACTGCCTTTATTTTTTCCATTAAGTGGGTCTTTGTGTCCGAGGGCACGTATGCGATCTGTTTAGATTCTAGCCATTCCTGCATATTTTGTTTCCGCCAAGACATTGTTGGGGTTTTTTCTAAACGTCTGGAGTGGTAACTAGCGTTATCCATAACTATGACATCGCCGCTTTGCAGTTTTTCTATTACTTTTCTAAACCAGTCCTCGAAATGGAGAGCGTCCATACTCTCATGGTAGTCACCAGTAGATGATGATTCAAATACCCAATCACATCCCTCCAAAAAGCCATTTTCATTGCCAACGTGTACAACTATTAATCGCTTTCCTTTACCCGAAGGGGCTTTCGCGCCAGTAGAGTAGCCTTCTAACCGTGATTGACGAGAAGATTCAATTGTGGTGTCTTCCCATACCTTTCCCATAGTATGACCTGCGTTAATCCATGTTTCGTCAAGGTAAAAAATGTTACGTCCCTCGTTTCTTAATATTTGTATTTCTCTCAAATATCTGGTACGCCACAGAACTATCTCTGGGCGATCTATTAGACCACTTTTTCTGTTTCTCTTTATATATTTGAATTTTAAATGGCGCAACACACGTCGCAGGGAAGTTTTGCTCAAGTTTGGCAACTGGTCATCTTGATTTATACTGAGCAAAATTTTGTCTAAAGTCGGTAATTCTCCTGCAAGAAAGAACTGATGCACTTTCGCTCTTATAGCCGATTTATCAAAATCGTCCAACTTGTCAATTACAGACTTTTTTCTTTTATTAATTATTCCCTTTTCTGGTATTTTATGGGAATCTCTATACACGCTTAATACGCGATATATAGTGCTCTTGCTGACTCCTGAGATCTCCGAAACCTTTTCTACCATATTAACGTTTGAAGGATACACGTCTTCGGGCCAGGTGTTTTTGACATATTTGTATACATTAATGATAATCTCTTGTTCCCCGACCGACAAAGTGGTAGGTTTTCTCTTTTTTACTGGTGACGTTAAAGGTGCTCCAGAAGATGGGCCTGTAAATAAATGACAAAAATATACTACCATAGTACTACATCACATAAATACATATTGTTTTAGAAAATAAATACCACATGGTCACATAAAAAGAGCGCTTTAAGAAATAGAAAGGCTACGTCGTCGCATTTGTACCTATTTGTACGTACCTGCTACGTTTATTATGGGTCGGCGACGTCTCTTTCCACTTGATGTTGAAGGACCGGGTCCTTCACCAAATTCTCCTGAACTCATGTCGATTTAGTAACGACCGTCACAGTAAAACTAATATAACAGATTCAAAAAACAAAAACTTAACGATATAACAAATTTAACAGTAAAAACTCAACTAAAACAATGCAATGAATGCTATGAATTACCCGAGACGTACACACGCAAGCGCTATCCGAACACGAATGAAAACAAAATGGCGGACCGGCCCAAAAAAGGTGACGCATCTCTGGCTGCCATTGTCACGTTTCTTTTAGAACGAACTGACGTAACGCGCGTTTTGTTTATTTTAAAGGGATGAATTTGCAAAAGCTCAATATGGTGATTATATTGCTTCAAATATTTTTTTAATATGAAACTGTTATTAAATGAATTGCTGCGTTACTTACCATAAATTGAAATATAAAATATAACACATTTTTCGCGATGTACCGTAAGATTTTACTATGTTTATAGGAACCACAGACAATATTATTTAAGAAACAAAAAAACAAAACATATGTGCTGACCTAGAAGTGGGAATAATATCAATATTTAAATATTGTTATCACATCTAAATTGAGATTTTGTAAGTTACGCCTTTTGACACTCGGCTCATATCTGAGGTCATTGTCCGTTTTTCTCAATCGATATGGCACATACTATAGAAACTGACAAACTTTTATTAAAAACCAACTTCTCAATTAAATTACATTGTGTAACAAAGAACTTTACCTCAGTGTCAACTAGTGACATCTGGTGAGCAGAAAAATATTAGCCTTCATTTAATATATTTTATTAGGGTCAATAACACAATGTTTATATAATACGACAGGCCACGCATAAAGTTTTGCAAAAAAGTTTTTGTTTTACAATGGCCAGTTATAATTTATTTTGATTATCTTATTATTTCAAGTAAAAATACGAATATTCTAATTTCACATTTTTTACGAGCTATTTGTATAGAGCTATACGTATGATTGAAATAGATACACGAGAATATTTTATTGTAAAATGGATTTGCGTCGGAAAAATTTTCGCGCCGACTTTTATAATCTCTAATGTCGCTTGTAACCACAAAGCAAAGAATTTTTGTATTCTGTCGTTGTTACCCCTGAGGGCTGTGCTAGTACTTATTATTAGTTTGTGCCGGAGGACTAAGATGAAATTTGAGGTACCCGTTTGGTAATTATACTTGTTTGTCCTTCCATTTTTGTGATCAAAAAGGAAAAAAAAAAACAAAACAAATGATTAAGATTTTTAGTAGACTTAACTTTAAGAACAAAGAAAACTTTACAAAGGTAGAGTAACGCTGTTTATTTGTTTATTAGAATCTCTTGAAATTAGGTCGAGTTACAAAGGAAGGTGTTAATGACCGTTTAACAACTTCATTGTGTTGATCCTTTGCTCGTAAGAATGTTAAAACCATACAAATCTTTTGTTATAAAATTGCATTGTATGTCGAATTAGTTAATAATGTAACCCGTTTTGCTTTATAGCATTCATAGTCACTAAATAGGTCTTCCAAGTAAAACAATCTTTCTTTCGTTTTCTTTAAAAAACAATCGCAACACTAGGATTTTCTCCTAAGGCGTGGAGGTGTTTTACATAAACTAATTGCACATAGCCAGACATTCAGACCAGGACCAGAATGAAATAAAATATTTTAATAGATTAGAAGTAATTCTTAATGAGTAATTTTTTTATTTTTACTAATAATTAAAAACCCATGAAAACACTTGTTCCATGCGACGGCGGCGCGACGGCCCGCAGCCAAAGGCAGCTAGCTTATTCAGTAGAAAGAATGCAGCCGCTGACAAAGTATATTGGGCAGATTAGGCTATACTCACAAAACTGGTTAGATGGAATTGTAAGCGCTTAGCTGATACCTTCGCACTTGTAATGTTGATACTAGGGAATAAAATAATCCGAAATTTCGAAGTCCTGAATCCGTACGGGCGCTTTTAGCTATACATATTAGGTTTTTATAGGATTAAGCCACAGCATCCACTTAATTAATGCTAAGTGGATGCTGTGGCCCATAGACATCTACATCTATCCTCAAATTATAATCAAATTGCATTATCACCTCTGAGGACTAAGATGGAATGCCTCTTTTCCAATAAAAAGGACATACCATATGAAACACAGCAAAATTAAGCTGCTATTTTACGCTGGTAGTCTGTGAGAATGGGGTTCCTCCCCGGTGGTGCTGACCCATTTGTACTGCCGCCATAATATATGTAGCTACAGCATGGCTCTAGCACGTATAAATGACGAATAAATCTTAGCACCTAAATCTCTAATTGTTTAAGTCTATAATTCTCTTCTTATTTTTTTTATAGGATAGGGTGACAAACGAGCACACAGTCCACCTGATGGTAAGTGGTTGCTGTGGCCCATAGACATCTACATTTATCCTCGTTTGCGAATCAAAATGCAGATGGGTTGTCACCCGTGAGGCCTAAGATGGAATGCCTCGTTACCAGTAAAAACGGTCTCCGGTTCTCTACACTCACCATACGAAACACAGCAGTGTTAAGCTGCTGTTTGACGCTGGTATTCTGTGAGAGCGTGGTCCTTCCCCGGTCGAGCCGACCCATTCATGCTACAACTATACTACTAATATAGCTGCAGCATGGCTCTACCACGTAAAAAGCTATCTTATATTTACTAACTACTGAAGGCGTATTATTTTATTTTGATTTGACCCAAAACGATGATTAATTATTAAAGATACCATAGATAGACCTACCACATTGTGCAATGTTTTCGAAATTAATCTTTAAGATATCATTACATTTTCACAAATACTTCTATACTTCATTTACTGTTAAGGATTTCGTTAGCAAGTACTAATTAGTAAGTCTGTTTTTTTTTTGTAAAATTGAATTATTTATATCGCGAGATTCTTAAATGTCGAGATTTACTAAGTACATACCTACCTAACATTCTCAATCTCGACAAGGCCAAAATCTCACAAGATGGCATACCCTAGTTGGTACACATATTAAACAGTATGAAAAATTGCCATTAGGTCGCCAGATCCTCATACATCGTGCATGACGTGCAACGGTGCAACTGAGGCTGGTACTTGGAGAGAAAGTTTGCATGTATGCCCGTATTTTTCGTACTCTTCTTACGGCACAAACTAATAAGAAGTACTAGCACACTTTTTGAGGTATTAAATATAAATAAGTGAAGTCACAGTCTATATACGTTTTACAGCTGGGCACAGGTCTCCTCTTATATCTTCGAACTGAATGACTCTCAGAAAATTTAAACAGAATAATAATCTATACAAATAAATAAAATTGAAGTGTCTCTTTGTAATGTCAAAATAACAGCTATTTACTAAATGCATACATACCTAAAGGGTTTTTCAACAAGAACTTTGTTTTTCAATTGGGGCAACACCAAAAACATGACAGTTTTGACATTTAGTTTTTTGACCTATTCGTAGTAGATGCTTTGGCAATTGCAATGAATTCAATTTCGCTCGAAAATCGCATTAAAATAATTAAAATCCACTATGAAAATGGTGGTTCTGTTAAAGTTGCGTTTCGTAAAATTCGTGATATTTTCGGACAACATAATCGTCCTTCTGAGACCGCTATTAAGAATTTGGTCGCTAAATTTGAATCGACAGGCTCGGTACAAAATGCGCCAACACCAACGCCTGTTCGACCGGGTCCTTCAACCGAAAACATCGCAGCCGTGAGCCACAGTGTTGAAGAAGATCCAAATTTGTCAATTCCTCGACGTTCTCAACAATTGGGGTTATCCAAAACCACCACATGGCGAATTTTGCGTAAGGATTTGGCTTTGAAGCCTTACAAGGTTCAACTGGTGCAGGAATTGAAGCTGACCGACCATTCACATCGCCGTAGATTCGCTCAATTCATTCAGGAACAGCCCGCTGGTTTTTCTGAAAAAATCATTTTTTCAGACGAAGCCCATTTTCACTTGTCAGGGTACGTCAACAAGCAAAATTGCCGCATTTGGGCTTCTGAAAATCCTAAAGCGATTATTGAGAAGTCTTTGCATGCTCAACGTGTTACTGTATGGTGCGCTATGTGGTCTGGAGGCGTGATTGGGCCTTTTTTTTCGAAGATGAAGCTGGAAATGCGGTAACGGTCAATGGATCACGCTATCGCGAGATGTTAACATCTCAATTTTGGCCTATTATTGATGACATCGATATCACAAACATGTGCTTTCAACAGGACGGTGCCACATGTCACACAGCCAACGAAACGATCAATTTATTGCAAACCAAATTTCCCGATCGCATAATTTCACGAAATTCAGCTGTTAAATGGCCAGCCAGATCGTGTGATTTAACACCACTGGATTATTTTTTGTGGGGCTAAGGAAAGAGTATACGGAGCCAATCGAATCGATCGCGGCCTTAAAACTCAAAATCCGTGACGTGATTAACGAAATAGACCCGCCATTTTGCCAAAAAGTGATTAAAAACTTTGATGAAAGAATGGACATCTGTCAGCGTGGTCGTGGTGGACATTTGCCAGATATCATTTTTCATTCATAATTGCCAAACTTTTCTCTTCGTAATACAATAAAAATTTGAATCATCTTCATCTAAACTCTTTGTTTTATTTTGTTTTAGAAAACAAAGTTCTTGTTGAAAAACCCTTTACTAAATGCAAATGAAGTATACGGTACCTAATTATAACAGAAAGCTGATGTTATAAGGAGAAACATAGGTAATTTTTATTTTGGAAAAATAGGGTTCCACTTAAAGAAATTACGACGTATGAAATCTAATCATAATAAATTCCACGCGGACGTAGTCGCGGGAAACAGCTAGTAGATAATAAATAGTAGTTTTCAAAAAAAATATTCTTCACAGACATGCAGGTTTCACAGCATTAAAAATTGCGAATAACAATTTAATCGGTACCGACGAGGTCGGCGGAATAGATTGCGCACAGTGAAATTTACGCTAGGCTAGGTTACCTGAGTGGCGTGCATTCGCGGGAAGTGCGACGTAGCGGCCGTTTCCCATACAATTTAAGGTCACGTCACTCATCATTTCAACATGACAGTAAACGTAGTGATTTGTTTACTCTTTGCACAACCCTGTATGTTTGTCACGGTGTCACGCTGCACACTACACTTCGCTAAACGCACTATTGATTCCTCTCTCGAAGGCTCCTGTATAAAATATTTTGCGATTCTTTTGATCATCATCATTACAGCCCTTCACATGTCCGCTGCTGAACATAGGCCTCCCCCAAGGAATGCCACAAAGTACGATTCTGAGCCATCTGCATCCATTGCGATTCTTTTAATAGGTCCTAATTCTTTTTTTCTCATTTTAATAGTATCCTAATTCCCTTTACTATTTTTCATTAGCCTGTAAACAGTTCGGTATTGGAAAGTCATTTGTAGGTGGATTGGCGTTTATTGCGCAGAATAGTATTACGTACTCGTAGATAATGCAAGACATCTCGCATCTTGACTTGCTAACCGTCGCGTCGTCGCGTTTTGTATTTTTGCATCGAGCACGATGTGTTGTATTCTATTGGGTGTCATAAACTGTAGCACCAACTAATCGCTGGGTGGATATAGGTGGCGACATAGGGAACACGAAACAAGGGATGTGCAACAGCATCTACCTGATAACCAGAGGCGTAGCGTGGACTAATATAGACGTGAGCGAAGTCGATAAACGAGGCATCTTTCCTTTCGTACCTAAGATCTACCCAATAGACTATCCTACTATACATACTTTGACACGACATAACTACTCATAGCTATTAATTCCTGACAAGTCTCGTATTTCGTCAATCTAACGGTTACGGTTTTTGAAGGTAGTTACAACGGCCTCGCAGTCACACTTAAGTGAGGCTTCTTGCTTGCGAGGCCCCAAACAAACGCGCTTTTAAATTTGTGACGTTCTTTTTCGAGCGTAAAAGAGATTAAATGTAAAGGCCTCGCGAGGCCCCATTCCGCCCACGCCTAGCTACGCCACTGCTGATAACAACTCTGAATCAAAATATTCAAAAACTTCAATTGCCAATCTATAATGGGGTATATTTATTTTTTCTATTAATAATGTTAATAACGTTCAGAAATGGACTAGATGGACTAGCTAGTGGGAATAGAGTAAATTACGAATTAGCTGACATTACGCATAAGTCATGTCCCCTACATATATTTTTTAAAATAAATGTAGTCTAGAATTTTTTCTACAACAAACAGCTAGAACCTACAAACTCTTGTTACCTGCGGGATTTGCACCCCGGCCTCGAAGCACCGTAGTTTGACGCCAAGTCATTGCGCTACCCTGTCGCCTAACTTATTCCCATCTCTTTTTTATTTTTTTTTATAGGAGAGGGGGCAAACGAGCATGCGGCTCACCTGATGGTAAGTGACTACCGCCGCCCATGAACAACTGCAACACCAGGGGAACCAGGGGAATTGCAGATGCGTTACCGGCCTTTTAAAAAGGAGTAGGCTCTTTTCTTGAAGGTCCCTAAGTCGTATCGGTCCGGAAAAATCGCTAATGGTAATCGATTCCACAAGGAAGTTGTTCGAGGAAGAAAACATCTTTTAAATCGCACAGTGGTGGACCGCCAATCACCCAGATGGTGTGGATGGTATCGGGAGTTCTGCAGATGTGTGTTCGTGAAATTTGGCGACTGGGATTAATCCGAACAATTCGTCAGAGCACTCCCCGTGGTAAATGCGAAAAGAAATGCAAAGGGATGCTACATCTCTTCGCAGTGCCAATGAATCGAGCTGATCGGAAAGGACTCGGTCGTCGACGATTCGAGCCGCTCTGCGCTAGATGCGGTCAAGTGGAAGGAGCTGGCATTGGGGAGCCCCTGCCCAGAGATGGGAACAGTATTCCATGTGAGGCCGAACCTGCGCCTTGTAAAGTTGCAGGCGGCCATTTAGGATTTACAAGCTAAAAGTGATAATCAGCGCAAGATACCATTATTTTTTTTATAGGATGAGGGTGACAAACGAGCACACAGTCCACCTGATGGTAAGTGGCTGCTGCTGCCCATAGACATCTACATCTATCCTCGTTTGCGAATCAAAATGCAGATGCGTTGTCACCCGTGAGGACTAAGATGGAATGCCTCATTTCCAGTAAAAAGGGCCTCCGGCCACCTGCACTCACAAAGCGAAACGCAGAGGTAAACCTCTACTTCACGCTGGTATTCTGTGAGGTCGTGGTACCCCCCCGGTTCGAGCCGGCCCATCCGTGCGACAGCAAAAGCTGCCGCGTGGCTCTACCACTGTTTAAAGCATTTAAACAATTGCTGTGTCGTGTAGTAGAAGGCCCTTACACATCTTGACCTTATTGTTCACTTTATTCTTTACGACGTTACGTTACGGACGCACGACCTAGAAGTCAGAGTATCTCGATTCTCGACGCTGATCATAGGTTCGAATCCCAGTCAGAGTGGCTATAGCAAATATTTGCGCAAAATCATAAATTGTTAGAGTAACTTCAAACAACTGAAGTCTTATACAATGTATTCTAATCAGAAGTGATTCAATGTTTGCTGACATGAAACTACGATCCCAGAAAGCGCTGGTTTTCATGTACTCCTGTCTCCCTAATATGTTTACGTGTATATCGCGTGTTACATTGGGTGCACATACCTAGGTATGACCACAGTGATCGCTTGGTTAGAACAGGAGGTATGCTTATCCCCCCGAATAGGTTCGTCGTGGCGGGGGCTTAGTAGCGGTGGTTTGGTCACCCATGGTAAACTAAGAGGAACCCATACGGCCTGCCCGAGGTGGCTACCGCGAGTAGGGTTGGCGAGCCTACTTTGGATGTGTATTGGTGGGCTACGGCGAGAGGAGTGTCATCTCCTCCTACTGCCGCTGCCGAGGAGAAGTGAGGGAAGAGGAGTGTTAGTATGGCGATGAGCTACTCGCTCTATCCCCTGCAACTCATGCAGGGGCGCACCCCGTTTCTCCTACATAAAAAGGGCGCATGCTTATGGCACTATAATATCACAGTTTAACTCTTTAAACTGCGATAATATCTTCTGCAGGCAGGATCCATGAGGAATAGATAATGTCACAATTTAAATAAATTATTATTATCAATATACATTTACACTCGATAACAATTTTATAATTATTAACCTATTTGACGAATCACGTATTTCATCATTTTAGATGACTAGTCTAATTTAGACAAAGCGTTTGTCATGCTGCTCCGAAATCGGTATTTTCACCAAAGCGAAAAACGCATGCCGGACGTCCTGTATTTCAACATATTTCCTTGAATTGAATTAACTTTTAAGCGGAAACATACCTATGTTTTCGACATCACGAAATGCTTCCGCTTTTAAAATAGATGTAATTGAGTACATACTTCCCTTTTTCCGAGTTGAAAAAGTAACAGTAGCTATTGAATCGTAATGATTTTAATATATTTGCGCGATTTTTTGAAATGACCTACGGCTTGCTAGACTTAAAGTTTGGTCTTTAAAGTAATATCAGTCTATTGAGTCCCACTGCGAGACACTGACCACAATATTGTCCACAACGTTTCTCTAGTGATTGGGGACTAGGGCCTAGTGCAGTTGTTATGAATGAATGAAAGGTTTATGATTTTACATATTGCATTTATACTTTTCTTATAGACTATCTGATAAAATGTAGTCGAAGTCAATTAAATACGCATTATTATTAAGGATAACTCAAAAACTACTGGTCAGATCTTGATCAAATTTATATGGGCCACCAGGGGAAGTACCAACTTTCTAATAAAAAAGGAATCATCAAAATCGGTTCACTTACAAAAAAGTTCTGAAGTACACATAAAAAAATACAGTCGAATGAGGGCTAATAATTTTCTGCTCACCAGATGTCGCTAGTTGACACTGAGGTAAAGTTTTTTGTTACACAATGTAATTTCATTGAGAAATTGTTTTTTAACAAAAGTTTATCAATTTTTAGAGAATTATATTAATACACAAAATAATGCATCAGTGGTTTGCTTTTTAAAATGTTTGCACATTTGTAACTTTTTTAAATTTTTCTACTTTCATGAATATCTGTGGTTTGGTTTATTTATTTTTAACGTTATTAATACAAAATATAGCTAATAGTACAAAAAGAAACAATAAATTTTACATTTTTCCGAACAAATTAACTTCCCCGCTATGAAATCTATCGAATATTATACCTCTTTCCAGTGGCGCCGCCCTGGTGACAGAAAAAGTCATGGATGCCCTCATTGAAAACCTCTACCTTTTTATGAAGTTGCTTGAAAAGGTGCTGGTATAGGTGTTGGCGTTAGTATCGTGGCAAAATATTTTATTCATCCACTCTTTACAGCTTAGCAAAAGTCAACTGGTGAACTTAGGCCTCGCTATAGATTGCCTCCTAGTCGCCATAATCGACATAATGGCCACGCTTGGCAGGCTATTTGGCAATCGCAGTTTTTTTATGACAGAGTTGTTATTACGAAGATGCTGCTGCACATCTCCTGTTTCAGTTTCGCTCTGTCGTCTCATACAACTCCTACGGGATGATATGAGATAGGTAGTGGAATTCTCTTACGCCGCCTCTTCACGGCCCAAATGACTATTTAAACACGATTATTGAATACTAGCTCTATATTTCATTGATCGATGATCATTATCTACCTACATCACCATATAGCCATATTACGTTAATCATTTTAGCCGACTACAAAAAAAGAAGGACGTTCCCAATTTGAGTGTTTGAGTGTATGCTTTTTTGTATGCGAGGGTAATATGGTATGGTCACTTTCTTATAACTCAAACAATACAACTTTGTTTGCATAGATGGCTCTGTGATACGATAGCTCTTCATCAGTCAATCAAATAATAAAGTGTCAAAAAGGCGCTGCTTTATTGCTTTATCGATGCCATTTTGACACAGTTGAAATTACTGTATTTAACTCGATTTTAGTATTGTATAGTATAGTTATTTCTTTTTAAGTTGTTTTTCGAAGACTTACTAATTATTGCCAAAACTTGTTTGCTATTTTTTTCTAGTTTAGGTTGTCACATTACTCAGGCCATTCAAGATTAAAAAATAACTTTTGAAAGAAGTGAAAGCCGACTTCAAACAATAAATATTTTCAGATTCCTGAAGTCGAGATTAATTCTTCTTTTCTACTTCTCAGTCTTGTGTTAGCACCGATTTTTTCCTTTTTTTGATTTTGATGTTGGCGTTTACGTTTGAAAAAAAATATTTTTCTTCTACTACGTTCAACTTCCATGTTTGGTTGTGTCTAATTAGTACCCAAACGGTGGCTTTGTAGGTTACCTTTTTTAAAACACTTTCTATTTTTACATCAAAGAGCAACAATTTCCACCGATTTTTGTGTTATAATTGCAGAATATAGTGTACCTAACATTTTATCAACTGTTTCAAATAGGTAGATGAATTATTTCCACAATTTTAACTCTGAGTTTTTGAAAGAGTGGCCGTTACCGTTACAGTCTAATTAAAGTCCACTGATGAAGTCCTCCCTCATAGATTGCTTCATATTTGTCATGCTTTGCAAACGGATTGGCAACCACAGTATTTTATTTTTAGTTGTTTTATGGAAGACGCTGCTGTCGATCTCTTGATTTGTTTCCCTCTGTCGTCTCTTACGACACCCACGCGATGATATGGTGTAGTGGACTAGTGGATATTCTTAAATTTGAAAGAGTGGTATCTCAGATTAATTGTCATTATTCAAAAAGTTTATTAATAAATTTTAATAAACCTAATATTAGCTCAACATCAAGAAGGTGGTCCACAGCTGGATATGGACTTTTCGTCTGGCAAAGAGAATATGCGAATTAATGATCGAAGTACCAGTTGTAGTACCTACATTTCATCATTACGGCCCTTAACAAGTCCACTGCTGAATATAGGCCTCCCCCAAAGAATGCCACAAAGCATGGTCCCGAGCCACCTGCATCCATTAACTTCCTGCATGTCTTACCAGGTCGTCACTCCATCTAGCGGGGGACGCCCTACACTTCGCCTGCCGGTACGAGGGTGCCACTCGAGAAACTTTGACGTTACTTTATTCGATGTACAGGGTATTTTACACGTGGTTATATGTAAGAACTTGCGTCCACTTATAATTTGTTTTTTTTTATAGGTGAGGGGGCAAACGAACATGCAGCTCACCTGATGGTAAGTGGCTACCGCCACCCATGAACAACTGCAACACCAGGAGATTTGCAGATGCGTTGGCCGACCTTTTAAAAAGGTGTAGGTAGTAGATAGCAGTATTTTCCTAAGATATTTCTTACGACAACTATGGGAGATGAGTCAATGGATTCTTATACGCCGCCACCGTACGTTTTATTACCGTACACAGAAATGAAAGTTTTAAACATTACATACAGTTCTCTTAAAGAATAAAATTGAAACATTTTTTACACTGAAGGCAATTAATTACGTTTTAAACGTATTTCGTGACCGAGGCTGTTAAAATTTGCGTGATACTTAATATTAAAGTGGAAATTTTAATGGTGCATATTCGTTCACGTTCGTAATCTACAATTGAGAATATAGGCCAGTAACTTTATACATCACAGCATGCGTCAAATCCGGTAGTTCTGATTTTTTGCAGACTTGTTTATGATGTTGGCCTAATGAATAATCCAAGTTTGTGACCTCGAGCGTCGAACGCAACTTTGTCAAAAATCGAAAAAACTGCGATAAAATCGTATTTTTTTAAATTTTGGCGATTATAACCCTAAAGGACTAGTTTTTGAAAAACTTTCTTAGGACGTTGTTAAAGTAGACTAAATTTGCTACAATATGATACTAGAACTGTCTCTGTAGACCCAATAATTTCCGAGATTAAACCTTTCAAAGTTTATCATTTTTTTTTCGCATTTTGCAATTTTTTGCAATTCTGTTGTTCTAAATGAATTTTGATACTGATTATACTATCGAAACCTTGTACTTTTATGATGGGATGTTAAAAAAGAAAATGAGAAGTGTGAACCATGATGTTTAAGCTAAGCTACGAATAATATAATAAAAAAGATAAGTACAACAAAGTTAATAAATTTATTTGTTAGGAAATTGAGTAATATTCAAAATAAAAAAATTAAATTAATTTAGCCCTCTTGGAAGGTCTCGGTTGAGTTTCATCCGTATCTAGATCGACGTATTGGGATGGCATATCCCCATTAGGGGATGGTGATGAATCGTCGACGTCTTGTGCCCACAAGTCATCCTCCATTTCGACATCGGACAGATCGTCGCCTTCTGGGATATCTACTACTGCAACATCAGGTAATGTTGTCACAAGAGGCCCCGCTGCAGTGCCTACAGACTGATAACCATTTTAATTTTGCCTTACTGCAGCTGCATGCGTTCCCACAACCCTTCGTGCAGCCGCAAGAAATCATCCGCAAGAGGTGTTGTGGGGCTGCATCTCTGGTTATCATTTTGGGGTTGAGGCCTTGTGGCGTGGATACCCACCCCCAGGAGAGAGGGTTCAATGTGACTCCCAACCACGCATGTACCTGTATGAAGATTTTACATGACAATAGAAAATGATAAATGATATGTAACGTGTATTATAGATGCAAGGACAAATTTTTACCTGATGGTATGTCCGCAAGGAGTGAAATCGAGCAGTCTCGTGTAGGAGGTAACCTGGCTAGATTGAAGCTGTTTTTTGTCGCAGCCCTGGCAAATAGTTGGTACTGCAGCTCGTTAAGGTTATGGCTGTTGGAGTTGCCTCCGTATAAAGCAATTATGACTCGCTCTCCTGTTGCTGCTATCCCCTCAGGTGTAGAGTTGGTGTCGAGAAAAATCGCAGCTTGCTTTTCAACGTACGGATTTTTTTCAACTATGGGGACATCATTTGCTTCTTCCCTAAGCCAAAGAAGCAGGATGTCGAGTCACTACCACTAAAGGCATGGATGAAGAGGAAAAGCTCTGGTTTCAAAGAGGATTTTGAAGAAGCTATGCTGAAATACATGACATCTGATGCTTTGCCTCTTCCACATTTATTGTAAAAAATTTCGTTGGTTTGAGATCTCAGTAAGGATGATCAGCAAGTCAATGTTCTCACCAACAATTACCACTATATCATAGGTAGAGGCAGTACATCTGTAGTGATGATGAGCCTATCAGCATCTTCCTCTGCTTGGAGAACTTGAACGTTGTGATTTCCCATTTTTGTTGTCAGCAGCTTTATGAAACGAATATTGTTTTTGTAATTTCAGAATTTCTGTTGAGGAATCTGTGTCATGGTTTTCTCATCAACTATTATCTCTCGCAATGAGAAAATGATAAACTTTGTCTCGGAAACTATTGGGTCTACAGATACAGTTCTAGTATCATATTTTAGCAAATTTAGTCTACTTTAAAAATGTCCTAAGAAAGTTTTTTCAAAAACTAGTCCTTTAGGGTTATAATCGCCAAAATTTGAAAAAAGAAAACTATTTTTTTCGCGGTTTTTCGATTTTTGACAAAGTTGCGTTCGGCGCTCGAGGTCACAAACTTGGATTATTCATTAGGCCAATATCATAAACAAGTCTGCAAAAAATCAGAACTACCTGATTTGACGCATACTATCCCATACTTTCAGGCGACAAAGTTACTGGATTAATAATGTTTAAGTATATAATATATTGTAGGACTCCTTTTCTACAGAAGTACACATGAGGTACCAAGTTCTTACATATTACATTTTATTTACATTATATATACATATTACATGATATTTGCACAATTAATTTACCTATTAATTGATTAAAATTAAATTATTAAATATTAGCAGAATTCTATCAAAAGAAGCCATGAATTAATAAAAGAAAAAAAATGGCATTTGTTTGTTGTCGTTTAATGTCGTCAACGTCTTTCATATTGAAAATATTTTCTGAAATTCATTTCATAGGTTTAGATTTTAATATTTCTTATTGATTTTTGCTTAAATTCAGTTATTATGGGCTCAGAATAGTTCATTTTCATTTGTAGACGAATACACAGTCATAATACCGTCGTGAATATACGGTAAAGATTTTTTGTGAGATGTTAACTCTGTATAAGATATTGACTATAAATGAATTCATTATTTCAAACTTTTATGCACGATGTGTGATCATCATCGAAAGTAAGTTAAACGTTGTGCAAATAAAAAGCACAAAATCGTCTGATGACTTTCTGTAGGTTCCCTATAATAGGAAAAGAAAAAATTACTACTAGTCGCGGTCTTTGAAGGTAGTTACAACGGCCTCGCAGTCGCACTTAAGTGGGGCTTCTTGCGAGGCCCCAAACAAACACACTAAAATTGTGACTTTCTTTTTCGAGCGTAAAAGTGATCAAATTAAGTAGTCATCTGTGGTAAAGTCTGGGGGCATCACATTTTAGGGGGCCTCGCGAAAACCCTTTAAGTGTGAGGCCGTGGGCGAGGGCCCACTTCGCCCACGCCTAGCTACGCCACTGCTTACAATCATGTATGTAACACAATTAACAACACAAAACAAATTAGAAATAGCTTGGCAGTGATCACCTCATTCCCAGGGGTTATTATCATCCATAAATTCCTTAATATTATAATAACCCTTTTTATACAAACTTAGTTTATTAAAGTTTTTGAACTTTGAACAGGTTTTTTTATATTTTCTGGAACATTTTTGTATGTATATTGTGTGTATGTGTGAGTGTGATATGTTAACGCTTTCATTGAATAATATTAAAAATATTGTGAACACAATAAAACATGTTCTCAATTAGCGAGTAATTTTTTATGAGTGTAAATGTTGATTTTTTTTACAAAAGTGACTTAAAAAGTATTTTTTAACGTTAACTTGTTGATTTTTAGTTTAAAATAAATATATTGGTACACGACTATTACAATTACTGTTTTTCATTAACATGCATTACCTATCTGTATATGTATAAATACTATACTAGATTTCAGTATACAATAAAAAAAATTAACATGTCTAAATAAGTTTCTGTGTCGGCCGAAACTGACACCCAGAACGAAGGTTCGTTTTCGGTTAAAAATCCTGTTTCGGTCGGACACTAAAAAATATAAAGATACGTAGAGCTCAGTATTAGTAAAATAATCACACGAAGGAGCTGAAATTTGTTTTGTTTTCATACAACGAAATTTTAATCGTCATAATATTATTTTTATAGATTATAATCATTTTGTGAACAGGCCGCCATCTATTGTCAAGGTAGCTAAACTACATTGCAACATCGATATGGAACGATTCAAGTAGTTTTACTATTTATCGGTAGATGTAGATAGTGTAAAGTGGGCGGGGCTTAAGATCCCCTCACCCCGCAAATTGTCACACGTTATTACATAGTGAACACATCCTCTTTGTATTCACACATCTTCATGGTTGGCCTATCATCCTACCAACGGCCATCATCACCGTCGGCTTGGGTATCATCGGCTCCTTCTGCTCGCTGGCTGTCTACGACCCTGAAGGAACAGAGCTTGGACTTCGCCTCCTACGTCAGGCCAGTGATCCCCTTCCTAGAACCTTACTTTGTACGTGTACGGAAGTAAGATAAATAAAAAGAATTAAATATAAACCTTGACTTTTTTAAGAACCCACCTACTTCTAAATCACTTAACGGTACAAAAGTTAAAGTTTAAATTTCAAAAACCACGCCAAAAACGCTGATTCTGTAATGGCGCTGGTCATGTGACATGTGTGACGTCACACACGTGTAAACAAGTCTATAACCATAATAAAACAGTGCCGCTGAAGTGAATTTTATAATTTTTCTTCAAATTTATTCGTTAAAATGGTTTATAATTGGTGTGTAGTTTCACAATGCACTAATACGACTGTAAGTAGTCCACAGAAACTGTTTGTTTCTGTTCTAACGAATCCCAAAAGACGAAAAATGTGGTTACGATTAGTTCGAAGAGAGACCCAACGAGCATTCTAGCTCATACCAATGTTTTTATATGTGAACATCTTTTATATAAAGTAATAACATCTTTAATACTTAACCTCTTACAGCATAAGTTGGAATGATCCTTTTCAACCAAACCCAGGGTTCCCTGGAGAGTTTCAAATGTTTTCTGTTATGTTTTTAGCTATTTTTATAGTTTTCTATGATGTCTTGTAATGTGTATTGTCTTGTCAATGATAGGGTTCCCTGGAGGGTTTCAAATGTTTTCTGTTATGTTTTTAACTATCTTTATAGTTTTCTATGATGTCTTGTAATGTGTATTGTCATGTCAAAGATAATGCCATCAAAAACATAACTTGTAAAAAAGCCAAGTCTCGCAACTCAGTTCTTCTACCGTAAAAAGTTGTGAGATCCATGTAATACCAAGTCGGTTAATTTATTCAGTCCATAGATTGATACATATATTGACTTGGCAATCGCATGAAAACATAATATATCTCACAAGTGATACATATTATATTAAATTAGATTGTTAAGGCGATTGCCAAGTCTTCTAGTCAGGCTCTTCAGGCTTCTAGTTTTATCCATAACGAAGTTATAGGGTTTCAGAAATGGCCTGAACTGCTTCGAGAAAAGGATGGTACGGCCGTGCCGCTTTTTTGCTCGACTTTGCGGGGGCACTGCCGTGCCCCCAGATAAAGATACTTCACTTGTATATCGACAATAATGTTAAATTTCTAAGTATATCAACATAACCGAAAATTAGATTTTTACAAAACTTCTGAATAATGATCATTACATAAATGTGTGTAAATAAATAACTCTAGCGTGGTACTTACACTGCTGTTTTAACACTACTATGTTTCGAAGCATAGTAATCAGCATACGAAATCCGCAACCATAAATCCGTCTATCTTAGGTAGGTTGCTGTTATCGGCTCGCACAAAATTTGACTCCCTTTGGAGATGCAAAACGAATATTTATGCCGCTAGTTATAAGATTTATCAAAAAAACTGTTTCAGAAATAGATCAAACATCGAATAATAGCACTCAAAAACATAGAATGCGAACTACAATTGTTTACTTGTGTGTAAAGTCACCAGAGTTGCAACCAATAACAGGACGTTGCAACCGTCACAGATAAAATTTCCAAAATTATTATGTTTTATTATCGTTTATTTCGCATAAAATATACGTACATACTTTAGTTTAAAATAAAGTGTCATATATTTTTTTACGCTATTATCTGATAGGATGATCACAATTTGTAGTATCTTTTCAATTTTACAGCTTACTCGCGAGCCAATTCGAATCGAGAAACACGATCGAGTTACGATCAAGCTTTATGAGCGTCGTTAGGCACACCAGGACACTCTTTATCCGGAAAAATTCACTTCTTAAATATTTGTATTACATACATATATATAATCACACCTCTTTTCCGTAGGGGTAGGCAGAGACCACTTCCTTTCCACTTGCTACGATCCTTAGATACTTGTTTCGTTTCGTCCACTTTCATTATTGTGTTCATACATGCTCTACGGTTTAGGGTACTCTTGACCTGGCCTTTTTTCAAGACGTCCCTGATTTGGTCTTGAAATGTCCGCCTAGGTCTACCCCTTCCAACACTTTCATTCACACTCGCCTTATACACTTTTTTCGTCAATCGTTCTTCATTCATTCTCTCGACATGGCCAAACCATCTCAGCATACCTTTCTCAATTTTTGTCACTACATCTTTCAGAATATTTGTAAGAACATTTTTAAGAATATTTTATTTAAAAGAATATTTGTATTACATAGGTAAAAAGAAAAAGCTTATTTAATAACAAACTTTTTCTATTTAAAAACATTCTCGTCGCTTATTGTTTCGAGCGCCATATAGCAGCGGACAGCTGAAGAGTTCAGTTCTGATAATTGAAATTTGACTGATTCAGACCTCGACTCTACCGGGTGTAGGCTGGCAGGTCCGTGCTTTGGGTTAATTTGTAAGGTAGACTATTGTTCATCAATGGACTTGTGATGGTCTGTGATAAAGATGAAGGTAATGATGAATATTCTATATATTTGATTGTGCTTGTATTTTCAGCTGTTATAAGACAGCGAAACTTAATGTCGAGAGTTCAAGCCTGTCATTAACAACATAACATCAACTTATTTATGTCTTGTGTGAAAAAGTGAAAGTTTAAAGAAGAAATTTGGAGTAATAAGACTTTCTTTTTATTAATTAGGAGCATAATATTGTGAGTTGCTAACAGTCATGTCTTTCTTTAAAAGCATAATAATATATCCAAATTGGAGTGACACTTACGTTATAGTATTTCTTAGTATGAAAAATAGTGGAATATTTTTATTAAATTTTTAAACCTAGAATACCCGTCTGTTAATGATACAAACGTTTTAGAAAGAGACTATCGGTTACAATCGTCTTTGTAGAGCGTTGTCTCTGTCGAACGAAGAAGCTTAACGAATTTGATAACTCTGATAAAAACTAAGAAACATTTACAATGACTGACATTCCAAAAAAAAAGTTATACGTATTTATGCCGCGTGATATAAATAACTTATATAACAATAAATAAAGTTGTACAACCAAATACGTGATTAAATAGTTACATCTACGATTTAGAAAGAATCTCTTTCATTGCCAACTCAATTTTGAGTTGGACACAGGCAACTCTCTCTTGGAATATCTGATTAATTAAACTCAGTCTCTTTTGTTCTAACATGGCATTCTCTTTTATTAGCCTCTGTCGTAAATCTTGTTCTTCTGGAGTGTAAATCTCTTTACTTTCTTTATTCGTTTGCGTGTTACCTTCTTGTTTGTTCTTTAACGCAACGTGACTTCTCAGCTTCACTATTTCAAACTGTTCAGAATTGATCTTTGCCTGCAATATAGATTTCAATTGTAAGTACTCTGCGTTCTCTAGTTCAAGTCTTAGTACTTTGAGTTCTTTTTCAGTAAGTTTTGGTTTTTCTTTCGGTTGTTCCAATGGTTGATCAAAGGGCGGTGTATCCCGTTCTGGTGTCCCTTTGACGTTTGCCGGTTGAAAACTAAAATTATCTTCGAATTCTACTGGGAATGTTGGATCAGGTACGTTTGGAGATTCCTTTTTATCTTGGAAAGCGTCTGCGATCGGGGTTTTGACTGGTTCTGTGTCCGCTTGGGTTTGTGTGCTCACTGTGTCGATTGTTTCGTGAGTTCGCGAGTCTTTTCTTATAGGTTCGTCTTCTGGCAGTTTTTCTTCTACTGAAACTTGTTGGGGTAAGCTGTTCGGTTCCACAGACTTTTGGACGGAGCGTAACTTTCTCTGAAATTATTATATAATACTATAATAGATATTAAAATTATCAATTAAAAGCGAAGATTTTGTTCTTCCCCTATAAGTCGCTGCAACTTACAGGGGAAGAACAAAATCAACGACCGAAACGAGGAGTTTTAGGTTTTATTTTTGTAAGCGTGGTGAGTAAGCCCAGTAAGCAAAGTACTTTTGACTTAGAAATCTGTCCCCTCGTCTGGTCTATTATAAACTATGCTACGTATAATTATAGCAAATTTTCGAATCACACCCTTGATTATGGACATTCCTAGTTATAATAATCTATACAAATAAATAAAATTGAAGTGTCTGTTTGTAATGTCAAAATAACAGCTTTTTACTAAACGCATATGAAAGTATATAAGGTAATTATAACAAAAACACAATTTTTTAAATTTTTGTCTGTCTGTCTGTCTGTTTGTTCCGGCTAATCTCGGAAATGGCTGGACCGATTTTGACGGGACTTTCACTGGAACATAGCGGATGTTATAAGGAGTAACATACGCTACTTTTATTTTAGAAAAATAATTAAGGTTCCGCGCAAAAAATTAAAACCCATGAAATCCAATCGTAATAAATGAGACGCGGGCGAAGTCGCGGGGGAAACACTAGTCTATATATTTAAATAAAATTGAAGTTCTGCCTGTAATATCAAAATAACAGCTTCATATTGAGCTAAGGCTATTTGCATGCCATTTAGATATGAATTTATTAAATTTTTCTAGTGTGTCTGTTCGTGCTAATCTTCAGAATGGCTGAACATATTGTAATGAAACTTCATGAATAGATAGAGAGCAAGGCCAGGAGTGTGATCTAGTTATATTTTATCCATAAAAAACATGCGTGAGTGTCGTAGAACACTCGGTTGAAACGAAGTTCCTTTCGTAGTATATTACTATTGATAAACGTCTTATATTATCATTATCTAACCAAATAAGTAAAATTGACTATATATATAATAGTTTGTAATATCAAAATTACAGCATTTTACTGAATGCATATGAAAGTATAATATATAAGTACGGTACTAATAACAAAAATACTATTTTTAAAGTTTTTGTCTGTTTGTTCCGGCTAATCTCCGAAACGACTGGACCGATTTTGACGGGATTTTCACTGGCAGATAGCTGATATCACAAGGATTAACTTAGGCTACTTTTATTTTAGAAAAAGAATTAGGGTTCCGCGCAAAAAAATGAAAACCCCAAATAACACGCAGGCGAAGTTCTTCACTTTTTGTCGCCTAGCTCCTATCCGCCAAATCCGTACTATATATAAAGAACTTCGTTCCAAACAATTGGGGATATTTAAAAAAAAACCGAAAAATTGATAAAATAATATGGTCTATTAATATCTTAAATCGAATTAACGCTACATTAATAGATCTTAACCCAGACGAATAAGGGGCGGGTCCTAGTTGTACTATATTATGATTATCAATACCAAGTAAAGCTTAATGCCCGAGAAGATAGGAAGATAATGGTGAAGAAGGGGTAATGATAAAGAATATTATGATGAGTACCTTCAGCTGCGTGACGATTCTCTGCGCCTCCCAGAGCTGCTGATCTCTCGCGGGCGTGATGAAGCCGGCGTGCATCTCCGCGTGTATCTGATTGAGCAGCGACTCCTGTTTCCGCAGCTCCGCACTGATCTCTGGCGCGGACTCCGGGAAGTCCGCGGGGATCGACAGCAACGGAGGTACGTACCTGACAATTTTGGTTTTAATTAAAGTTTCATAGAATTCAATAGGTATGTTGTATTTACACAAATAAGTAGTTTTATAATGCAACTAAACTACTATATTTTCCGGATTTGATTGTGTTTATGTATAGCATCATATTATAAAGGGTTTTTCAATAAGGGCGGGTAGATGTTGAAATTAAAAAAAGAAACTGTGAGCTATTAACAAAATTCTTTTTTATTTGAAAGGCCCACATGTGCCATTAAGTGTGGAATATGACATCTTTCATATGTCCGCCTCAGCTTCTTACAGTGGCACGGATCCGAGTGGTTCAATTTTCAATGACTCTTCTGCATAGATCTGGCTGAATTTGAGCGATGGCCTGTGTTATGTTCACCTTTAGTTAGGGCATCGGTCGATTGTGGTTTGTTTACATAGATATGCGACTTCAAGAAACCCAACAAGAAAAGTCCAGCGGGTGCAAATCGTATGACCTTGGCGGCCAATTCACATCACCCCTGCGAAATCAAATCGCTCAAGGAGAATGTTAAAAAATCGTGGCGCCGGCTCTGTAGCACGTAGCGCCGTCCTGCTGGAACCACATGTCGTCTAGGTCCATATGGTGCAATTTGGGCTATAAATTGCAATAAATTGGTTATCATCGTTCTATAGCGCTCGCCGTTGATCGTGACAGCTTCGGTGCAGACCTTTTTTTTTATAGAATAGGGGGCAAACGAGCATGCGGCTCACCTGATGGTAAGTGACTACCGCCGCCCACGAACAACCGCAACACCAGGGGAATTGCAGATGCGTTGCCGGCCTTTTAGAAAGGTGTAAGCTCTTTTCTTGAAGGTTCCTAAGTCGTATCGGTCCGGAAAATTCGCTGGTGGTAATTGATTCCACAAGGAAGTTGTGCGAGGGAGAAAACTTCTTCTAAATCGCACAGTGGTGGACCGCCAATCATCCAGATGATATGGATGGTAACGCGAGTTTTGTCGCGATGTACGATGTTGAAATTGAGCGGCTGGAATTAGTCCGAACAATTCCTCAGAGCACTTCCCGTGATAGATGCGACAAAATACGCAAATAGATGCAACATCTCTACGCAGTGCCAGTGTATCGAGCCGATCAGAAAGAACTCGGTCGTCGACGATTCGAACCGCTCTGCGCTGGATGCGGTCAAGTGGAAGGAGCTGGCACTGGGGTGCCCCGGCCCAGAGCTGAGAACAGTATTCCATATGGGGCCGAACTTGCGCTTTGTAAAGTCTAGGTCTATCTAAGTCTAGGCCTAAGTCCCAACGCAAAATTCGCCAAGATGAAGTCTGCGAAAAGCCGAGTTTCTTGTGCACGGTGAGGAATCGACTGACTCGGGTTCTGCTGTACTTGCTACGTATGGGTGTTAGCTGATTATTTACCGGACCGGTCGTTCTAAATTTAGCCACCAAACGTTGAAGAGTCGACTGTGAACTGCCACATTGTCTAACGTAAAATGGGCGCAATGCGCGCAACGTTTGCACTAACCAACACTCATTATGATAATAAAGTTTTATCATTTGAACGTGCTGTTCAATCGTGTAACTTGCCATGGTGATTTGGCATAAGTAATTGAATAATAAACAAAAGATTTGATAGATGTCACCAAAACAAAATGGGCGCCACGGGCCGCCAAAATCTACCCGCGCCAATTGAAAAACCCTTAGGTTGTTTTAAATTCCTGATATTTCAGGTGCATCACAAATGGTCACAAGAGGACTGAGGTGTTCGACGTTCTAAGGTCATCTATAACCTGGGCAACTCCCAGGTTTTCTACCGACTTCAAAAAGGAGACGGTACTCAATTCGACTGTTTTTTTTTATGTGTAATACACACGTAATACACATTGTGTATTACCTCATAGCTTTTTTCTGGGTGAGCCGATTTCGATGATTCTTTTTTTTTATATTAAAGCTGGTGCTTCTCATGTGATCCTCTATAAATCTCTGATTTGATGACTTGATCAAGGTCTGAACAATTGTTTTTGAGTTATTATTAATAATTTATATTGAAGTCGGTTGTACAGAATTTTTAATTTTAAATTATTAATACATCACATACACTATTAAAATTTGCCAAGTTTTAAATTTAATATCAAAAAAACGTAACATATTTTCTTTTAACTGTAAAGTTTAAATTTAGTTTAAAGTTTAAATCAAACTTTCTTTTATGTGGATAAATACGATCTTTTTGTTTCCCTGTGGTCATAAGATTGAACAAAACGACCGATCGAAAGACTGATTTTTTGATTTATCTGTATATATCAATTATTATTATTTATGATATAGCAAAATCACTTTTTTGTGCGAGCAACTATGCAGGTCTAATGAGACCAGTATCACTGCGGAAAATTATATCTATATCTTGCTATATTTTCAATGAATTGAAGGAGTTATAAGTTACTCCTTCAATTCATTCCAACAGCTCATTCATTCTAACAGCTAAGGCTGTGAAAAATTTTACTTCGTCTGGGCTAAGTACGAAGTTTCCCAGATGAGTGTTACGTTAAGAGCTCACAATCAGTTAGGATGTAAAGAGTATTTCTTCCGTTAAGGAACAAGTTTGGCACATCCTTGAGTTGTTTAGTACCAAGACGGACATATGCTTTTTTAAATAACAATGTTCAGTCAGGACTCTTGTTAAAATAAGCAGTTTACTCTAACTAAATCCGCCCTGGATTTGTGTGAATTAGCAAAATCGCTTACATTATTAATAGAAATGCTGCTTTATAGTTGTATCATTGTAATATCACCAATGGTTCTAAACTTACCAAGAACAATACAAACCTGGACAAAACGTTGACATAGATTTAAACTTACTTCGTTAGACTGACGTCGGGAAATAGTTTCTCTCCGCTTTTGTTATGAGGTATGCAAGTAGATTGAGCGACATGTTGAGTGCGGGCCCCATCGCGTTCGCTATCGATTGAATATTGGCTTGATTCACCTATAATTAAACTTCTATTAATAAAAATAAATTAAAAAAAAAACAGGAATGGTAGAGCCATACTGCAGCTATATTGTGGGTTGCAGCACGAATGGTACGGCTCGACCAGGGAAGGACCATGCTCTCACAGAATACTAGAGTAAAATAGCTTTCTTAACACTGCTGTGTTTTTGTATGGGGAGTGTAGTGAATCGGAGACCCTTTTTACTGGAAAAGAGGCATTCCATCTCTGTCCTCAGGGGTGACAACGCATCTGCTTTTAAATTCTTAATTGAGGGTAAATGTAGATGTCTATGGGCCACAGCATCCACTTACCATCAGGTGGACTGTGTGCCCGTTTGTCACCCTTCTTCTATAAAAGAATGTAAGGTATGGGAATTTCCTTGCTAACTTATAAGCTAGTGCTAGATTACTATTTAACCTCATGATAAATGGTGATGTAGCTGAAGGTGGTAAAACGCACTGACTGAGCGAAACAGATACATATATTCATTCATTGTTATTTTTCCTAAACAAATGTTAACCTTACACTAAGATTTTCTTCCTGTATCGTGTAGGTGGTTTAATATGCATACATTTCTACAAGGGCACATTTTCAGAACCGGAACAATTATTTATAGGCAATACACAACATTTGTTCCATGCGAGATTCTAACCCGTGGCAGACAGAGTCATGAACGATATGCTTAGTCACTGTGCTACAGACCCGTCCAACGATGTCACTCCTGCCTTAAACACACGTACATTGGATAGGAAGATGTGATGATGATGTAACCATCAGGAGCTGTGGTAGCTCAGATGGTTAGCGCTCGCTGTTAATTTCACGATCCCGCCGGCACCAATGAAATTGTTAATTGCAATTTTAAGTGTTGATTTTACCACGTGCTCGGCGGTGAAGAAAAACATCGTTAGGAAACCGGCATGTTTGAGAATAAGATAAAAATATATTTCGAAGACGTAAAGTTCGCCAACACGCTTTGGGGCACGCGCGTCGGACACTTCCTTGCCCTAAAGCCCTCTCAGAAATCAGATCTCAGAGAGGAAGCCTGTCCCCAGCAGTGAGACGTATATAGGCTGTAACTTTGCTTTGCTGCATTACGAACGATGCAGCAAATCGTTTTAGTTCAAATTAGTGCAAATGTCAACAAAAAAGCGCCGAGTCTGGTTGTCCGAAGTAATCTCCCACCTCTCCACTGATTCTAACGCTGCTACATTTTGCAATTCACCAACCAAGCTAACCAACCTGCCGGCTCAGTGTGGTGTATGCTAACATATTATCTAGCAATGAACAAAAAAATAAAGACATACAACAACAAAATTCTGATTTCTGGTAGACAAGACTGGTAGTTTTCTAGGCTAATAAGTCTGCTAGTCTAGCGCACTTGTCCACTTGCGGTGTTATGGGTCTAGGAATCGAGCAATGCAACAATTTGTTACTCGCCTTTCGGATAGCTAAGTGTAAAAATATTTTAAAGGAATTTGCTGATTGTAACATTATTATATATGTAGAAAGGAGTAATTGAGTATAGTACAGAGACTAATTTTGTAGTTAGGAATAATAATTAATTCGTTTACACGAACTAATTATCCAACGAGTCGAGGATAAACTAGTAACGGAATACGACAAGCGCACCGTTCCACGTCAGAGCCAAGACTGTCCTAACGGCGGCCGCGCCGTCCGTTTTATACAAGCAATACGAGCGCCACTGCAGATGCAATGGTGCAGGTGTGCGGAACACGTGTTATTTACAAGAATTCTGTCTAACTGCACCGACGGCTACCGCGCCGCACGTGCAATGGTGCTGGTCCCGTCATATATATTAAATTTTATAGCATAATATTCTCCTCAGATCAGTCAACCAGATAGTTTTTTTTTTCATTTTTGTTTTCTTGTTAAATTGAATGTTATTTAGTTCTTAATAATGTCAAATAGAGCGACATAATCACACTTTGATTAAGCTCTTAAAATAAAGATTTGATTACCTCTGTTGCCTCTTACAACACCCACAGGATGATATAGGGTAGTGGATAATCTTACACCGTCACTACACGATGCCAACAACTTGTATGACCTAAAAAAAATTGTTCCTTTTTTGGATGCTTGTCCATTTGTAATTTGTTGAAAATTTCCTTTTGCATAAAACCTTCATTATGAGAAAAAAAATATGATTGACCTGTTCATTATCCACGACGCTAGCGAAATGCCTCATCAGCCAAGCTAATAAGTTGTGGTTACAAGTTGGCAGCTTGGCGATCAGCGATACCATTGTTGCTTCCCTTTGTGGTTCCGCTATGGCGGTCGCTTGTTCAAACTGACCGTGCAACTCTTGAGTCAGAATCGAATCTGGGAGCTCACTGCAATGCCATAGGTGTGTTATAGAAGGACATCGTACTTATGACCTGCATGGTGGTAAGTATTAGTGGTATAGTTGTAGCACGAATGGGTCGGCTCGACCGGGGAAGGACCACGCTCTCACAGAATACCTGCGTAAAATAGCAGCTTAAAGCCGCTGTTTTGTATGGTGAGTGTAGAGAACCGTAGACCCTTTTTACTAGAACCGAGGCATTCTATCTTAGTCCTGACGGGTGACGACGCATCTGCATTTTGATTCGTAACTGAGGATAGACGTAGATGTCTATGGGACACAGCAACCACTTATTATCAGGTGGACTGAGTGCTCGATTGTTACCCTTATCCCATAAAAAAAGATGGGCAAGAACAGCTTCTTCCTGATAACAACTCAAAGTAATAAAAAAATGCGGTTGCCATCCCACTTGCCAAGCATGTAAATTATGGCAAAATCCCCCCATGAGGCAATCTATGAGGGAGGCCTATGCTCAGGAGTGCACTTTTATAGCCTATATTGGTAGTGGTGGAAGTAATATATGAGGGAGGCCTATGCTCAGCAAGTGCACTTTTATAGCCTATAGTGGTAGTGGCGGAGGTAATTTACGAGGGAGGCCTATGTTCAGCAGTGGACTTTTATAGCCTATATTGGTAGTGGTGGAAGTAATATATGAGGGAGGCCTATGCTCAGCAAGTGCACTTTTATAGCCTATAGTGGTAGTGGCGGAGGTAATTTACGAGGGAGGCCTATGTTCAGCAGTGGACTTTTATAGCCTATATTGGTAGTGGTGGAAGTAATATATGAGGGAGGCCTATGCTCAGCAAGTGCACTTTTATAGCCTATAGTGGTAGTGGCGGAGGTAATTTACGAGGGAGGCCTATGTTCAGCAGTGGACTTTTATAGCCTATATTGGTAGTGGTGGAAGTAATATATGAGGGAGGCCTATGCTCAGCAAGTGCACTTTTATAGCCTATAGTGGTAGTGGCGGAGGTAATTTACGAGGGAGGCCTATGTTCAGCAGTGGACTTTTATAGCCTATATTGGTAGTGGTGGAAGTAATATATGAGGGAGGCCTATGCTCAGCAAGTGCACTTTTATAGCCTATAGTGGTAGTGGCGGAGGTAATTTACGAGGGAGGCCTATGTTCAGCAGTGGACTTTTATAGCCTATATTGGTAGTGGTGGAAGTAATATATGAGGGAGGCCTATGCTCAGCAAGTGCACTTTTATAGCCTATAGTGGTAGTAGCGGAGGTAATTTACGAGGGAGGCCTATGCTCAGCAGTGGACTTTTATAGCCTATAATGGTAGTGGTGGAGGTAATTTACGAGGGAGGCCTATGCTCAGCAGTGGACTTTTAAAGCCTATAGTGGTAGTGGCGGAGGTAATTTACGAGGGAGGCCCATGCTCAGCAGTGGACTTTTATAGCCTATAGTGGTAGTGGTGGAGGTAATTTACGAGGGAGGCCTATGCTCAGCAGTGGACTTTTAAAGCCTATAGTGGTAGTGGTGGAGGTAATTTACGAGGGAGGCCTATGCTCAG
Source organism: Parnassius glacialis (assembly GCA_033319125.1). Classification (NCBI taxonomy): domain Eukaryota; kingdom Metazoa; phylum Arthropoda; class Insecta; order Lepidoptera; family Papilionidae; genus Parnassius; species Parnassius glacialis. Next base: position 23,486,638 of record JAVANC010000025.1, on the reverse strand, counting down.
CTTTTTTTTTAGTTGTATAGCACGAATGGGTCGGCTTGCCGGGGTAGAAATACGCGAATACCAGCTTAAGGCTTCGTATGATGAGGCATTCCATCTTAGTCATCAGGAGTGACAACGTATCTTTTACGTATATTTTGATTCCTAATCGAGGATAAAAGTAGATACATATCCGTAGATATGTGTATGGGCCACAGCATCCACTTACCTTCAGGTGGACTGTGTGCTCGTTAGTAACGCAAATTCTATAAATATATATATAGGTATTACTTATTATTAGCGAAAGGGTTTGACCCGACCAACTGAGACAGCATTTTTGCATTGGATCAGTCTATATAAGTTTTTAAAATTATGTTGTTTATTATAAATTAATCACTAATCAGACGTTAAAAATGGAGCACAAGTTTGTAGTGAGATAATTCAATTTAAAAATCTAATATAGGGGAATATTAGAAATCTTAAGTAAGATAAATTAACGAATTTAAGCCTGAATTGTGGAGATGAGCTACGAATTGTTAATGATGTAGGAACTTGGATACGGAGCCCGTGGACAATAAATGATTCTTAATTTGGGGTTGTTATAAATTAATTTGCTTAATTCCGCGTAAAGAAAGAAAATGATGTGTCCTGCTCAACTTTAAGGGGGACCTCCCACCCTCCCTCAGTCCTGCCCAACTTTAAGGGGGACCTCCCACCCTCCCTCAATCGCGCGCACTATACCCGTCGCCGTCAATCCCAGCACTACCATCCTCAGCACCACCACACTAGGCAGGACACACCACTGTCGAAAATACGACACGACACGAGGCATCCTCAGGTGAAGTAGACTCTGCGGAGGCTGGCCGCTGGAGGCGCATTAATTTATAACAACCCCATTATAATGGATTTCCGCAAAGTAACGCCTGATTCTATCGATTCTTAATTTTCTTATATGAGAACATTAATACTTAAATTTTACAAATAATTAAGTCTTTAAAATTTTTACTTTAAATAATAAGTTTTGAAAAAAATCTTTTATTATTTGGGGGAGGTTGGTTATCAGGGGGGAGGGGGGGGGGGGGGGCTAAATCATAGAAAGTTTGCTTACGTAATACCAGGCCTGTCTCACTCCGCGCTTTAGGCATGAAAATTACCTACGCTGCGCGGCCGTCTACATTAGGCTAATTCCGTGGGGTTGTCACGCGCCCGCTCGAGCTCACATAAAAATTATTTTTCTCAAGTATTGAGGCACTTTTGATATTTTTATAAATAATTCGGCTCGACCCAAGGATCATGTTCTCATTTTCTATGAAATCTCACTTCCTTCCTCACATTGAACAATACACATTTACTTAGAGAAAGCGTTTTCGCTATATTGTCTAAAATCTTAGTTTTTTTTTCAACTCTCTTGACGGCTTCGTGACGCAGTTGCTTAGCAATGAGTTGCAACGCTGGGTCCGCGAGTTCGAATCCCGCGCGGAACAAATATTTGTATGGCCTACAAATAATTGTTCCCGGTCTGATGTTAGTCCCTGTGTCGTTTGTTTGTTAACTGCCTCCACGATACAGGAGAAAATTCTAGTGTGGGAGTAACGTTATTTTTAACAATATAAAAAAAATACTAATACATTGCATAACACCTTGGTGTATTCTACTATATACCAAATAATATCAAAAGATTCAATTTGTTTTCTCAAAACACCTAACCCTACAGTAGAAGCGGTCTTAACGCGCTTAAAGGCGCTTAACGTGCTAAGTGATACAGACACTCGCAAGCGGACGTAAGGTGCATTTTGATTTAATCCGCGCGCCACATAATTTATTTTTCGACGAAATAAACGGTAGGCTAATTCCACGAAGGTCACTTCCGAGGCGTGCAAAGTATTATGAACATTAGTGACGTTATAACTAAGTTTAATGTGTTGTGATCCTTCTGTTCTTTTAACTATTATTTATTCTGTGGTAATACTTGAACGTCCCCTAACTAAAAAAAACAGTGTTAAAACAACGGGCTCACAGCAATTTCAAAGCCAAGAACTGTTCACAGAAGGTAACTAGGTTAAAATAAAAAATATAAATCAACGACAATTGGATCTCTTTCAAATGTATATTGGACCAATATGAAAGTAAAGTACTCTTCCGACAAAAAAGTCAAAGTGGGTTACTTTGAACTCGGAGATGGTTACATAAAAAAATAAGAGTTGAATTGATCAAATACTTTATGGTCCGTGAAATTCATGCCTTAAATTGATAACGAGCAAAACAATTAAAAAATACCTGATAAACGATTTAAGCATAGCACATGCGACAGGTACGTCCCAGTGATAAGGGTACGTTGGACCACGGTCGGTGAACAGTTTGCGAAGCTGCTGCAGTTTGATCTTATCCGGTTCGGTTCGGTAGATTTGCGTGGATTTCAAACCGTGCGCCTGCAAAAGAAATGGTTTTTTTTTTTAATAAAAGCAATGTATATGAAAGATATAAGGAAACAGTCGATAAAATCTAAATAAAATTCATGCGCAATATTAAGCAAAGACTTTAATTTTGTTCATGGGATTTTTGCAGTTCATGAGAATTTTTTTCACCTTTGAAAAGTAACAAAGAGGAAAGCCGCGGTAACTCGAAGGAAGGGTGCCCTAATTTTTTTTAGTACGTTACCGTCAGCAACTTAAACTCCTGCCAACACTTCGAAATTGTAAGTAATTAGGGCAAACACTGAAGCTGTCAGCACTGAGGACTAAAAAGGAGTGATTGATTTTACTTTTATTAGCAGTGAGACACTCCTTTTTAGTATTCACGCTGGTGGTTTGCTGGTCTGGCGCCGCAGTCGACGCGCCGTAAGTAAAATATACCGAAGCCAATATCGCCCTATCAAAGTTCGAAAAGGCCGATTACCTTGCCCGGCGGGAGATCTCCACTTTTCCTTCGACGGTCAAACTGGTATTCAGTGAAAGCGTAGTCCGCTCCCGGTCCAAACGACCCATTCATGCCACAGCTACAATTCAGCCGCAGCGTGGCTCTAACCACGCGCCCTTATCATACATTCCGTGGATGTTGCAAATATTCCCTCTATGAGATGAGGTAATCTGTGAGGTATCTATTGGGCCCTTTACGCAGTAGTGAACTTTTAAAAGGTTGTAATGAGTGAATGAATGAATAATATGAGATCATGATCCTTGGGTCGAGCCGAATCATTTATGATGCAGTGTGGCTCTAACGTGTGTAAAACGTGTACTTTCTGCTGGTTGGTAGATAAGGCTCTGGCAACTGACTAAAGGCAGATGCATCCAAAATTATCGCATTTGGCGTGTGGTGGAAGCGTTGACGGCTCCGTGGCGCAGTGGCTTAGCAATGAGTTGCAACGCTAAAGTCCGCGGGTTCTATTCCCGCATGGAACAAGTATTTACAAAACATAAATACTCACGCCAGTCACCCAGAGGGGTAGGCAGAGACTATGGACTTCCATTTGGCACGATCCTGACACACCTCTCTCGCTTCCTCCACATCCTTATACCTACGCATACACGCTCGTCGGTTAAAGGTACTCTTTGTATGGCCTACAAATAATTGCTCCGGGTCTGAATATTTGTCCTTGTGAAATGTATGTATGTAAACTGCCCTCACCATACAGGAGAAAATCCTAAGGTGGAGGTAACTTTTTAAAAGGAAAAAAAACGTATGAGGATCTATCATCCCATTTCATGCAGTGGCTGGCGAGAAGAGGCGACTATGGGAAATGATAAAAAAATGTAATTGCTTCCGGTAGATGGCGCTAAAACCATCTCGTTTACGCAAGCAAGCGAGCACACGAGGGTTGCTAACTCTTCCCTGCTCTGAGAATCATCAGACGTGTGAGTTATAATTTTATTAAAAACTAGCGATCCGCCCCGGCTTCGCATGGTTGATTTCTGGATCTCGACAACAGCGTCACCTACCGTACTAATTATGAATCTAAACGATCCAGGGACCCACTGCAAACATTCATCACAATAGGTCGAGACATTTAATAGAGTTTTTACGTGACCAACGCACGGCAATTGATTTTTATAAATATATAGTAACCTAGTCAACAAGTTCAAACACGTGTTAATTCTTGTTCCCGCTCTGAAAAATATGTGCAACTAGCTGTTCCCCGCGACTTCGTCCACGTGTAATTTAGGGTTTTTAATTTCTTTGTGAGGAACCCTAATTATTTTTCTGAAATAAAAGTAGCCTAAATTATTCCTTGTAACATCAGCTATCTGCCAGTAAAAGTCCCGTCAAAATCGGTTCAGCCGTTTTGGAGATTAGCCGAAACAAACAGACAGACAAAATTTTTAAAAAGTTTATTTTTGTTACATACGCTGCACTAAAAGTATCGGGAATGGAATATTTCCACTGTTTCTGTCATATTAAAATCTTTTTAATTGAAAACTCCTTGGTTTTAAAAATCGAATACCATTTATTTATTTAAAAAAAGATTCTCGGTCTTGTCACAAGATTTTGTCAAACTTGTTTAGTCGTTGAGAAAATGGAATTCATTCGAGAAAATTCAAGAGCGATGATTTATTATGACTTTCGAAGTGGTTTAACATAAAAACAGTGTGTTGAGCGGATGATTTCTACATTTGATGATAAAGCCCCATCCAAAACCACAATTTATCGCTGGTTTGCTGAATTTCAACGTGGACGTGTCAAGCTCAGTGATGATCCCCGTCAAGGTCGTCCATAAACTGCAGTCACCCAAGAAAACGTTGATGCTGTGCGTAAGCTAATTGAGGAAGATCGACATGTGACATACCGCGAAATTCAGGCAACTTTAGACATTGGCATGAGTCAATGAGTCAAATACAAATAATCTTGCATGAACAATGAGGTGTAAAAAAGTTGTTTTCCCGATGGATACCGCATTCGCTCTGTGAAGAGCAAAAAGCGGCTCGCGTTACTTGGTGCGTCAGAACTCTCGAAAGATTCCACGCAGGATCCTCAAATGCTGTATACAACATCGTATCAGGTGACGAATCCTGGATATACGCGTACGAACCCGAAACAAAAAACCAGTCACGAGTTTGCGTGTTCGAAAATGAGTTAAAGCCAACAAAAATTGTTCGTTCACGAAGTGTTGCAAAAAAAATGTTGGCCACCTTTGTCTCCAAAACCGGCCATGTTACGACTATTCCTCTTGAGGGATAAAGAACGGTTAATGCAGAATGGTATGCTAGCATTTGTTTGCCACAGGTCGTTTCTGAACTCCGTAAAGAGAACTGCAACCGCCGCATCATCCTCCATCACAACAATGCGAGTTCTCACACCGCACACAGAACAAAAGAGTTTTTAGTGCAAGAAAACATAGAATTATTAGACCATCCGCCGTACAGCCCCGACCTAAGCCCTAATGATTTCTATACTTTCCCTAAAATAAAGAATAAATTGCGTGGACAGAGATTTTCATCACCTGAAGGAGCATCCGAATGGAATGGTTGCTTCAATGATTGGTTCCATCGTATGGAAAAATGTGTCAAATTTCGCGGAGAATACTTCGAAAAGCAATAAATGCATTTTTAAATAGTAATGTTGTGTCACTTCCTTGATTCCCGAAATTTTCAGTGCCGCCCTCGTATAAGTATGTACCGTTTATACTTTTATATGCATATAGTAAAAAGTTGTTATTTTGACATTACAAACAGACACTTCAATTTTATTTATTTGTATAGATATAGTGATATAGATAGCTTATTCGATTCGGAATGACGTCTAGAAAAATGTATCTCGAGGATTTATTAGCACATAAAAAAATGCGAATGTTACACAACAACATGAAAAAAAAAGATATTTAGTTTTTCTCTAATAACTCAAAAACTATTAATATTTGAGAAGTTTAAAAAAAGATTCTTAAAGAGGAGGAAATTTCCAATAAAAAAGTCTCGACTCCGGAATTCTATCTCCATTATATATATTTCTTATTTATCACCGAAAATAGAACTCCGCGGCTAGAGCGCATCACCGCTGAAGACAGTATATCACATAAAATATATTTTTTATAGTATTAAAAATTAATTTAAAAATTTGAAAAAATTATGGTATCATCAGAACACATACACATATTTTTAAGAGCGGGAACAAGAATTTTTGGGTTTTTGAACTTGTTGACAAGACTATAGATGTTAATTTGATTTTTAAAGATTTAGGTCTCAAAGTTAATATCTACGAGGGTGCGTTTTCAAGTTCGCGAAATGGGGGGTAAGGAGTGGAAATAAAAATGCAAATTTATTTTTCCTTTTCAATATATTCACCTGCTACACTAATACATTTTTCGGATCTTTCAATTAACTTATGTATACCCTCAAAAAAAATTTGATTTGTCTTTGTCTAAAAAATACGGCGAAACTGCTTCCTTCACTTCTTCATCACTTAAAAACTTTTTGCCACGAAGTTCTTTTTTTAAGTTTGGAAATAGATATTAATCACTGGGCGCTAGGTAAGGACTTTAGGGTGGGTGTGGCAAAATTTCGAAGCCCACCTTCTGCAGGGCAGCCATCGCAATATGGCACTTGTGAACAGGCGCGTTGTCGTGCAGAAGAAGGATGCCTTTGGTCAATTTTCCCATTCTTTTCTCTTTTATGGCTTCCTTCAATAGTTCTAGGATTGAAGCGTAGTGATTTCCGGTTATGCAGAGACACCTTTATCTTTATAATTAATCAATAGGATTCCTTCTGAGTCCCAAAAAAACTGTCGCCATGATTTTCCCAGCCGATTGTGCCACCTTAAACTTCTTGGGTGGTGGCGTGCCTTTTTTATGCCTAAGTGGTCACCTCAATCGGCCTTCCTGGCCGTGTGTCGTCTTCAAGTGACTCTCTGCCTTGTTTAAAAAGGGTATGCCACTTATAAACCATAGTTTTACTTAGACAAGAGTTTCCGTAAACGGATGACATCTCTTCCAGTATAGTCTGAATTGATTTTCCGCGCTTGGTAAGGAACTTTATAACGGCACGGAACTCGATTTTCTCCATATTTCACAATTTCTTCCCGATTGACTTGTATGGTTGACGATAACTCAAAGACTAATGATATAATTACAATAAAACCCGGTATTTATACTAATGAGTTGCTCAATTAGCACGTAATTGAGCGACGTCCCCACTTATTACCTACCTACCCATTCCGCGAACTTAAAAACGCACCCTTGTACAATATAATAATAATAATGTCCTCCAGAGCGAATTTCGGCCACGGCGGCCAGTCTCAACGAAGACTAGCCATCGGCGCAGGACAGGATTATAGTGCCCAAGTTTATGCGCAATCACAGGTGCACTCTCTATTCCCTCACTCTCATAGCCCGATGGGACGGTAAACCGACACGACCGGAGAGAGATCAGGCGCAGGACCAACGGCTTTATGTGCTTTCCGAGGCACGGGGGTGAAACACCGCCAACTTCCCGACTCCGGGCAGCTACTGAGAATTTCTTGATGGAAAAACTCTATAACTGATTTTTTGGCCCGACCCGGGATTCGAACCCGGGACCTCATGATCAGCAGTCGCACTACTACAACCACTAGACCAACGAGGCAGTACAATATAACAAGTAAAACCTTCGTATGATGAAATTCAAAAGTAAGTTAAATTAATGTGGTTAGTAGGTAATTGATTCGTAGGTCGTAGGACTTCTTTTTCTGTCTAGGAATTGGTCTGGATAATTATAACCCTCTTATTTACGTCTGTTGCCAAATATTAGTGTTTGCACGCACTATATCAAGAGCCTTTATAATTATTGGTTGTGAAGCATTAGGGGCAACAAACGCATCTTATAACCTTCTTTGATTTAAGTTGGTTGGATATCCATGGGCCACATACCATCTGGGAGTACCTGTCTGTGTGTAAGTATGTTTGTTTTTTTATCGCCGACATTCAGCTAGATTTTTTATAATAATATGTAAAAGATTACAGAGTAAAAACTATTGTATTATGTAATTAATGTTAATGTTAAAGTTACTTAAAGTATTGGAAAATAATATTGTTTTTCAATTACTCACCTGGAGGAAATCGATGCTATCGCGTACTACAAGAGGTAGTCCAGTATCGTCGTGGCATCTTGAACGTTCCACTGACTGTTGGAGGGGCACTCCAAAAATGGGTAGAGCCACTATAATTAAAAAATATACAATTAAGTGTCTATGAAAAATTGACGACCGGAAAGCGGAGTTGGTAATAAATCGCAAAGCTGAAAATACAGAAAAACATTGTTTTTCACGAACATTTCTGTATTTACAAATATTAGGCCGGCCGCATTAATTTGAAATTCCGTTTCGAGATTCCGTATATATGTAACCGGCCTTACACGAACCATTTTCAGCTACTTTTAATAACCCTTTTATTACACACTGCTGGCCGTATGAGGAAACTCAAGGTCGCTCAGCGAACTATGGAGAGGGCTATGCCCGGGGTTTCTCTGCGTGATAAACTTACAAATGAGGATATCCGCAGTAGAACCAGAGTAACCGACATAGCCCAACGGGTTAGTAAGCTGAAGTGGCAGTGGGCCGGCCATATAACTCGAAAAACCGACAACCGATGGGGAAGAAAGGTTCTCGAGTGGCAGCCTCGTACCGGTAGGCGAAGTGTAGGACGACCCCCCACTAGATGAAGTGACGACCTGGTAAGACATGCGGGAATTCGATGAATGCAGATGGCTCAGGACCGTGCTTTGTGGCATTCCTTGGGAGAGGCCTATGTTCAGCAGTGGATTTGTGAAAAGCTGTAATGATGATGATGATGATTACACACAAAGAATACTGAATTTCATGAATAAACCTCATAAAGTGTTATTTTTATCATTCACTATCACACTCATCAAAGACCAAGGTCTCAAGGTAGATAATTAAACGTATACCGTTACCGTTACAGCCTACTAAAGTCCACTCCTGGACAAATCTCCCCTCTAGATTGCATCATAGGGGGGATATTTGCTATAGTTTCCACGCTTGGCAAGCGGGTTGGCAACCGCAGTTTTTATTTTTAGTCGTTATTAGGAAGACGCTGCTGTCCATCTCCTGATTTGTTTTCCTCTGTCGCCTCTAAGACACCCAAATGATATGGTTATTGATGATATATTCATAATATATATGGTAAATAAAAAAAAATAGTACAATAAGTATTACACAATAATCAACATTGAATAAAAATTATTCTACTCTATTCTATTCTCTTATGCTGCCATTACATATGAATCAGTATCTCCGTATAACGTTTTTCGTGAGGTTCATACTTTGTAATCTTATAAAATAATTCATCCCTGACCATTATTATTATATATTATTATATTATATATACACACATTATATATATATATATATATATATATATATATATATATATATATATATATATATATATATTAATCTGACAATACTGCCTAGCAGTAATAGCCGCTTCGCCCTTTGCGTCCCGTAATGTCATTCCAGTTTACCGGTGCGAGAAATGGCAGACTTGGAAATTTAATTGTTTGTGTCACTTTATTATAAATGGTAACCATTTTCATAATAACGCTGAGAGTAAGAATAATACCGGGTTTATTTTATAGCTCCGGGCGCAGTGTTTATATGGTCTAGAAATAATTGTTCTAGGTCTGGATGTTTTTCCACGATACAAAATAAATCGTTAATGATTTCAAGCAATATTAAAAATGTATATTTGCCGTGTAGAAACAACGTAAGAATAATCCAGTACATCGTCTCGTGTGTGACTTGAAAGTTCGAGAGCTGCTTATACCCTGAGCTATATGAAGTTGAAACCCGCCTGCTTAGTGCGATAACTATGGCAATTTTCTCTAAGTGAGTAAATCTGTGGACGGCCTTTGTTCGGCAGAAGGCTTTTAACAAGTTGTAACGGTAAAAATATAAAATAATTTAAATCATTCAAACAACGCGTATATCGTATTTTGTCAGAACTTAACATATGTAGGTAAACATTTTGCTGGTCAGGCACCTTTATTAAATTGATCTGGCGTAAGGTAGATATCGAATGTGGGAAGGTAAGTACCGAAGTTGTTTACATAATATATTAAGCACTGGATTTATGATTACATAACATAAATATTCAGAACAGTGTTAATTTTGTATCTTACAAAGTATAAAGATTTTTATGTTCACTTTATATAAGTAAGATGTTTTGCACCTGCTAACAATTGTCTTTGGCACTCAGTTGATTGGCGCATGTCATTATGTACGCCATATGTTGGAACCTTAGCTTTCTGGTGTTAAATAAAAGCATTTAAATAAAATAATATTAAAATCTATACAATCTAACTTACCTCCTAATGTGAAAATCTCTTCAAAGGGCACTCCTGATGTCACTGTGGACGGTACTTTAATCAGTTTCTTATCCTTTTTATCCTTTTCCTTTTCCTTCCCTTTCTCTTTATCCTTCTCTTTCACCTTATCTTTATCCTTTTCCTTTGTTTTCTCTTTTTTATCATCCTTTAGTTTTTCCTTCGATTCTAATTTGAACTTGGCCTTTTCTTCTTTTTCCTAATAATTATATTTCAGTAAATAAACAAACAATATTAATATCAAAAAAATTAAAAACGTTAAATACGTTTTTGGCAGAAGAGGTTTTAAAAAGATTTTTGAAATGGACGTTCATGGACGATAATGGAATTTCTACAAAAAAGTACTACACCACACACAAATCAATAGTCATAGACTGTGTTGACGATTTGAATGAGCATAGAACGTCACAGTCGAAGCAAAACATAAAACGGCACCTTTGTAAAAACGCAGCGTAGGTGATGCATGTCGCGATTTCAAAAGGCTACTGACTGAATAAGCGCTCTTTGACTCTTTGGTGAGTGTTTACCCACCAAGGTCGTAATATCTAGCGTCGAATTTATGCATAAGTCACGGATGAGCCGCTGAACCGTGAAATTCTGATGTTTACCGTAAATACATAATGTAACAAATATTTAATATCATGTTAGTTAGTTAAAATATGCACAAATCAAAACATGGGTTTTCTTCACAAAGTATTTTACCTATATAACTTAAATACTGTTAAGTTATATAGGTAGGCCTCTCACATTTTGAGATGGTATGGTATATGTTAGCGTAGTATCCCAAGTGTTAGGGGACTTCACATTTCCTCAAACAATTTTTTTGAATTATTGTATCTATACAGATTTCCTTAAAATTGCAATTATCAAATACCTATAAGGTTTCATAGGTATATTTGGATCCAAATTTATTATGAACTAGCTGTTCCCCGTGAATTCGCCCGCATGTACTTTAGGGTTCGATTTTTTGCGAGGAACCCTAATCCTTTTTCTAAAATAAAGTAGCATAAATTACTCCTTATGGCTCTTTTTCTAAAATAAAGTAGCATAAGTTACTACTTATGACATTAGCTATCTGGCAGTGAAAGTCCCGTCAAAATCGGTCCAGCCGTTTCGGACATTAGCCGGAACAAACAGACAGACAGACAAAAATTTTAAAAAGTGTATTTTTGTTATAAGTTCCGTTTTACTTTCATGTGCATTAAGTAAAACGCTGTAATTTTGACATTACAAACAGACGCTTGAATTTTATTTATATGTATAGACTAGCGTACCGTCCTGGCTTTGCGCGTGTGATTTCTGATTCAGCAACGTCACTTACGGGGTCAAATTGAATTTATAAAGCATCCAGGGACCCACTCAAATACACACAAAAAATAATCAAAATCGGTTCAGCCGTTTTCGAGTGTTAGCGAGACTAACGGACAGCAATTGATTTTTATATATAAAGGTTTTGGAGATTTTGAAACGAAGTTTTATGGTCATGTAATGTACGTGTAAATTGATTACAATCGTATTCAGACGAAAGCGAAACTCTAAAATAAAGATAGATATACTGGAGATGAAGATTCTTAAATTTTAGATTTTGTTACGGGCTGAAGAGGAGTCAAATACTTTTTGCAAGGTAATTCGGCTAAAGTTGAAAATACGCCACGTGAGACACTGTTTTTTTTTATCATCTTAAAAAAGGTTACCCCCACACTAGGATTTTCTCCTGTATCGTAGAGGCAGTTTACAAACACACATTGCACAAGGACAAACATCCAGACCCGGAACAATTATTTGTAGGCCATACAAATACTTGTTCCGTGCGGGATTCGAACCCGCGGCCCCCAGCGCAGCAACTCATTGCTAAGCCACTGCGCCACGGAGCCGTGTGTTCGAGTACATACCGGTCCCGACTGACTAGGTGTCGATAGTTCTAGAAAGCTCTTCCATGGAAATTTCTAGAAGGATCTTGACTCTCCTAGTTCTGCTACTCGATACTAGAGGGCGCTAGTGGTAACTAGTGTTGCCATGTACCAGGTATTAATGGTGACGCACATCAGTATCTGCATTTTTATTTTTACCACTGGATTTACTTACCGTTAGGTGGACGGTGCTGGTTTGTCACCGACAATTGCAAAAAGATAACACAAATAACCGAATAACCGTATCCGCATAACCATTTCTGTATAATCCTTTTGTGCACGCAGTGACACTGCTAGACTCCATGTCTTGGAAGTATAACTGCGACCAGTACGATCTACTGAACTTTAGCCATAGCGGCTACTATGTTTGCTATGCTATGGTATGCTAAAGTTCTCTGCTAAGCCCTATAGCTTCAAAGAGCGTAGCCGCTTTCTACATTTGCAAGATGTGCAGAGCAGTTTCTTCCGTTAAGGAACAAAATCGGTGTTTCCTTCAAGTCAAGCATAGATGTCAGTCTGTAGGAAAATAAGCTCAAAGCATCTAAGCGTTGACCTAGGCACAACCTCGCCTTCTTGTCTACATAAAGATCAAGGGGCATATATAACCTTTAATTAGATCAATCAAATGATTTTGAAGAAGAAATGTATAGGTGAGGCGAAACCGGTCGGTTTTTATGGTTTACTAGCTGTTCCCGGTACGCGTTGCAATACCTCTTTTTTACCCATAACCACAGAATAAATAATAGGTATGGATCCTAAAAAGGAAAAGATCACCAAACCAATTCAACGTAGATAAGTCTATAAGTTGATGGCGAACATTTTATGGGTTATCAAAAAAAATTTATGAATCAATTCAGAATTTTTGTCCGCGAACTCTTCGTGCGTAATAATGTCATAATTTTTAAAATCATCCAAGTACATTTTTTGATAAAGAAATGTGACCTATAAATGTCTTCTTCTTCTTCTACCTAGCGTTTATCCCGGTTGCTCATCCCACCCAGCGCGGGAGAACCCAGGGTCCGCTTTCCTACACTTCCTCCTCCACTTTGGCCGGTCTTCGGCGTCCCTCACAACTAGCCCATTGGCACGCATGTCATCCTGCACGACATCAAGCCAGCGTTTCTTGGGCTGTCCTCTACTCCTGGTACCAGGTAGAGTCATGTCCAGGCATTTGTTTCCCACGTAGCTTGCCGGTCGTCGTAAGACGTGGCCGTACCAGCGGAGGAGACTTTCCTGCAGCTTGTCAGCAATGTCACGGACATGGAGGCTGCCGCGGATGTATGTATTCCGTACACGGTCTTTCCGCGTGACGCCACACATGCACCGCAGCATGTTCATCTCCGTGACATGCAACAACTGCCGGTGTCGCTCCAGCACCGGCCACGCCTCACTGCCGTACGTAAGGACAGGCCTTATGATGGTCTTATAGAGCTGTCCCTTTAGCTTGACCGGCATTTTGGGGTCACAAATGACACCCGTCACCTCGCGCCATTTCGCCCAAGCCGCTGATATACGGGCCTTGATGTCGCGATCGATGTCCCCGGACGCATCAAGCACAGATCCGAGGTACTTGTAGTTGTCCGTGCGATCGACGGTGTCGTCGCCTATACGGAGAGACGTCAGGTCTGTGCTGTTGCAGGCCATGTACTCCGTCTTCGCCACGTTTAGCTTCGGCCCGCCGTTCTTAAGCGCCTCCCTCCATGCGTGCACGCGTCTGGTGAGCCGTCCTTTGTCCCCATCTACCAGTGCGATATCATCAGCGTACATAAGCAGCCAAGGCTGCGGTAGTTTCTGTACGCTGGCTGACAGTTCGTCTAATATCACACTGAAGAGATAGGGCCTTAAGACGGAGCCCTGATGCACGCCTACGGTTATGGGGAAGGGGGTGGTATCACCAACAGCGGTCCTGACTATTGAATCGGAGTTGCGGTACATGTCACGTACGATTTCCACGTAGGTCTCTGGTACCAAATTCGACCACAACGCCCACCAGATCATCTCCCTAGGAACACAGTCAAAGGCCTTCTGCAGGTCTAGGAATAAAAAATGCAGACGCATATTCTTTTCCCTGTGCTTCTCCATGAGGATCCTTAGGGCGAATATAGAGTGCATGGTACCGCGTCCTGGTTCGAAACCGTACTGGGAGTCTGACACTATACACTCCTGTCGGATCCTGGTGTCAATAATGCGCTCGAAGAGCTTCATGGTGTGTGACATCACCTTTATACCGCGGTATTTACCGCAATCCTGAACGGACCCTTTTACCCTTGTGGACTGGCGTTATTATACTAAGCCGCCACTGATCGGGCATTATTCGGTCGCTCAGGATTCTATTATAAAGTTTAGTAAGAATGCACACACCACGAGCCCCCAGCGCTTTCCACGCTTCAATTGGCACCTCGTCCGGTCCGACAACTTTCCGATTCTCCATGTGAAGAAGAGATGCGAGGACCTCGTCAGGTGTAATCGGTGGCACGAGTCCATGGTTCGGGAGTTGTTCGGGAGGGTGCACTTCCCGGTGCTGAGTATTCAGCAAAACGTGGAAATAAGAGCGCCATCTCTCCTTCACCGCACGATCATCGTACAGGAGCTCACCATTAGGGCCGTTGACGCTGCAGCAGCGAGTAATATCTTGCGCTGCTTTGGCCCTAGAGCGCGCCAGTTTATATATGAGCTTATGCCCCTCAGGAGTGTCCAACTTAGCATATAATGGTTGCAAGTGGTCACGCCTGGCTCTGGCTACAGCTTTCTTGGTAGCTCTTTTCGCTGTTTTATAAGATGCGCGAACTTCAGGAGATTTAGTCGCTTGCCACGTCTTGAAGAGCACTTTCTTCTCCCGTAATGAGCCCTGGACTGTGGCTTCCCACCACCAGGTCTCCTTGTCAATTTTGCGGCCCCCTTTCGCCACGCCGAGAACTTGCTTTGCCGTCTTTGTGATTGCTGTCTGAATGGTTTTCCAGCACTCTTGGACGGACTTGCCTGCTGTGTCGAGACTAATATCCCCAGCGGCACAGAGTCAAACTCTGAGTATCTGGTTTGATCCAGCAGCCACCACTTGATTTGACGGCGGCAACGTTCGGCGTGTCTGCGACGGGGTTTTACGCAGAAGTCCATGACAAGAAGTCGGTGTTGGGCAGTGAGACACTCACCGGGTATGACCTTACAGTTGGCCACGCGACTGATATGACTTCTCCTGGTCAGTAGATAGTCGATTTGAGTGGCGTTCCGACCGCTCCTGTAGGTAATCAGGTGCTCGCTTTTCTTTTTGAAGAACGTGTTCACCACGGCCAGGTCAGCTGCAGTGCAGGTTCTGAGAATGGTTTCCCCCTCTACGTTTCTTCGGCGGTAACCATAGCCGCCGTGGACACGTTCATACTCCCCCTGCACCTCGCCCACATGACCGTTCAGGTCGCCACCCAAAACCACATCGTGTGACAACGGTATGCCGCGTAGTACATCTCCGAGCCGATCCCAAAACAGCGTCTTATCCGCGTCGCTGCAGCCGACCTGTGGGGCGTAGGCACTTATTAAGTGGGTCACGACCCCCTCAATAAGCAACCTTACTACCATAAGTCGGTCGCATATGCGTCTAACTTCCAAGACGCTATCGTGGAAACGCTCGGCGAGCACCACTGCCACACCGTTCTCCCCACCAGAAGAGCCTGTATAGATCAGCTTGTAGCCGTGCCCAATATTCCGGTTCCTGTTGGCCTTCCACCGTGTCTCCTGCAGGAATGCCACTGCCACTTTACGCCTGGCAAGTATGGCCGCAAGCTCTGCGGAGCGTCCCGTAAGCGTGCCAATGTTCCAGTTTGCAAAGCGAATCTTCGTAGTTGGTGCTAACGTCTTTAACCGGGCTCGCACGGGGCCCGGTAGCCCTCGCATACTTGTCGCAGGATTAAGGCGATCCCCATGCACGTCGTTATGCGGCGACGCCCTAGTCCTAAACGTATATATCTTTCTTTTACTTTCCATTTTTGAGTGGCTTAGTGCCAATTACCGAGGCGACTGCCGTTTGACCCCCGAACCCTTAGGACGAATCCCAGAGGAGTGGCATCGCCAGAGCCCTTTCCGTTGTCCAGCAGGTGCGCCACGTGCAGGCGGGGTTGGCTTGGGCTCCAAGATCTTAGCGGAGCCCCTTACACCCAAATGTAGTAATGCCTAAATACAATTATAATAATACTCCTGGACACAGGCACCTCTCAATTATGAGAAGACTGTGGCTTTGAAGCAGTTAAAACCTAGAAATACAGTACTAAAGAATAAATATTGTGCATCGGCTGATTAAATATTTCCGAATATGACCAAATTATTATTACGAGATACATAAAACACATAAAACTTAAGCACAATTTTTCATGACGTATTTAATAAAAATAAATTTGTATGTTACTTTGAAACTTAATATCATTACGAGCTTGGGGTTCGAGACAATTAAAACTGCCGATTGAATTGCCAAAATTGACACTTTAATTACACAACACTAATTAAAAAATTAAAACCACACTAATAATAAAACACAATCACTTTAGTTCGCAGTTATTTCGCTTCGAAGTATTCTCTTGTATCGCCAATTCAATACTGCTCCGGTCGTGGTCTATACCGGCCTTATATAGGGCCTCAGATAGTTTCCAGAACCTTCTACTGTAGCGACATCTAGAATGTTCGAGTACATATCGGTCCCGAAATTTCTGGAAGGATCATGACTCTCCTAGTTCTGCTACTCGACGCTAGAGGGCGCTAGTGTAACTAGTGTTGCCATGTACAAAACATTAATAGTGGCGCGCAACACTGCCCCTCCTAAGACATGCTCGTCTCGAGCATTATTGGCCCCATAATAACGCGCCAGTCGATCCACATGGACAATCTTAGGAGTACCTCTTCTAACTTTAGTCAGCACCCGCCAGTTTCCCTGCTGCTGCTGGGCGGTGATGTTAGCCACACTATCCTCTCGAGATCGATCACCTTCCCTTTCTACAGTTCGCTTAGGGCAGCTGGATCGAAGATGGCCCTTTTCCCCACAGCCGTAGCACCTGGGGCTGTATCCTTTATTGCGGTCACGAACTGTAGCTGCTGAAACCTCCCTGAAGCGATGGGAACGATGATCCTGTCGCACGGCTTCCACCTCCAGTGCATGGGCCAACGCGTCCTTAAGCGTCTCGTGGTGCCCGAGCCTCACAGCAGCTCTTACTTCAAGGTCGCGGATGCCGTTGATAATTGTCTGCACCAGGTTCCCTACAATTAGCGCAGGTACAGACTGGTATGCTTTCCGAACCAGCTTCTCCACCTCAAGGGTCCACTGCTGCAGGTTTTCGTTACTGCGTTGCACACGATCTTTGAGCTGCGCACGAAAGACGTGTTCCAGGTAAGCGTCGCCATATCTCGCCTCCAATGCCTCAAGGAGCTGCTCGTAAGTCACTTCCTTACCGAGAGCTTTCAGAACAGTTAGGGCCTGGTCGCGCAGGCCTAGGGTGAGAGCAGTCATGGCCTGACTTTTACTCCACCCGTTCGCCTTCATGACAGCCTCAAATTGGATTTTGTAGGCCGACCAGGAAGAAGTCCCGACGAACGGCGGCGCTTTGAATAGTCCACCCAGCGAAGGTGTTGTAGCTACCACGGGAGCTGTAATTCCATCTCCAAGTTTGAGGTCGTCCAGAGTATTTTTCACGTCAGCCATCACGTTGTCAACCCGATTGTACACTTGGTCGATTCGGGTTTCAGCTTTCGACAGGCGGTTTTCATATTGAGCAACCCTATCCTTCACCTCCCTTATCTCTTTCCCGAAGGTAGCGTGAAGATCCTTCATGAGGAGCATCTGCTCTTCCTTATAGCGTTTGAGCTGCTCTTCCAAGCAATGGGCCTGTTCCTCATGTCCGCACTGCAGCTGCTCTTCCAACCGACGGACCTGTTCCTCCTGTCCGCGCTGCTGCTGCGCTTCCAACCGACGGGCCTGTTCCTCCTGTCGGCGAGCCTGTTCCTCCTGTCGGCGAGCCTGTTCCTCCTGTCGGAGGGCCTGTTTCTCGTGTCGGCGAGCCTGATCCTGCAGCATCATCATCAGAGTACCTAAGTCAGTTGGTGCAGATGCAGGAGCTGCTGACGGACCAGTCTCCATGGTCAGCATCTGGCCCTCCGACGTTTGCGGCGTTGCATTACAAAATCGTCTCTGGTCCGTCTCCAGCTGGCGTTAACTTTGGGTACGGATACCCTCCATGTCGTCCTTTGGTAAAATCGGCATGATTTGATCCCACTTCTGACACCAATTGTTACGAGCTTGGGGTTCGAGACAATTAAAACTGTCGATTGAATTACCAAAATTGACACTTCACAACACTAATTACAATCGAAAACCACACTAATAATAAAACACAATCACTTTAGTTCGCAGTTATTTCGCTTCGAAGTATTCTCTTGTATCGCCAATTCAATACTGCCCCGGTCGTGGTCTATACCGGCCTTACATAGGGCCTCAGATAGTTTCCAGAACCTTCTACTGTAGCGACATCTAGAATGTTCGAGTACATATTGGTCCCGAAATTTCTGGAAGGATCATGATTCTCCTAGTGCTCCTCGACACTAGAGGGCGCTAGTGTAACTAGTGTTGCCATGTACAAAACATTAATAGTGGCGCGCAACAATATCTTATATTGAAAAAAAAAATAACTACGATGGCGGTTAAATACAGCTCTGTAAAATTCCACAAAACGGTGGAGCACGTCCTCTTTTCGTTCAAATCTAGTCGTAAATCATAATTGACTCATTTGCTGCGCCGCTCGTATGGCTTTCAACTAATTTCTGTTCTTAGAAATACTATTAACATTTACTAATTTGTGACAAAGTTGAAATTACGAATGTTTTTAGGACCAAATTACTATCACTAATAGTTTTTGTAATCTATATAAATAAAATGAGATATATGCAGTTGCGCACGCATCATTGAAAAACTACTGGATAGATTTCAAAGTTCCCTAAGTTTTATTTCTAGCACTTGCCCCTTATCTAAAAAAAATATTGCCATATCTTCATTTAATATAAAGTTATTAAAAGTTTTAAGAAACAACGATTTTCTAAGCACTACGCGTTCAGTGATGTGCGTTTTCATTGTTAATATAATATCAAATAACGCAGACGAAGGCTTGGGTATCAGGTAGTGTATAATACAATTGTTTCCGATGTTTGCCGATGCCTACTATTTATTCAGAAGTACTGTACAATATTTCTCAAGCATACAAGTTTTTTCAAGATGTTTACTTTCATCATTGAGCATGTGGTAAACAAGCGCTAAAAATTACTATTTATGAACTGCTTACTTTATCCTTTTCTTTTAACTTTTCGCGCTTTTCTTTTTCTTTCTTCTCTTTTTCTCTTTCCTTCTCTCTTTCTTTTTCTTTTTTCTTTTCCTTTTCATTCAATTCTTTATGTTTGGTCGAGTCTTCTTGAACCTTTTCCTTATCACGGGACTTTTCACGTTTCTCCTTACTTTTGGAAGGGAATTTGAATGACTTCGTCTTCTTTGATTTCGATGGACTTCTAGAAGCGAATAAATTACTTATAATTAAAAAGAACATTAATTTATTCATAAATAGACCAAACGTGTCACGGGCCACAAATGCATCTGATGATAAATAGCATTGCGGTCTATGATGAAAAACACGTTAGCTAAGGAAAAGCCCATTCATGCGTGCCTTCACGAGACATATCGATAAATCGGTAGCATAGATAATATAATATACGTTTAGTTAAATTAAAAATGCAAAGTTCTTTAATTTTATTTTATTTATTTTATTATATGCTGAAAACTCACTTGGTATCAGTGTCCTCTTCAGGAGAACTTTCCCCTTCTAATGCTGCATATCCCCTGTCTTTCTTTGACTCCTTTTTATCTTTACGTCTCCCCAACAAATCCTTTTTACTTGGTTTTTCATGGTCAGCACCATCGCTAACTAAAAATCGTGCAATATGTGTTACCGTTACAGCCTATTAAAGTCCACTGCTGAACATAGGCCTCCCTCATAAGGGGGTTATTTGCTATAGTTGCCACGCTTGGCAAGCGGGTTGACAACCGCAATTTTTTATTATTATTCGTTATTAGGAAGATGCTGCTGCCCATCTCTGTTTCCATCTGTCGCCTTTTATGACACTCGCGGGATGATATGGGGTAGTGGATATTCTTAAACCACCATAAATGTATGTGTTAGTTTATATTTAATTAAAATTTCAAAGGATATTATGCAGAGTGGAGGCAGCATAAGAAGCCATAATCCCATTTTGTCCTACGGTTGTCAAAAGAGGTGATTATTGAAAATTTGGAAATTTTATTTACGTATGGCGTAAAAATCTATATAGGTAACAGGCAGCAGTGTCAAAGGTCTGAAAAATTTGGTACTACCGTACCAATCCACATCTGTCAAGTGTGACAGATAAAGAAGAAGAATTAGCATCATTCTTACTAAATTATAAATTATTTCCACATACTACTCTTACGGCTGCAATCAGAAAAATATTGGCGGTACATCACAGAGACACAATTTAAGCACTTGTTAGTTAATGACAATTATTATTATTCATAAATACGGAGCATCGTCAAATTACAATCGATTGCACATAAATATAGTGTGGATATACCTGGATGTACTCATACTTTAAATGGTGCGTGGTACAAATATTCTCGTGAGGAACACTTCAGAAGTCGATTCACATGTAATGGAAAAGAAGTGAAGATAGAAACATGGTAGCTTTTATAATCTATTCAGATGTACATCTGTGTCTACCACTTTGTTACAGGGAAGAAGTTTGTTAAGAACAGAAAGGTTACAAGATGAAAGTGTGAGGAAATATAAATGTACACACAGAAAATATTAGTGGTGTGGGTGAATTGTGTTTGAAAGATTTAGATTTTGAGAATTTGTGCGATAATGTTAAGAAAGGTTTGGTGGATGCAGCAACCGAAGTAGTTGCCGGCGTATTCCGTCTTAAGATTCGGCGTTTAGCTTAAGAATCGTTTAACTAATTGCAAAGTGCCGTGCGCATGTGTGATTTTCGTATTAAACGTCGACGCTATAACATCGTGGAGATTTACACAGATCAGTTTCAACAACATAGCGTTCAAGTTATACATGACAACTGTTAACAGTACTTTTACATAAAAATGTGAGACTGAGCATGAGTTACGTCTCGGAGAAGTGTTGACGAATCGTTCTTTGAAAATGGGTCGCTTCCTCGTTGAGCAATAATTCTAAAAGGTAACGTGCGCCCTGCAATTTTCGATCTACAACAAGAATTTAAAGCTCCTCGTGACAGTTTACTTATCAAGCAAACAATTCAATTTTACTAAAAATAATTAAAAAAAATCTAACACAGTAGTTTACGAAAAATACTCAGTACTTCGACAATTAGGTATTTAAACAACTTTTCGTGGAGTGGATAGTGGATGAGTGGATATGTAAGTAAAATTTAAAAAGGTTTCAGCAGAAAGACATCAAAATATTCTTTATAGTAAATAGTAAAAAAATAAACCTGGCATTCCTAACGTAATGTCCAACGATGGAAATGAAACTGCAAATCCTGGAGACATAATATGTGAACTGTTTTATAATTATTTACTTCAGTTTACGAGAGCTGATGACGAGCTGATAACTTTATAATCTCAGATATATCATTTTCAAAAAACATAACATCTAAGACAATATCTAAAAAACCTGCTTATAACTAAATGTCCTGAACCTTACAGTATCTCACCATTTTCCCTCAAATATATTGCTAAAACAATAAACGTATGTACCTCTGTTCTATTTGTTCAATCGCAATTTGCGTGAAGGTTTAGTACCCAGTCTGGAAATTTGAGAATATAGCCGTATCAAAAACGGTCCTAAAATTGACGTGACTAATTCAATACAAAAATTTTTCTTTTAATCCCATGGTTTCGTAAAACACTGATCGTCAGTCACCATGTTTTTTTTTTAAATTCAAAGACAATCGCATATAAACTGATAATGTTTAGACAGACTTTCGTAAGGCTTTTGATAAATTTTACTTTAAAATTGCAACACGGAAACCTATTACCATATCATATTGTATCGTACATTATTAATAGTACCTAAAAAGTTGTGGTTATTGAATTTTCCTCTATCGACAAAATACTATCCTCAGATCCTCCATCCATCCTCTTCACATTATATATAAATTATATTCAGTCTAGTTTTAAAAATAGTAATTTTTTATTACATGTAGACAACCTAAAACTTTATCAAAGTGTAAAGTCCCTTTATGATTGTGAGAAGCTTCAAGAAGGTTTTGACTAGTTATCTAACTATTGTCTAGTAAATAATTTGCAATTCGGTATCTCTAAATGTAAATCTTTGAGAAAAAAATTCTCTAAAAATCGAAAAACCTACCCATACCTACATTGTTTTCTTAACAGTCCCTTAAAAAAAGCATAATTGATAAAAGATTTGAGCATCCTTTACAATTCAAATCTTGTAAATTAAATGTACGGTCTTGTTTCACAAACATGTAATTGCTTTAAAAGATCGTTTTCTTACTTACTACTTTTTAACCGGCTTCAAAAAGGAGGAAGTACTCAATTTGACTATGTTTTTTTACGTGTGTTACCTTGTAACTTTTTTCTGGGTGAACCGATTTCGATGATTATTTTTATTTGAAAGCTGATGCTTCTCATGTGGTCCAATATAAATTTGATCAAGGTCTGACCAGAAGTCTTTGAGTTATCCTTAATATATATTGAAGTTGGATGTACAAAATTTCAAATTTTATCACTTGTTGAAATCACTTGTCACACCATAAATTCAATATGCAACACAATTCATTATGCAAGTATGGAACCCCTATTACAATAAATATAATGAGTTTCTGAAATCATTACAAGTAAAGTTTCTTCGGTTTGTAAATTATAAATCTGTCCACACTAGATCATCTTATTGCAACTTATTAAAAAAGTTATCAATTTATACTTTAAAGGCAAGATTATTTATGATTAGATACTATGAACATATATCTATGTCCCTAATCTTTCCCAATGCATTAGAGATCTTGAAGATTTGTCTAAAGCAGTTGACACTATTAAGACTGATCTGACTTGTATTTTGTACAGGAATAAATGTTATGGTAAAACTCTGGCCATTGCCATCGGTAGTTCTAGACTAATTCGAAAAATTTTAATGGTCTTGCCTATCTTCTATTATACTAGACTGCACTCAAATCCCTTACAGTAACAAGGTTAAAACCTGGGATTTTATCTCAACTACTGTATGTCTTGGACCTCACAGGTTAATGAGTTTAGTAGAAAAATGATTGCTGCTTTAAGCTCTTTACATAATTTTCTTCCCATAGTAACTAAAGTTACACTTTCTCAGTCTCCACTTCTGCTCATCCTTGACTATACTTATATTTGCTATCTTGATATTGACTCTTTATATTTACACGAACAAAACATTGAATAAAACTACTTTTACGGATTCTATTGTTTAATTAACTTACTTTTTTATTATGGTGAATCCCACTATCATCCTTCACAGTTAGCTACCGTAGGCAAATCTTTGTTACAGAGGGCACGAGGGATCTGTGACAGCAAACACCTGGCCGCCGAGGTTCTGCACGGCAACAAGCTTAGGGTCCCGAACCTACGTGACAGTGACTGAGTGCAGCCGGCCACAGTCAAGCGTGTGCCTGCTGTACTACCATATATGTCAGAGGTGTCACAGACAAGATTGGCTACATCTTGAAGCGAGCTTCTATTAGTACATTCTTCAAGCCGCCAAAGAAGATTAGTCAGTTCTTACCATCTGTCAAGTGCAATATTCCTCTACAAGATGCAGGAGTGTACAAGCTTGTTTGTGAATGTGGTCTCTCATATATAGGGCAAACAAAGCAATCTATCAAAACCTGTGTAAAAGAACACATAGCTGACGTGAAGGACCAATGTTCCGGGAAGTCTACAATTTGTGATCATATCCTAGACGGCCCCCGCCATTACACTAGATTTGATAAAACACAAATTCTTGCGAAAGAACATCGATTCCTGCCAAGGATGAAACGTGAGGCTATTGAAATTAAAAACATCCTAATTTCAATAGAGAGGGAGGCTGGGTGCTACCACCTGCTTGGAATCCTGCAATTAATAAAATTAAAACTAAACCCAAGCACACCACTGCAAGATTTCTAGACACAGTAAGTTTATTCTGCATAGATCAGACCAAAATTAATAATTAAAAAAGCTGAAGGTTCTCAGGGTTAACTCTGACATCGGGACGTCAATCACCTCAGTTCCCATGACCATGAGTGCTATAAAGCACCCGAAACGTTAGAAGTTAATAAAAAAATATGTTAATTAAACATGATAGAATCCGTAAAAGTAGTTTTATTCAATATCTTGATATTATCGAGGGGCAGCTTAATAAGCATGAGCGCATTCAAAATTTATGTATTAGATTTATATTTGGGCTGCGCAAATATGATCCCACCCTCCTCATAATCTGTTCCTCCGATTCTCTGTCAATCTTTCTCTCTCTCTACTCCTTTGCACTCTTCCTTCTTTTTTAAGATATCCTTTACTGTCACTGCTGTGCATTTATGGAACTCTTTACCTCTCCACATTTATCGTGCTAAATCTCTTAATTTTTTTCAAAAGCCTTGTTAAATTGTATTATTTACAATGTTATTAGATAAGTTACTTTTCTTTTTTCATACTCGTTTCATCTAATAAATTTATCATATTATATCATTTGACTTATCTATATTTTCATCATTTTTTTGTACATCCCCACTATTTTAACATCATCATCAATCCTCTACCCAAAGGTTGTATGGAAGAAATAAGATCTCCTGTTGTATATATTATAATTAAGAAATTAAGATTAAACTCTACTCTTTTTTTCTCTTTGGGTATACAATAAAGAATAAATAAATAAATACAATAGACCTAAAAGCACTACAATATTTAAAAGATGAAGATAATACTTTAGAATCCTTGAACAGATACTTGCTTACCAAGGTCTGCACCTGTTGAATTACTATTTTCGTTTGGCGGAATGACATACATAGACAGAACGGAAAAATAAACTCTTTGGAGATGATCAAATACTAGTGATAAAATAATTTCCAGGCAAATATAAAAATGTTCTGAAAACTCGTAAGAACTGTCAGGGGAAACTCTGTACAACCTAGAATGAATGCTATACAATACGAGAATGACTGTAATTGGAATGATAAAGTTTCGAGTTCAAAGAGTTTTCATTACTGCTTAAGTGTGAGGAGACATCTGAATTAAATGAATTAAAACTCTGTAAGAAGAGGAAAGAGCAAGTGAGACAAGTATAGATGCACAGTTAACATACTTATTATATAACTAAAGCAGTAACTCAACTCCATGCAAATATCTGAATCAAAACACGCATGCACAAGACCTTTAAGCAAGTGGTAAATTAAAATAGCTATTTTAGTTTAGATAAACAAGGCACTTGCACCCTTTTATTCCATGGCATTACTTACTGCCATAGAAAAAGGCACAGTTTTTTTAATTACATCATTCAATTAAACGTAGGAAAGTAGAATCTATCTATCGTCATTGTTATTCCTCGCAAATAAAAAATAATTACAAAAGTTGAATATCTTAAGCTGCGAATTTCCGCTTAAGATCTATCATAAAAAAATTTGGGCTTTCGAACCAATCATAGTTACTGCAAATTTATGACAATTCTCATATTTTAAATAATAAAATAAACGTATTACTTACAATCACTTTCATTACTTTTGCGTCCACTTTCAGAGGCGTACAATCCCGGAAAATCTTTTTCCACGTCAGGGCTTTCAAAATCCATTTTCAAAGATTTTCTTTAGTTGGACTATTGCTATACATGATTTAATTTACCAAATATCAAGCACTAATAATAAAACTGTAAAATTGTTTTATTTTTTAGACATAAATCAAGTCAACAAATCGAAATCAAATGTCAGACAGTCCGACAATCAGATTGACAATTTCTAGTGATGGGTCAACAACGAGTCAACGTCAAAAATGGAATTGTGCCATTGTTGACATTCCATCTCCTCGGCAACGGTCCTGGGCCGGGAGTCGGTCGCGGAGCTGCTAGCCTGCGGGGGCAGCGAGGTTAGCTTAGCTTAGCCCGGCAGGCTTAGTGCTCCTCTTCTTTTCATTTTTCTTTTTTGCTTTGCTGGCAGGCGCCCCACAGGCCCCTCCGCCTACTCTGTGCTTTGCAGGCCTTCCCGCATCAGAAGAAAGGCTGCAGTTGAACGCCGCGGTGCACAGGGCCGCCTTGTAGCCAGGCTGGCCGCAGCAATAACAGAGGTCACAACGGTCAACCTCGGCGGTGCACTTCGCCCGGACGTGCCCTTTTTCCAGGCACCGGAAGCACTGCAAAGCCCGGGGCTGTAGAAGCTTGGTCCTTGCCGCCACCCAGCCTACCAGCAATCTGCTGCTATCAGCGATCTTCTTCGCCGACGCCACAGGGCACCGAACCCAGACCGCGCCGAGTCCGGTGGCGTCGGTGCGTATATCGCCAGCCCGCACCTTGTCCGGTGGACACTCTCCGCTTCTGGCAACGGCCGCCACCACCTCCTCAGAGGTCACGGAGTCGTCCAGGCCAGCAATCTGCACCTCTGCGGTTTTCATTGGTCTGGAGACCCGGACGTCCTCAGGGTTGAGGACTTCCCTCATCTTGGCGGCCAGTGCGTCCGCCTTTTCGGCACTGCCGCTCACAGTACCAGCCACCTCGAACAGCCGCGCACCCGTGGCAGCCTGCCTGAGGGTGACGGACTGAAGGCCAAGATCTGATAATTTGATCTTGGCCTTGGCCTTAGCGATGACCGACTGGTACGTCACGCCACGCTCCATAGCTCCGGGCTGCAACGTAAGCGTCACAGCATTGGACCGCGGAACATGCACAGCCGGTCTCTTGCGACCGCCTTTGGCAGTCCGCTGCGCAGGTTGAGGAGCCGTCTTTGCGGTTCCACCTGGGGCGCATGCAGCTGCTGCGGCCTTCTTGGCGGCTTTGCGGGCCTTTTTGCGGCCCACGACTTTTGCCCAGGTCTCACCCTTAGACCCGACAGTCGTGGGCTGCTCGGTCGAAGGAGCTCCCTCCGCGGGCTTTTTGTTACTCTCCGCGGGCTTCCCCTTTTGAGACGCAAGTCTCGGCGACTCCTCAGTTTTCCGTGCGTCCGCCGCCAAAGGCGGACGGAGGATTTCCGCCGGGAGACGCCGTGAAATCGCCTCCAGCCGAGCGTTAACCATGCTCCCGCACTGGAGCATGCAGATCCGGACAATGCGCTCGACCTCTTCGTCGGTACGAGGGCTTGCCGGTTGCGGTGCGGGAGTCGGGGCCACTACAGGCGCGGCATCGGTGGACGTGCGTCGCTGCTGCTCATCGCTCAGCGCAACGACTTGCCGCCGGAGGTCCTCTAAGTCATTTCCAAGGCAGCTGTTTTCCTCCTGTAACTTTGCGACCTCGTCAGAGGCCGTCCTGTTGAGGAGGATGCCAACCGCCTCCCTAATATCCGCGGCAGCCTGCTTTAAGCCACGGGTGAACGTGCCCTTTAGGCTGCCGGACTTGGTGGCAAACTTCAGGACTAAGTCCACCCAATCCAGAGCCAGCTGGCTTAAGGCCACCGCAGATGGCTTTCCCCCTTCCGCCGCAAGAGCAGCTCGTCGCTCGCGAGCACGTCGGGCCATTTCCGACACTTCGTCGGCCGCGACGGCTTTGCGCTGCTCCCTCTTGGCGGCGTTGAGCTCCGCCTTTGAGCTCCCCAGCGAGGCACAGCTTTCACCGCCATCACCAGGGTCCTCCGTAGTGAACCCCATGTCACTTTCTGCTTCACTAGCCGCCGAGGTATTGGAGCACACGAACCGTCCGTGCTTATCCCTCGGCGGCTGCGAAGCACTCGCACCTCTCGATGCCTGCCGACCCCTCCCCGAAGTCGGCAACTTGGGGGCTGGCAGGCCTTCCTCTTCTGAAGACCGGCACACTGGACGTTTCCTAGCGGAAGACGTCCCACGCGACCGATTTCCACCGCTTCCAGTATCTAATCCAGCCTGATTTCCGATCTCTACAGTTTTTTTGTTTTTAAATATTTAGTTTTTTCCATTTTCATTCCACGAGTGTGGAGGAAATAACGTTCCATCCGAGCAGCGCCTCCTTTGCCCGGATAAGCCTATGCGTAACCCGTCAAGGGTGTCGGCTGGTACCCCGACGGGGGCAACGCTAACGACTGAACATTCACCCATCAGCCATGCAGCTCCTCACGGCGTGCCACGCTTGAGCTTCGGGTGATTTTTTAAAGAGGTTATCATCCTCGCGACTCCAGGCGGTTAAGCCAAGAGCCCTCGGCCCCTTAGGCGCCGCGAGACGTGATCCACGACACGCCAGAGGGATTCCGAGGTTCGAACGGTGGCAGGGTCGATACGGGTTCTTCCCATGCTTGCCCAGTGACCGGATGAGGGAACACTGAGCTCATTCGGTTTCCATTTTTCCAGGGTGTGGTCCCTGAAAATCCCTCAATTACGGGTTGCCCGGCGTCGGCAAAAGCCGAGTGCACCTGGCACCTCACCGCGCATGTCGCATTCTCTGTTCCTCTCAACGGAGAGGATACGGGAAGCAACTATTAGGCCCTCCATTATCCAGACAAGCCCTCAGCCAGCCAGTTTTGGTCCGCCACCTGGGGACGCGCCCGATAGGAGCTCTGGCAACTCCACACGGGGAGTTAGATTTCCCTAACTCGAGTTTGGGCTGCTGTACATGAACGGATCAAGGGAGCTAGCATATGAGTAAGAGCGCGATTCGTTCGTTGTGTGCGCGCTTTGTGTTTCAAAGAGTATTCAGTTACGACTAAAACAATTTGTTATTTAGAATTTTATAATAGCTAAGTAATAGTTATGCAATTTAATGTTTTTAATAATTTTGATTAATTATGATCAATATAGTTATGTACGTTACAAACGTTGTATTATCTGAAAATGGTAGTAAGTTGTAAGATACATCATATTTTGAATTAACGCCAAATTTAACACTAAGCTTACAATAAATATTTAGAATTTGAATTTACAAATAATTTACTCTGTTCCGTACTGCTAACTCGAGTTACGTAACTTGAGTTCAAACTCGAGTTGCGAGGTTTTCAACTCGAGTTAACTCGGGTCGTGATTTTTTCGAGTTGGCACATCTCTAACAATTTCATTTTCACAATAGTTTTTTTCTTTAATTATTGTGGCATTGCTACAAGGTCTTTAGCCAAATAGAAAGCATCCAACGCTGTATACTATAATATTATATAGATCAAGCCTGCGGCCGAAAGCCGCGCAACGTGAGACCCCATTCCCTTGAGGCGAGCGGTAAGAGGTCATTTGGCTGTGTTGATCACGCAATTGGTGGTGATGCTTTACTACTTACATTACGTCTGCAAAAACGGCGTTCTGGCAGGTGGTGGCGCTCACGGAGGGCTTTTTACGGCCAGTGTGTCTATTGTTGCCTAATCCGTGTGACGTTCACTGTGACTGGAATTGTTCGTATTCTGCATGGCATTTACACGCATCGTCATGTGCGACTTCGGTCGATATTTGTCCCTTGTATCTGGTATTTGATATAAATATTGTGAGCCTTTTCCAAGCGGGAAGGGATTAATTAATAAGGAATTGACTGATGTGAACCTGATACAAGTGGAATATGAACGATTTAATGTTCATAACCTTTTTTGAGCTCTGTCTTCGTGAACGGGGTTCTTTAGCTTATAAAACACTACCAACAGCTTTCTGGTACTCTAGTGAATATTCATTCTTCCAAGAGACACCTAAAAGATCTAAGTTACTATACAAACACAACGTAAATAAGGGTCCTAATTAAGTCGATCACGCCATAAATTTATTAAACGGCCTATATTTAAACCTTTTGAAAGATCAATATATGGTTAATATACTGGTCAAGTAAATTTGATATATTTTTATATATCTTTACATATATATTTAAAAGAAAGAAAAATAGATATATCTTGAATTTTGCAATGCACATGAATCACATGATAGGGTCCAATCGTCTTCTGATGGTGACAGTTTGCGCTTCTTTTGTGTAACTGATTTACCTTTTCCCTTGACTGTTGTTCTTGTAGCCTTTTGCTGTGTTTTTTGCTTTTTTGGTGTTTTGCTTGTTGGCTGTGGTGGAGTGCTGTTAGTTTGCAGTTTGGAAGTTGACGGCTAAGCAGGCGTTAAACATATAGCTTTAGGAACCTTTTAGAACTCTGCTTCTTCACTTTAGGTATCCATTTGGGTGTTATCAGAATATCGTGAACTTCAATTTTATTTGGTTTAGGAGGCGAAGAATTTGCTACATTTGAGTCTGCTTTCGTTACGCATAAGCCCATATTGCATATGGTGGTAAATTCTTGGACTGGTTCGTGTGATATCGAATCATTGAGGAGGTCGCTGTTCGTTGTTTCGATTTTGGTGTTAGATATAGGGATCAAACCTTCAAGGTCTTCTTCGATCAGAATTTTTTGTATTAGCTCCGTGGGAATGGGTTTGTCTGCAAGTCGGCTGGGCGCGATTGCTTCTGGACACACTGCAGCTCTGTTATAAATTAAGACATTAATTCACAATAATTTACAATTAATTAATTCCGAACGTGTTTATTATTTAGTAAACAAATTGAGTAACAAAGCGTTGTCGGTTTACGCCGGATTGGCGCCTACCGGAGTTATTTTTATTATTTGGAATGCGCTTATATGTACTTAGATATAACATCGAACGCTCACTAGCATCTGCGTCTTAGAGTATTAAACTAACAAGAGACGACATTGGAGAGCGTTCCCCGCTGTCAAAAGTACGAGAGCACGGATCATTCCCGTTATATAAAATTAGTTGCGCCGCGTACGGCGTCAGTTACCAAGTAGTCCTAAGCGCGAATTGACCTCCAGAAAAATGCCGAGTTGCAGTGTGTTTTCTTGCAAAAAAAGATCACAGACCTCAAATTTACAAAAAGACGGCGTTACTTTTCATCTTTAAGTATTTATTTTGATTTAAATAATTAATATAAGCATTAAATCACGAAAATTCTGATTAATATAGCTTAGAAGGTAGTGTTGCCAACTTAAAGTATTAATACTATAGTAAGGACTTTTGCACCACTAGGACATAATTAAATTTTGCTTAATTGTAGACAGATGTCGTTTCTCTTTGTTCTGATTACATAAGACAAAATCGTGTTATTGAATAGTCTTAAATTTATCAATATTATTGTGATCTATTTGCAAAACTATATTGTTTCAAACAACATTAATAACCTTTAATTGTTTTTAACGAAATGAAAACATCAATTTAAATTGTTTTATTGTATATAAAACAATTTAAATATATATTTTCATTTCATTATGTTACGTTATGAAACCAAAATTAGGGGAGTATATAAAATGGTATCATCAAGACAATAATAGTGATGTTCACTGTAATCTTTAGTGTCGATGTTTATATTTGACTATAATTAATACCTTAATATATAATACCAAGGTGTTATTTAAAATTCTTTTTTGTACAATGTTTAAAAAGGATCTTTGGTTTTACAGTTTTCCAAAAGATCCTTACAGGCGCCGAGTTTGGACAAAAGCATGTGGCAATCATATAACCTGGGTACCTAAACGAACAAGCACTATTTGTTCCGAGCATTTTGACCAATCGGTTTTCGTAATCCAATCAAATAATAAAAGAAAACTAAATGCAACTGCTGTACTGACTTTGAAATTATTGGAAGTAAGTCTATTATTTTGCTACAGGTTTATTTTACATTATGAAGGATAAAATTTAAAATATGAACAAATCGAAATGGAAGGTTTAGTGAACGATATTTATTAATTTTAAAATGTTATATACAAGTTTATCGTCTTAGATGGTGTCAAGCAAAATGTTGTTTTCAGATGAGACACGAATTATTAGCGCTTAAATAAATAAATAAAGACAAACAAATAATCTCAGTATCATATTTATAATCTATTATTATTAAATATATATAGAGTACTACACTTTTGTACTGTAGAACACAAAATATTACCGCTTTTTACGAAGAAATTAATTATTTTTCAATCCTAAGTAAAATGACGAAAAAAAGTATGTTTGGTTAAGCGTAAACTTCGGCCAAGAGATAGCAAATGTTTAATTTTTATTTATTGCTCCATTCCGTTGCTGCGTAAAGGAAGGACAAAACAAATAAACAAAAAATCACACTTTCACATTTATAATATTATATTAGTATGGATTGTCAAGAATGATAGATAAACTTTTGAAACCCGTTTACAATCGGCTTTTTGAGGGTGGAACTATACACTCCCGCTCTCTTTCTAGCTCTAGTAGATAACGTTTCTGGGTGACCAAAAAGGATAGAAGCACAGGAAAGTGCGATTCCGTGCTGCCAGATGTAGTCCAACCCTAAGCCATAAAACGGTTTAATTACATACATAAACACTCATGCCTGTCACCCAGAGGGGTAGGCAGAGACTATGGACTTCCATTTGGCACGATCCTGACAGACCTCTCTCGCTTCCTCCACATCCATATACCTACGCATACACGCTCGTCGGTTAAAGGTACTCTTGACTTGGCCCATTTTCAATATATCGCCAATTTGGTCGATAAACTTTCGCCTAGGGCGACCCTTCCCGACTTTGCCGTTCACATCTGCAACATAAATTTTCTTTGTCACTCTTTCCTCATTCATTCTTTCTACATGACCAAACCACCGAAGCATTCCTTTCTTAATCCTGGTCACAACATCATCTTGCCAACCACACTCTTCTCTTATTAAACAATTTCTCACTCTGTCATTCAGATTCATCCCTAACATACTCCTTAATGACCGCATTTCTACAGCATTTATTCTACTCTCGTGCTTCTTCTGCCACACCCAACTTTCACTACCATACATTAAAGTAGGCACTAACACAGCATTGTGAATTGCCATACGTGCCTTTTTGGACATATTCTGACTTTTCACAATAGAGTGTAGAGCCCCATTCACTCTATTTCCTGCATTCACTAGTCGTTCTATATCCTTATCATATCTACCATCCCTGCTAAACACACATCCCAAATACACAAACTCATCTACTTGCTCTACCAACTCCCCTTCTATTCTTATTTCACATATCGTTTTACTTTCTTCTCTTTCAAAAACCATAACTTTCGTCTTACTTGCGTTCACTTTCATTCCCTTTTCTTTTAATGTCCTGTTCATTAATGTAACCATCATTTGCAACTCGGCTGCCGACGACGCAAGTATGACTTGATCATCGGCGTACAAAAGGCATTTGACGGTTAACTCACCCATTCTTAACCCGCATTCTTCTACTTTCAAATTTTTCCAAACAACTGTCCATAAATAGGTTGAACAGCCACGGGGAAGCCACACAGCCCTGTCTGACACCTTTATGGATGCCAAACCAGTCCGAGTAGGCCCCGTTGATCCTGACACAGGCACTAGAGTCCCTATATAGAGACTTCAATGCCTGTATCAAGCCAGCGCTCAACCCAAATGAGTTCAGTGTTTGCCATAACACGTTTCTGTCCACTCTGTCATAAGCCTTCTCCAAGTCTATGAACGCACAAAAAACTTTTTGGTTTTTGGCCAAAAACTTCTCCGCGATCATGCGCATGGAAAAGACCTGATCCGTACATCCCATTCCCTTTCTAAATCCCGCTTGCACACCCCAAATTTTTCCATCAGTTTCTTTCATAACTCTTTCAATTAGTACCTTAGCATACAGTTTCCCCACAATGCTAAGAAGGCTGATACCACGGTAGTTTTCACAGTCCTGCTGTGATCCTTTTCCTTTATATATTGGGACTATCACGGCTTTGCACCAGTCTCCCGGTACCCGCTTAAGCTCCCAACATAAATTAAACAAGGTGTACAGCAGGTCTGCTACCACTCCTTCTCCAGCCCTTAGCATTTCGAGAGATACTCTATCATAACCGGCTGCCTTACCTGCTTTCATACTTTTCATTGCTTTCATTATTTCATCTATACTTACATCTCTATCTATTTCGTCTTCTTTCGGAATTTCTATTTCATTTAATTTAAACGTCTCATCACTCATAAACACGCTTTCAAAGTATTCCTTCCATCTCCTTAAACTCAAAACTTCGTCATTCAGAATACAGCCATTCTGGTCTCGTATAGCATTCATTCTAGGCTGTTTTGAATGTCCCCTGGTAGTTCTTACGAGTTTCCAGAACATTTTAATGTTTGCCTGGAAGTTGTCCGATGTTCTTCTATCATTCTTATCCATTCTTTCTTGCTTTTTCCTTTCAACTACTTCTTTTACTCTCTTATTTAGGTGTCTAAAGACTGCCTTTTTCCTTTCAATATCACCATTCATACTGCTAGAATTACTAGCCTTGGTTGCTAGTAAATCTAGCCATGCTTTCTTCTTTGCTTCAACTTCCATCCGTACCTCATCATCCCACCATAACGTGTTATTTTTCCTTTCATTCTTTCTCTTACTTACACCACATACTTCGGTAGCTGCATCCACTAAACCTTTCTTGATATTATACCACACAGTTTCCAAGTCTAAATCATTCATACACAATTCAGCCACACCACTTATATTTTATCTCAATCTACATTTGAACTTCTCTTTCACACCTTCATCTTGTAACCTCTCTGTTCTTATACGCTGTAACGCAGTAGTAGACACAGATGTCCGATGTCTCCAACGTCTGAAAAGACCATTAATTCGGCATAAGACCAAGTAATGATCCGTCCCTACGTTAGAGCCCCGGTAAACCCTTGTATCTACCACCGCGCTCCTCATTCTTTCGTCAACAATTATGAAATCTATCATACTTCTATCATCACCTCTTTCCCATGTATACGTGTGAATCTTCTTATGACGAAAGAAAGTGTTAAAGTTGTGTTGTGTAGAGTTTAATTCTATAGGTTGGGTAAAATCTGTAAAATTAGACCATTTAAAACTCCTATACAGATAACCTTTCCGGTTGATCATGACATTAAAAAATGGTAAAAACATTTCATGGACTAGGCATATTATATATTTTTAAGCATACAGGAACATTTGGATAATAATTACGTTCCACATTACATTGAACTGGCGAACTTGGAGATGGAAAAATATGCAGGCACTTCTAAATGAATTAGCTACCTCGCAAAAAAAAAAGTGATCCTAAAAAGTGTATTCGTCACATATATACCAAACTTATTCACTTTAAAAACCAGTTAAAATATAATATAATACTTTTTCAATTTGTTTTAATTTAGGTAATTTTGTATTATTCTTTTGTACCTTATGTATTTTTTTTTAATTTACTTTGAATGTAATATTACACATTAAACATTTGTTCATTTTTATTTTATTTAATTTGCTAATGTAACTTGCATAAAATTTTATCGACATATCCATATCGACAAGGCCCTCGCACTAGTTGTTTATGGCTTATGCACTGTAACGATGAGACATTTATGAGAGATTTTCAAGGTTGTGTGCGTTTTGCTTAATCGTGTGCTCATATTATGCTGTGTGCGTGCGTAACGACGTGGCCCAATGTTTACGATTTGCTTAGTTGCGTTACCTCGCCTCCCGCTAGAAGTGACAGACTTTTTTGTTTGGAACTTTAAGCGCATGGCGTCTCCTGTTAGTTGAATGCTCTAAGATCTGCGTATATTAACCAACTATTGAACTTCAGGTGAAAGCTCAAGGGTGGCCCGCGAAATTCAAATTTTCTTACGTTTTTTGCAATTTGCAGGTCAGTGTCAGTGTGTATGTTTAACAAAATATGATTCGCGAGCGAAACGAGTATGTATTTACAGAATTATAATCATTATAATCATTAATAAAATCCCCTAAGTTCGTATAATCCTATTGTATGGCTATTTCCAGAAAAACTCATTCATTTACTCATACATATTAACACCACAGTCACTCACGGAACAAGTAACCATTTTGGAAAAAAGTTACTTACTGAAAATTACCACTATAACACTCTATAAATTAATAAAATATTAGAGGAGCTATTTCTTGCGTGCCGACTTGTGCCCATAAGTCATTCAAAATCAGTTACAGAGTCATGAGCTCTTGATAAAGAGTAATTGTGTTCTGTGGTCATGAGATTCGGTATCCTATTCTATCTTGCTTTTTGCCATAAGGAATTTTCGTCTCACTTGCACACTGTTGGTCTATACACCAGTCACTGACCTCTATATATACAAGTACGCTGGACTGGTTATGCCATACAAAATACTTATGTTGATTTGAAGCGCCATCATTGTCCGTACCGGGAACTAAAATTGACATAATATGCCAAATTCTGTTGTATTCATATCTCTGTATTTTGATTTTCTAAACTAAAAAATGAAAGTATTTTATGTGGTTTGATTATGTTTGATTTTAGTTACATAATAAGAATTATTTTTAGTAATAACTAATGAGTGTGCGTAATATGCAAAACTCGTTACCAATAGGAAAGTAGGATAATATTTCACAAGTAAGTGAATTTGCAGCTAATATTAAGCAAATTAAAACTATTTGATAATATAGGAACTTAAAAATTTTGTTACTAATCTTAATATCATCATTACCAACATGTTTGTCTTTATATTACTGAGCTTTGATAAAAAATAATATTCAATAGGGTTGTTGAGTTTCTTGTCTATAATACTTATCGATGTTCTTTTCTACCCATATCTGTTCACAACCAACCTACCTAAAACTAGAACCTAGACTAAAATTATGGCTAAGAAGCACAAAAATTGTGAATTGGCGTCCGAAACAAAATTATTATTTTTGTTCTAAACACTTCATAGAGGACTGTTTTATTGGACATGAGCAACTCCAATACTTTGAAAAAGTGCAGTATATCCACAATATTTTCTGATAGTACCAGTACCAGAACCAGTAAGTATAAAAGATTACTATTTCAAACGTTTTTTTTTTATTTCTTCTGTCCTTATTTTCCCCCAGACTCAAGGCCCATCACCAAGTGTAGAAAGATCGCCTGATGATGACTTTGTATTTACAAGACCTAAGTTTGTTAAATCTGTATAATTATTATGACCAATTTACTGTATCAAGGGAATAAATTTATATTGGAACTGCAAAATTATTAATGTCCTTAGTGAGTTTGCGTGAATTTAGGCAAGAAAACACTACTGCCTATATCGATTGCCGCCTTGTTGGGGGAGGGGGGGGGGGTTAGTGGCCGTGGCTTAAAAGCTTGCGTCTAAGGGCTAGGTATTAATTAATACAATTATTTCTTGTATGGCATTATATTAATATCATACATAAATAGAATGGATGTTATGGGTGGGTCTGGGTATAGAATTCTTATCGATATTTTTTTTTCACACTGTCTTATCTCTATTATTAATTCCGTGAACGTTCACTTCTGCTGTCAGCGCCAAAATGGCAGAAATCAAAATGCCTCATTATGTCACGGTTATAGCCAGTCCATATATAGATGTCAGTGACGCCAGTATATTCTGAGTCTATGTGTGAAACACAGAATTTTCATGTACATTTTTCTTTCTATTTTTTTGATTATGTTACGTTATTACACTGACTTAAAAGTATGTATATTTATGTATTAGGCATGGGTCATTGAAGGTGTTTTTAGTTAATGTAATTTAACTGTTAATCATTAATGGTCAACAGGTTAAAAAAGCGGTTAAATAAATAACAGGTTTTAAATCTTCAATCGTTAACGTTAACCGTCAATTTAATATTTCAACGTTTTCGATCAATCTTCTTCTTCTTCGAGTGCCTCCCCGACTAGCGAAGGTTGGCAGTCAGCTTTGAATACTCTTTCTTATTCTTCGCGAGGCAAAAGAGCTCGGCAGCACTCCTGATTCCCGTCCATTCTCGGATGTTGCGTAGCTAAGACTTTTTCTGCGACCAACAGCTCTCCTTCCGGCAACCTTTCCCATCATAATAAGTTGCAAAAGTTCATATCTTTCATGCCTAAACACGTGTCCGTGATATGCAACTTTTCTTTTCTTGACAGTCTCCAAAAGTTGCCGTTTCTGGTTGACGCGTCGCAGAACTTCTATGTTCGAAATCTTTTGAGTCCAACTAATGGCCAACATACGTATATATGCCCTCATCTCGAAAGCTTCTATACGTTTCATGAGGTCTTCTTTAATTGTCCACGCCTCGCATCCGTAAAGAAGTATAGGCCAGATGTAGCAATGTAGAAGTCGTATGCGCACAGGGATCTTAAGTCTACGATTGCAGAGTACTTTTTCTAAAGTGCACCTCACCTCACCTCACCTCTAGATCGCTGCTTGCCTTTTCCAATCATTGTGCTGGACGCATATGGTTATACCGCCATTGATCGGTCGCCAGAGCCTCCTCTGTTATCTAGCAGGGGGCACCACGTGCAGGTGAGATTGGCTATTGGGTTAGATTAGATGGTAGTTCCGTTCCTGTTTTATCCCCCAATAAGAATTTGATCAATAACAAATAACAATTTTGTAATTGTTATTGATCAACAAAAAATAACAAAATTGAAGGCAGAAAATATAAAACATTTATATTTAATATCAAATACCTAATAATCACTGTAAATAATCAACATTTTAGTGTAAATTATAATATAATGTAAATGTTGAAATAATATATTTAGAAATACGCTCAGCTTAATAAGAATTTTTAACATTACTACTGCCTATTAAAGTATGAAGAAATGTTTATTGAATTAAAATTTCCGGCGTAAAATTTAAGTAATAGAATTAACATCAACCGATTAAAATTAAAAATTCAATACAAAAGTAAGTAATATTTTTAAGTGTTAATTTTATCTGTTAAAAAATCCACAAATAACTTTTAACAAATAAATAAATTTAACCATTAACGCCATGTCTAAGAAGGAGACTAAATTCAGAGAAATTAATAAAATAATATTGAAATAATGCGTTGAGTGTGTTTTATTTTATTTTATTTATTCACAAAATCCACAGCTTGTAACAATCTATTTACACTCAAAATTTATAAAGTAGGTCTTGAAGCCAATAACGGATTTACAATATACTTATTAAGCTAAAAATCAACATATAACGTCACAAAGTATTCACCACCTTACATAAAAATAGAAGTATGAAATTTAAAAATATTTAAAGGTAAACAAAGCGCTCGAAATTTGTTTAAGTGCGGAAGAGTGTGTATGTTTGTGTGTGTATGCGAGAGTGAGTGAATGTGAGTTTGTGTATGTGTGTGTGTGCGTGAACATAATACAAGGTTTAATTAAATAACGATATTTTAAAATAAATAGATAAATGTAATAAATATAAACATGATGTATGTAAATTATAGTGTATATTTATGTATCCAATTAGTACCTGCTATAAAAACTTTCTTGCATTTATATTATTACTGCTATTTACTATTTAAATTTATAGATTAGGTTATAATCTGACATATTCTTATAAAGTACCTTGGCAACTTCACGTTTGAATGAAGTTTTACTAGAGTGAAAGATATCAATTGTATTAAATGTTTTATTATAAATTCTGTGAAGCCTATTGACAATCGAATTTTGAGCATAGTTAGTTTTTTTAAGGGCAGTAGCAAAAAGTTTTGTATGTCTAGTTCGTGTATTTGGAACACAAAAACTTAAAATTTGTAACGCTAATTCACAACAGTCTATGTAGTTATTACATATACCATGTAGAAAGGACATATCAATTAAGGTTCGTCTACTTTGAAGAGGCATGCAATTGTAGTGGAGACTAAACTCGCCGTCATCTGAAAAGCGGCGAGAAAATCGAAAGTGTAGGTGCTTTAAAAATTTTAACTGAATATTCTCCAGCTTTTGAATATACGTCACATATTGAGGGTTCCATATTATGCTACTATACTCAAGAATACTTCTGATATATGCAAAGTATAGTACTCGTAAACATCCAATGTCTGAAAAGGGCTTACTGACTCGTAAAACAAAACCTAAATTTTTGTATGCTTTCGCCACTATTGTATCGATATGTTCGGAAAATGTTAGTTTTGAATCCATTTTTACCCCTAGGTCAAGTACACTATTCAACTCAGATAAAGTAAAATTATTTATTTTATAATTGTATTTAATTGGATTAGTTTTTCTAGTGAATGATACAAGACAACATTTCTTTAAATTAATACCAATACGATTTTCAATATAATAAGAGTTTAATCTATCTAGATCGGCTTGAAGGTTAATACAATCAGTAATCCCATTAATTTTCATAAAGATTTTTGTATCGTCAGCATACATTAAAAATTTTGCATACTTAAAGCATCTACCCACATCATATAAGTACGTGGCATATAACAATGGTCCCAGGATGGAACCCTGCGGTACGCCAGATGGAACCTCTAAAAAGTCGGAGCGTGAACTACCTACCACTACAGCTTGAGAACGATTGCGCAGATATGACTCGAACCATCTCAACAAATTACCGTGGATACCCAGTTCAAATAGTTTACGCAGTAGAATACTATGGTCAACACGGTAAAATGCCTTCTCAAAATCCGTATATATTACATCTACTTGTGACCCACCGTCTATACTATTAGATACATAGTCTACAAAAACTCCTAGGTTAGTTGCAGTTGACCGGCCCTTTATAAATCCATGTTGTTCAGAGGGAATCGAAGTGGCAATTATTGGATATATATGAGCATGGACTACTCTTTCACATAGTTTACTAAGTACGTTCAGGATCGAAATGGGGCGGTAGTTCTCAATTGTTGATTTAAGACCTTTTTTATGAATTGGTACAATATGGGCTGTTTTCCAAATATGAGGAAAGTAGCCTTCCTGAAAACATCGATTGAAAATAAGTGAGATAGGAAGAGATAGAGAATCTGCACACTTGGTGAAAAATATTGTTGGAATATTGTCGCTACCCGCACCTTTTGATATGTCGAGATTTTTAATTAGCTTTAAAATATACTCTGTGTTGATGTAAATTGACACATTGCATAACAGTTGACACATTGATGAATGAAAACCCGTTAAAAACAGTTTATTAATTCAACGCCCACTTCTATTATGTATATCTCTTTGCGTTATTACGTGTCAGTGTCACAACAAAACACAACCACGGAGGGTCAAGTCTGTATGGAGCCGATGCAAACGTAGGGCAAAATAAGCGAAACAGAGACAGCGCTATTCGCAAGACAGAGAAATCACTATTGACCCATGTTACGCATTGTATTTCAATTACAGTTTAGGAACTTTTATTTTTGCATTCTAATATCTTTGTTGCCTGCCCATTAAAATTATCTTTACTTATCTTATAAATTATAAACTATACTGGGTGGCGAATAGGTTATTACGTTAAATAGCACAGCAGTTAATACAAGTTGATATATGTTTGTTAAAATAAACAATAATAAAAGAAAATAAAAAATGCATTTTTCAAACAAAATAAATAGCGTAAAAAATTGACAAGAAATAAATCAGCCTTGATAATATATAGGTTACTGACCTGAACTGACTTACAAAACGTCACACGCGCCAGAAAAATAATAATTTCGACACCCGGTCCCATTTCTTGTCACTTCGCGCATAGAGAATTATGCCTTAACTCCATTATTTTAAGTAAATTTTTCGCTTGAATTTGTTTTCATACACCCGCAGCGCATGGTCCGTTTGTTTTTAATTTCGCGCATAAAATTATGACTTAAATTGTTAGCCGTAAGTACAGTTTTTGTTTGATTTTTTCTTTATTTGAGTAGTTCGGATTGACAACGTTTAAACTACATATATTCGCCTTCAAATGGCATGGGTCTTTGACCTTCTAGAATTCATCAGGTCGGTCATTTAGGTAATTTACATGATGTTATTTAATATTAAAACGAAAAAATGCTACCGCGACTAATGTATTAATTGTTATATATTCTTTAGTTGTGTATGTTTAAAGATATTTATGTAGCATACGTCTTTCCATTTTATGCGATAACTTTTTCGTCACTCGGTATATTTTGTAATATATTTAACAAATAAAAGTTGTTTAATCCATGAAAGTATAAATTATACGTTCCGATTATTTTTATGTCCGATTAAAATGATTAGTCTGTGCTACAAGCTCTGTAGCCGACAATATAAATGTATCT
Source organism: Parnassius glacialis (assembly GCA_033319125.1). Lineage (NCBI taxonomy): Eukaryota > Metazoa > Arthropoda > Insecta > Lepidoptera > Papilionidae > Parnassius > Parnassius glacialis. The sequence continues at coordinate 23,444,340 of JAVANC010000025.1, read as the reverse complement.
AATATCTATGGCTGTTGTGAAATAAAAAAATAACCTAGATTATTATTTATTACATATTCATAAAATTAAGAATAGAACAAGTTTCAAAGTTCATTCTACATCAATTAGATATTATTTTATACGAGAATGTTTCAAATCATTTTCAAATTAAATGGAGTTAGTTTTGTTTCAAATTCAAAACTGATGTCGATTTAGTATATTTCGTATTTCGTAGAATAATAACTTAAGTGTGGCGTTACTAGGCAGTGAATATTTAGTTTATCGAGATTTATTAGAGTTGTTTTACTTAATGAAGATGTGTAATGAATAATAATACGTTACTGAAAACGGTGTGTTCTAAGATGTGTCTATAATCATCTAAAATTGAGTGCCCAAACTTATTTCTGTGTCTATAATATTACTACTGTCAATAATATATTTAAATCTCTATGAAAATAATTGTTTTATTTCTGAAAAACTATTAACCGTGTTCCATTCCAATTTTCTACTTATGTATCAATGCATAGCTAATTGTTAACTTTAATCTTACTCTTATAAGGTTTGTGTTATTAAATATTTAAAATTTCCAATATGTTATTCATTTATTACTATTTCCATTCCAATTTTTTACGAATGTAGAATGTAATTTCTACATTCGTAAAAAATTGGAATGGAAATAGTAATATATTATGATTAAAACTAGAATATTGAATGGTGGGTGGGCAATGTGTTCTGTGGTGGGCAATGAGCATTATACATATACACACGCACATATTCACATCTGGTGCGTAAATTAGTTCATGGATCAAAAACTGGCGCGCTAGTGTCGCAAGCTGTTGGCATTTTTATTGTATGAAGTTTTCGGTCTTCTCGTCAGGGTACGTTAGAAGTATATGGACTGGGCATACCTACAGAATTAGCGTGACTATAGTACGGCCGCTGAGTTATTACCGATTTGACAGATTATTCTTAAATTAATCGATATAACCTTGCACGAGCGACACATTTGCCGAATGATTTAGAATACCTCTTTAATATAAAACTTTATGTTAAAATGTCAGAATCAAGTAATTTTTTTTTATAGAATAGGGGGCAAACGAGCATGCGGCTCACCTGATGGTAAGTGACTACCGCCGCCCATGAACAACCGCAACACCAGGGGAATTGCAGAGGCGTTGCCGACCTTTTAGAAAGGTGTAAGCTCTTTTCTTGAAGGTTCCTAAGTCGTATCGGTCCGGAAAATTCGCTGCTGGTAATTGATTCCACAAGGAAGTCGTGCGAGGGAGAAAACTTCTTCTATCGCACAGTCGTGGACCGCCAATCATCCAGATGGTATGGATGGTAACGCGAGTTTTGTCGCGATGTGCGATGGTGAAATTGAGCGGCTGGAATTAGTCCGAACAATTCCTCAGAGCACTCCCCGTGATAAATGCGATAAAATACGCAAAGAGATGCAACATCTCTACGCAGTGCCAGTGTATCGAGCCGATCAGAAAGAACTCGGTCGTCGACGATTCGAACCGCTCTGCGCTGGATGACAATTAAAATGATTATGTATAATTTTTAACATTCATAATATATAAAACAACATTTAATAAATATAATTTTCTCCCTCAATTAAGCAATGTTATAGGTGTATTTTTTTAAGTAATTGGCGATACTATTCTGGCAACACCCTTACCACCGCTATTTTAATCTGTTTAGTCGTCTTCCGTACTCTCGTGCGCACAGACTACGTTCTCTTGTGTAACCGTTGTTTTTTGACTCGGCTTTCTCCTGTTTATCGTTGCGCTTTATTGGACTAATTTTGTTTGTGTTTGGTAATTTTGTTGAAAATGCCGAAACGAGGAAAAACATTGAATAGTCAATGTCGTGAGCTTGTACTAAAGCTACAGGATTACTTTGAGCGCGAGTCACAAAATGGTGGCCCTTTGATTCCTGTCACTCAAGTGAAAGATCGGGTTTCACAAGCTCTTGGAATTGGTGCAAAAACACTATATAATATAAATAAAGAAAAATTTGGTGCTTCTGGAAGTGAAGATAATGTTTTACGCACTCCTAAGAAAAAACGAAGACAAAAGCCCGTGACAGGTGTTGATGTTTTTGATGCAGATGCAATAAGAAACCACATATATGGTTATTATACTAGGAACGAGTATCCAACTGGACGTTTGCTTTTGGTTTCTTTAAAAGAAGCTGGCTTGTTTAAAGGCGGTAAAACGGCGTTGTCAAAACTATTGCACGAAATTGGGTTTGAATATAAAAAAACGAATAAAAGGAAAATATTAATGGAAAGATTTGATTTAATAATTAAAAGGAGCGAGTTTTTAAGAAAAGCCAGAAAAATCGAGTCTTGGGACAACGTCGTGTTTGTTGACGAAACATGGTTAAATGCGAACCACACTGTGTCACGCTCTTGGACTGACGAAACAAAAGCATCAACCTCAAAGGTTCCAATTGGAAAAGGATCGCGACTGATAATTTGTCACGCCGGTTCTGCTGGAAGTGGTTTCTTTGAAAATGGACTGCTGGCTTTCGCGTCAAAAAGTACTTCCGATTACCACGAGGAGATGGATACAGACACTTTTACGAATTGGTTCGAAAATCAATTATTACCCAGCCTGCCAGAGCCTTCTATGATAATAATGGACAACGCTTCATATCACTCGAAACAAGTGAATAAAGCGCCTACTCAGGCCGACAAGAAAGCTGATCTCGTAGCATGGCTACACCAAAATGGAATTGAAACTACTGCCGAAATGCTAAAGTCTGACTTAGTAAAGTTGGTACGCGAAAATAAAACATCAAGAGTCCGTTATGAAGTAGATGAGATAGCTCTAGCACATGGACATCGGGTACTTCGAATTCCGCCTTATCGCTATCAGTACAATGCCATTGAGCTAATATGGGCACAAATCAAAGGTATTGTTTTTTATCGCATAAGTTATGAATATGAATAATTTGTACTATTATAACATCCAATATTCAGCATATAAGTAAAAAGATACATAACTAAGAAATAAATATCTCATGTCCCTTACATGTAGGTAATTGTGTAACATTTCGTTTATTTAATGTAATAAATTAACGTTATTTAATGTTTACATTACAGGTTACGCAGCTCGTAATAATACGACTCCGCCATTCAGTACTAATAAAATGATGGGTCTATTAAAAGATGCTTGCAGCAAAATAACGAAAGAAGATTGGGTCAAGGTCGTCAAAAAGACTCGAAAACTTATAACAGAAGATTATGAACGCGATATAAGAGTGGACACCATTATAGACAATGAAATTGTCATACAAGTGACTGATAGCGATGACAGCTCTGGCGAATCTGGTTCAGAGTCTGAATAATTGTTTTAATAAATGATAGGTAGTCATTTATTAAAACATCTTGTACCTACTCTATTCATTAAAATGTGTAACAGTATTTACAAATTTGTTTTATTTTGATATGTCCTCGACCAATTATCTACGCCCATCAAGGATACTCCACCTAATAAAGAACCTGTGTCTTTAACTATTATTGTTTTGATTTTATTTAATTACACACTAAACTAGAATATTTAAAAACAAACTGTTCCCAAATGATATTAGGGTTACTGGTTCAGTCACTTCACTAGTATTGTCAATTCGTCATGTGTCAAATCGGTAATAACTCAGCGGCCGTAGTATACCTAAACACATCTGGCGCATAAAATGGCCGCCTTTTATAGGGTTGTAATTCAGGAATATGGGCAGCTGATATCGATATTTTAATTATATGAGTTTGTTCTTATTTTATATAATTATAGAAATTAAATCCATAGCCTAATTGCGTAACCCACCTAAAATGACAAACCATATCATTTTGACAGTTTAACAACATCCATTGCGTGGTTTTTGTTGTCGAGCAAACGAATTTTTCAATCACATGAAGCAATGGATATTGTTGGGTTGTTAAATTAGTTTTGGATTACTATCCCTTAAATTTCGCTTGAGCTGATTCACGAGGCTTCACCGCATGTACTCTTACGCAATGCACACTGCTACAGATTTTTTTGTGTTAGGTACACAGTCAAACAATGAGTTAAGTATGCAGGCAGCTAACATGCAACTTGTTTTAAACAATGTTCTGAGTGTGCTACGTGCTTACTCAAGTTTTGAAGTTATACTTCTTTTGGCGCGTTTGAGAAAAATGATGAGAGTGAAATTTTTACAACTTCAATTGGTAATTGTCTGTCAATTGTTAAGTTTTCGTGAGAACTGATAACAATATTTGCGGTAGTTATTCTAATATATATGAATGTATAAAACATGTTTTATTTTAGTTATTTTTGTTTTGTTACGCTAAAGAAATATAACTTCTTACGTGCGCACATAAGTACACACACACACGTTTTGTTTTATATCAATGTCAACAAAGTTAAAAAATATAACACACACAATAAAAACGAATATTGACCGAGTAGTGGGAAAATGAATATTTTTGCTTGTATACCAAATACCTTTGTTTACTGTACAATAATATTGTACAGTAAACAAATGTATGGAGATAGGATGGAGATACTTGGTTCCATATTGTAATCCCATATTATAGTATTTTTAACATAAAATAATAATGATCAGTTGAGTAAAAATTAAATAAACTGTTTTTAAAATCAATACTTATTTATTATTAATTGGTATATAGGAACGTTCTGCACATAATTTATCACAAATGCTAAGTTATATAAGCATGTTCGGTCCTGCCGGATATCATATTTAGTATTTTTATTCAGATTTTAAATGAAAAATATAATTATTTTCGCAGGTACATTAATGATCATGGAACGGTGGATAAAATATGATATTCAGGATTTATAAACTATTATTATTATTATGTATTCATTTCTGAACAATATTAATCCATTGAAAAAATTTCTATCGACATCATAGATAAGAGTGTACGACACTATTTCACTGCTTTTTTGACAGTTTGACAGCAGATCTACGCAGCACGCAGTCACGCACGGATGAGCTAATGACGTCACACGAAAGTATTACCAAAATAAGCACTTTACAAACTGTAGATGTCTCTCTTTTCTATTGCAGCTACTGCTTTGTTAAAAAGAGACAAAACTATTTTTGACAAGTGTGTGTCGATATTGTAGATATTTGTATAACCATTATTTCTATAGTATATATCTCTATTGTATATATCTCCATATGTATATACTTCTATTGGGTACATGCATTGATATAAGAAGAGTAGAGGATAAGCTGTAAATTGCGTATATATTTTTTGGTTATACAAATATCATGCAAACATGAACCTTGCCAACAAAAATATATCTGTCTCATTCTCACACGTTATGATTTTCAAATGTAAAAAGAGATAAGTACATATCTTAGACTTCAATTTTCTGTTGCCAGTTTTCATAAATGTCACCAAGCTCCACCTTGAAGCATGACGCGCCATTTTAGGATGACGTTCATTTGTGGTAGTCTGGTAGTTCGTCTGTCATCTAAGCCTTGTTCGGAGTTATTTCGCAGTGTTACAGTGAATTTTGACTATTTTGGAGCTTTTGTGTTCATTAGTAAAGGGTAGTTGAGCAAAAACAACATGACAAAGTGTTGCATCAATGGATGTAATTCAAATTCTCGTAAAAATGAAGAAGGATTGTCATTTTTCAGGTTAGTTGTAACTTTTTTCCTTAATTGTATATTTTTCGTGTGAATTGCGTTTCGTGTTCATGTTATGGGTTCTAAATCGTGTTTCCCGCTATTATCTAGAATTTCCAATGATTACTATCATGTAAATTTAAACAAGTAAACATTTTGATTGTTTACATTTTTACATAGTGTTGTCCTTACGTGTTGTCATGTTTTGAAATTATCGATATAAATTTTAACAATATTTTTTTATTAAACTGGCTTTACGGCTCTGGGTTCTAGCCCTTCTGAGCCTGTTTAACAATAATATTAATGTAGTCATGATCAAATAACGTTTTAGATACGTAAACTATATTTAATCAAACGATCGATTGGGAGCCTTTCGTATAAGAAAATAACTTGCAAATAGTGTAAATCGTAAATTTTCTATGATAGTTTTTTTCATCAAATATTTGATGATGTTAAGATTATTTTTGACTGGTACTTAACGATGCATAATATTTATTTTAGGCTGCCAAAAAATGAAGGCCTTCAAAAATTGTGGATTGAAAATATAGGCCAAGAAAACATAAAACCTGCAGTAGTAAGAAGAATATGCTCCTTGCATTTTGAAAAAGAATGTATAAATAGAACGCTGGATGTAGTTCGGCTTGAGGGTGATTTGGTTCATGTTTAAAATAAATTTTTTGACTAAATAATATTATTTCGTCACGAATAAATGATTTTAATCAGTATACATTATTCTTATTTTATTTATTTTTAATCCTTACTCTCTCGTTTACCTCCAGTATCCACCACTACTTACGCCACTGGTTGAAGTCATTACAACTTGCAAGTTGTAAACACTATAAAATTGATATTTTGTGGTGTTACACAACTGGGATATAATGAGAAATGAGTATGGAAGTGGAAGTCTGAAGTGGCGCAGCCGCCCCTATTGATCGAAATGTTGCATGGAAATTGGTTGTCGTATGGTATGAACATGGGATGCTGAAGATTGAGGAATACGTTAGGAAAGTTAAATGATTAATGGATTGTGTGAACGGTGGTATGGTTAGAAAGGGGTGCTCAACTCGATTAGATTACTGAGATAAATAAATAAATAATCTTTATTATCAAAAAAAGAGAGATGACGGCTAGTAACTATGTATGAAAGAACACATGCTCCACAAACTTTAAATAAATCAAGATAAAAGTCAGTCCACTGCACGTTCATGGTGACTTGAACTGGTAACCGACCATTACTACGAAAAAAAGGTGTTGTTGAATCTTTATGGCGGCTTGGAAGTTAAGAGCGAGCGCTAGTCCGTGCAGATATAGTTGAAAGAAAACTTGATGGTGTCTCAGATCACAGTACGTAAAGCGAAGCGTGAAGGTACAGGACTTGCGCTCGCAACTAACTTCCGAGCCGCTATAAAGTCTATATATATATATGATATAATTCACGCACCCTGGACGCATACCGTTGGGGCTGGTTCGATATGGTGCACGACAAAACTACTGGAAAAAACTTAGGGGAGACTTCTGCCTAGTAGTGGGACAGCATGTATATATATATATGATACAATTCTATATATATATATGATATAATTCACGCACCCTGGACGCATACCGTTGGGGCTGGTTCGATATGGTGCACGACAAAACTACTGGAAAAAACTTAGGGGAGACTTCTGCCTAGTAGTGGGACAGCATGGGCTAGAAAAAAAAACCTAACGAAGCCTAATACATTGCCTATAGTAGTGGTTTCGTTAATCTCTGCAGAGGAGAAAAAAAAATGCATGCGTCGACCCAGGGACGCACGGATGGAGTGCTTATGTGCAGATTGCCGTCGTTACGAAAAAACGTTAGCTCGTCGCACGAACTCAGTATAATATTCTGGTGCACGTCGTATACGTCTTCTGAAAAGAAAGGAGTTAAAGCTCCAATCAAGTGCTCTTTACTTGGTCTCTTCGCTCACTTTTGACTGTTGCTTCACCATATCTTAAAGCAATTACAGTTTCAAAACTTTCCTATTCTGAGTTGAACGTAAGATTTATTTATTTATCATCTCAATACAACTATTATTACAGGATTAACCCAATTCAATAGTGTAGTGATCTAATATCTGTTTATTTAATATATACCTATGAGATGGATGGTACGTCATAATTTATATAGCATCGATACTGAAAATATCGACAAAAACAACGCTATTTCTTGTGGGTGGAGCATGGGGTGGAGTCGTCGCCATATTTGAGAAACACTTGACTTCAGGTCACGTGACCACATGCCATATCCCCTATTTTTCTTATATCTATGGGTACATGTGTTCTGTGGTCACAAATGTCAATTGTCAAGTGTCAATGTCAAAAGAGAAAATTTGCAATGAGTGAAAATTTTTAATTTTGCCAAAAAAGTTTTAATAAATTCGATATAACATTTTCTAATGCACGGTAGAACGATTATTAATTTTCCTCTTTAATATAATGAATGCATAATTATGTATACATAATTTAAACTTTGTAATGAACTCTACAGCATATTCAGAATTGAATTTGTTTTAGGTTCAACGTAAACATTCACAATGTCATGGTTTGCGGACCTCGCCGATAAGGCGGAGACCCTTCTTAACAACATAGATGAACAGACCGGCGTGGCTCTGCGAAACCATAGCGTAACAAAATCGAAGAAACATGACTTTGTACTGCATCCTGATAAACCATGGGCACAAAAGAAACGTGTGCTACCACAAGCACCAAAAAAAATGTCTTCAGATTCAAGATCTAAGCCAGTGCCTCCTAAAAAATTCAGTCAGCTAAATTCACATGACAAAGAAAGTGAAAACAATGTACAAGATCAGATAAAGAAAAAATCTCCAGCCATAAAAACGAGTCAAAAATATACAACTAATAATTTTGCTAAGATGTCTCTTGATAACGTGAAGTTAGGTGATACAGGCGTGGAACATAATGGATTGAGAAGAAGGAGTAGGGCTTAGTTATATTTACTATGTCATGTCATTGCCATAATATTCATAACATATTTAAAAATGTAATTTATATATTAACTATCTCTTTTTAAGGAAACAGTCTTCCAGGTGACTTGGAGGCTTTAAACTGTGGTAATTTATACAAAATGCAAAACCTTGAGGTGGAAAATGCAATGCTAAAAAATGAAATAAATGTCATGAATAAAGAAATTACTGAATTGTCAGATCGTTTGAGAAAAACTGAGGATGGTTAGTTGTACATTGTAATACATTTTATCTTCTACTTCACGAGCCATAATTAGTACACTGAATTTGTACCTTTTCTATAAGTAACCAAAAATTGCTTAAATTACCTTACTAGGCAGGTGATTGGCAAACAAAGTATAAGATGTCTTGTACTGATTTGGGTATTTTTAATTTGATATGCAAAATAGTTATAGCATCATCTTTAATGGCCATGAGTTCTCAATAGTATTTACTTATGACATGTTATAAAAAATAGTAGATTCTCTTATGTTACCACTATCACATTATTATTATTATGTGGTAATAGACGAGCAGCTTATAGCTGATATGCCTATACCTGTGTTGGGGTTTTGTATTAGTCCAAGTCCACAGTAAGAATACAATAAGGCTGGATTTAGAGCTCGACCGAAGGTAAGCGCGTACCTTCAGCGCTGATAGTATGAGCTGACCGTGGTGTATTTAGTGCTCAGCTGACGACAAATTTGATCGGATGTGTACAATTGTAAAGAAAAATTAATCCATTTATTAAATCTTTAATATGTGCTTACTATCATAATAATTGGGTATTAAAGCTTGACAAACTTCTTGCCAAGACGTTATTTCCGCATCACGGTCTTTGTATAGATTGCATGAGAGGTGCCATAGTGGTGGCCGAAGGCGTACCTCAGAAATAATGCGTACGGTATCTATACTCATTGTATTTGCGATGTCATACATGCACGTACAGCCAGTTGCTCGGTTCAGCATTGCACTGAACGCGCGTATATATTGCCATAGCTCGTCTGTTGACCGACGGGATCGACGAGGTTGACCGGCGGTTCTTGTCAGCGCAATGTAGTAGTACGCGCGTAGCAATTCGTCAGTGTTGCACTGTAGTTGTTTGTATGTTTTCATTGATATAGGTACGTTCAACCGACATCAGCGCTCACTGTCGATCGAGAACTAAATTCAGCCTAAATTGGATGTTTGAACAATTTGTCCAGTTTGTTTTTAAAACTAATCACATATATAATAATCTACGACATCTTGGGACAACTTGTTCCATATGTTTATGATTCTGTCGTTTACATTAAGTGTATGAGCGGGTATGAGCCAAACTCATATAGTTTGGTTGTCTAGCTCTGTGGATCCTGCTGATGTTAAAAATTTGTGGCAGTTCTTTGCAATTATATTTATGGGTCAATATTTTGTAGGTCTCAATAAGGTCTTTGGTACGGCGAGATTTCAGCATTGTTAGATTCAATATATTTAATCTCTTTGTATGACTTTCTGCGAAGGAGGTGAGAGAGGTGTACCAGAATCATGCCAAATGGAAGTCCGTAGTCTATCCGTAGTGACAGGCATTAGTGTTTATGTTAAAAAATATATGTTCTATAGTTATTTTTTGCAGAAAACTTCTCCCTAATTCTTAATATTTGTACTTTTTAATTTGTAACATACATGCAAGGTTTGCTTGGTCATTGAAGTAAGAATGGTTTTGTGACTTACTAACCGTGCAGTTAATGAATGGGATTGAAAATGGTGTCGCCTCTTTCACATCTCATTCGCACACTGTCGCTATCTATACGTACACTTGCCGGTAAAAACTGCAAAAAAAAATTCGTTGCGACGTGCGTTTTTCGTACATTTTAAAACTTCAGTCCAACTTCAAATCAATGATAACAAAATGCCATAAACTATAAAAAAATTGTCCAGTTTCGTTCGTCGAATAAACTGGACAATTATTGTCGCGTTCTAAGAGTTTTCTTAATAATTATTGTTGATTTTGTTTGTTCATATAATTGCTTCATATACATGCTATTAAAACATGAGTAACCGTTTTTAAAATTTCCGTTTGTCTGTCTATACAAGATTATCTTCGGAATGCCTGAACCCATTGGAATGAAACTTCATGAAGAAATAGATAATAATACCATGAATGATCTAAACTAATATTTATCTGAAAAATTTATAGACTTTATTAAAATAGAAATATTGATAAGATAAAATAAATGGTCTATAATGATTATCGTAAGTCTAAATAACGTCATATTAATAGATCCCACCCAGGCGAAGCTAGAGCGGGTCGCTAATTATAATTTTAAAATTAATGTTCCTACTTGCGTATACAATTCTCTTCAAATATTTTCTCATTAAAGTGAAAGCTCCAGGGTGAAATTCAAATTTTCTTACGTTTTTTGCAATTTATAGGTCAGTGTCAGGTTGTATGTTTAATAAAATATGATTCACGACCGTGACGAGTATGTATTTACAGAATTATAATCATTAATACAACCCCCTAAGTTCGTATAATCCTATTGTATGGCTATTTCCAGAAAAACTCATTCAAAGGAATTATATGAACTTGGAGGGTTGTATTGGTGATTTTAATGATAATAATTCTGTAAACACATACTCATTACGGTCGCGAATCATATTTTGTTAAACGTTCAACCTGACCCTGACCTGCAAAGTCCAAAAAACGTAAGAAAATTTGAATTTCGCGGGCCACCCTGGAGCTTTCACCTTAATAGAAAATTTCCGATTAACTGAATAATATAATGTTATAACGATTTATCGTTGTTAGCGGGTTTTCGCTATTGGTACTGTGCATATTGACCATATTAACCCAATGAGCCGCCATTTCCAATCCTGTTTTTTATACATGTTTATATACATAGACTGTAAATGATTTTTGCACACAGTAATGTACAAATACTTTGGTTGACTGGTGCCTTATTCTTAACCTATTCCCTGTCCCGTGTACTACATATAGTTCATTGCTATTGTCTTACTATTGTGTCTGAAAAGCGGACAGTGAAAGTGTTAGTTTTCAGGCTAATGAAATTCTCCAATACCACTGAGGATTGCCTTTTATAATTCTTCCCAGAATTAACAAAATCCCAGACATTTAGAAGGGAGTATTCAATAATTTGTGTATACATACACTACTAACTTTCAGATTTTGGCCAATTAAAGAAAAATCAAAATAACATAGAGCTTCAAAATCATAAATTAAATTTAGATAATGAGTCACTTAAATCACAGTTGAATAATTTGAAGCTCAAAATACAAGACCTTAATTCTATGGATGTAAAGAACAGAGAACACAGTGAAGAACTGGAGGCAGAAAGAACTCTCCTCAGAAGCAGTAATAGGCAGCTTGAGGAAAAGTAAGAAATGTTATTACCATATTGTATTAATAAACTGTTGTTGTATGGTGACATATTATATTAATTAAAGTGTGTGCTTATTCTTATTTTTTGTTATGATTTTGAGTTATTATCAATTGTCTAATGTATTTTGAAGTATCAATTTGATTATGAGAACTGTTTATAAGTTTTGGTTCTTAGATGTTTTGCTTTTCTGAATGTGATGTTTTACTTTTAACCGTGTATTTTTTTGTTTTGTTTCAATATCCCTTAGTACTGAATGAATAGAGTGAATAGAAAGTATAAAAAAAATGATTTCTCTGTTTTCAGATTAAAATTAGTTAATGAAGAATTAAGTAATAAAGAGTCAACAATATTAAAATTGGAAAATGAACTAAGGCATACACAAGCTGTGATCAGTGAACAGCAGGGTAGCATAGAGAAATCCACATTAGAGTGTCAGCGCTTAGAGAGAGATTGGGAATCTTATAAATTGAGGGTAAAGGGCATGCTATATGCTAAAGACAAAGAAATTAAAAAATTAAGGGAAGGCACTAATTTGACTGAGGATACAAAGATTCTTATTGAGCAGATAGAAGTTCTAAAGTAAGACTATATTTAAATCTACTATAAAACAATTGTATCCATTATTTAGTTAAATGTTATTATTTTTATTAATACAAATAATAAGACAACCTTTTTACATAAATTCATTGATTCCGTGGCCCCTGCGCTAGTATAACTGTTTCAGGAACCAGTTCATATTATAATACTAGCTGGCCAGGCAGACGTTGTTCTGCGCTTTTCGACGACCCTTCGTATAAAAAATCCTTAAATTCGTAATAAAAAAATATTGAGCGTCACTTATCACGATAAAAACTATACTATCTTTCAAGTGGGACCGAACTGCACAGAGTGTACAAAATTTCATTGAAATCAGTTCAGTAGTTTAGGAGTTCATCGTGGACAAACAATGTGACACATAATTTTTATATATAAAGACTAGCTGGCCAGGCAGACGTTGTTCTGCCCTTTTCAACGACCCTTCCTATAAAAATTCTTAAATTCGGAATAAAAAATTTTGGGGGTCATTTATCAAGATAAAAACTATCCTATCTCTCAAGTTGGACCAAACTCCCCACAGTTTGCAAAATTTCATTGAAATCAGTTCAGTAGTTTAGGAGTCCATCGCGGACAAACAACGTGACACGTAATTTTTATATATAAAGATAATAATATAATATAAGTTCTATGTCGTGGTAGAGTCATGCTGCAGCTATATTAGTGGTATAGTTGTAGTACGAATGTGTCGGCTCGACCAGGTAAGGCCCACGCTCTCACAGAATACCAGTGTAAAATAGCAATTGAATGCCGCTGTGTTTCGTATGGTGAGTAGAGAAATAGACACCCTTTTTACTGGAAACGAGGCATTCCATCTTAGTTCTCACAGGTGACAACGCACCTGCATTTTGATTCGTAATCGCGGATAGATGTAGATGTCTATGGGCCACAGCAACCACTTACCTCCAGGTGGACTGTGTGCTTGTTTGTCACCCTAATTCTATAAAAAAAAGTTATATCAAAATATTGCAAAAATATTTGTTGTATAAATATAATCTGTTTAAGTAGTTACAATGTTAGTTCTGGGTAACGTTTGTACGAAAACAAATTATTTCTGATTCATCCCATTTTTTTACCCCGGGGGTGTCACAACAGGCGATAACTCTGTCCACGGCTGAACAAAGTCTCTCGATTTTGAATCAGGAGATGGGCAGCAGTGTTTTCCTGGTAATAACGCAAAATAATAAAAAAAACCGCAGTTGCTTTGCCAAGCGTGGCAGTTCTGGCAAATATCCCCCTATGAGGTAATCTAATCTATAAGAGAGGCATAAGTTTCTGACTTTATATAGGCTAAACTATATGAATAAATGAACTTTTTGATAATAATCGCTTCTGTAATGGATCTTTATTAAATTTCAGGGAAGAACGCGAGGAACTGTCAGTAGCCATATCTAGAGTAAAGGAAGAAAGTGAAAATATCAAGGAATCAATGTCGGAAATGGAAGCACGACACACTGCAGCTCAGCGAATTGTGCTTGCATTGAGGGATGCGCTGAAGGAAGAGCGGTCTGCTAGGAGCAGAGCTGAGATGCAGTGTGTTACGTTGGGGAAAGTGTGTATTACAAGAAAACTTACTTTATATAAGCCTTTTTAGAATCATCTGTTGGAATGTATCCGACAGCTGGTTCTAGCCGAGAATGTTTTATATGATACTTGAAAGATGAGATTTTTTTCATTTTGTGTTAACAGAAGCTGATATTGTACAGAAGTTTCTAGGTGGTAGAACTCCTTATCTGCCCCGCTCCTTTTCTGTCCAAGGTACATCTGGGTAGGTACCCTCTTATCTATTTTTGCTTCCAAACAGCAGAGCTTGTACATCTGTGTTCCGGTTTGAAGAATATAGTCAGTATAAATACAAGTTGTGATGCATCTTATCTTAGTCCTCATAAGTGATGACGTATCTGTAGCTTACTTTGTCTGAAGTTGCCCGTTTACCACTAGGTGTATTAAAAATACGTTTGTCATTTGTGTTTGATATGAAAAATAGAAATAGTGTTGATGTGAGCGTAGTGTTGTGTGCCATGGTGTAGTGGCGTTCGAAAATTTACTTTTTTTTATATAGAATAGGGTGACAAACGAGCACATAGTCCAACTGATCGTAAGTGGTTGCTGCGGCCCATAGACATCTACATCTATCCTCGTTTGCGAATCAAAATGCAGATGCGTTGTCAGTCGTGAGGACTAAGGTGGAATGCCTCTTTTCCAGTAAAAAGGGTCTCCGGTTCTCTACACTCACCATACGAAACACAGCAGCATTAAGCTGCTATTTTACGCTGGTATTCTGTGAGAGCGTGGTCCTTCCCCGTTCGAGCCGACCCATTCGTGCTACAATCGTAACATAGCTGAAGCATGACTCTACCACGTGCAAAACTACCGAATATATTTATTATTCCATGGTTGTCGTTAGAGCGGACAGAAGGAAACTGAAATAGGAGATTGGTAGCAGCATCTTCTGGATAACTAAAATAATTAAAAAAAAAACTGGCAGCTGCAGTTTTCGCACCCGCCTGCCTGCTATAGAGGAGGCGTCTGTTTAGCAGTAGACTTGATAACAATAATATTAATAAACCTAGCAAGCTAACAGCATAGCAAAGTGGCGAAGCAGCCAGCTTTGTAGCGGTTTCTAACGGTTGCCGTTGAGCAATTAGTTTCAAAATAGGAGGTTCAGATGCCTGGGTGATCAGTAATCGATTGCTGAAAACAGAATTTAAAAATTCGAAACCGTTCTCGAGATAATCGTGGGACAGACGGACGGACAGACGGACAGACATCGTGAAATCAATAAGTAGACTTCGCAAGCTTCGCCACTTAATAATAATACAATTATATATTTATACAGCCCAACCAGATGAGAAAACTTTACAGATACCCCATAATAATAAATAGACTTTAGTGAATGAATTAATGAAAAAGCGTGGTACGAGGAACAATTTACAATTTTTCTCTTGATGGCATTGAGTTATATGTACTACGTACTAGAGAAGCTATTCCAAACAAAAATTATGCGCTACTCTATGTCTTCGCGCATGCGCGGGAGATAGTAGAGACGCTCATGCGCGTAGGCTTTAATTTAATATCAAATAAGATATTAATATAAAATAAATATAAGAATGTAATATAAAATACTCTTATTTTCATCTAAAAACACATATTTCTAAATAAAATGTAATAATAATAATCTTATGGAATTCACAAATCTTCAATTTACGCAATATTTAGTTTAGTGTACGGATTGCAGTACAGTTCAGTTGAGCATAGTCAATGTTCGGAATGTGAAATCTAGTGCGTAGTACATATCGCTGGTTTGCGAGAATAGCGACGGAACTAAAAATGATTGATTTTAGAGAAGGGCATTTTTAAATTTCTTTGTATTTTTAATTTCATTTTTAAATCATTTACATTTTGCATATCGCAAAATGTAAATGGTTTATTGAGGGATTGACTTTACTGATTAAAGGAAAATTTATCGTAGTATCAAAAAAACATAAAAACATTTTAGAACTTTTATTAAAATTATTTAAAAATCGTCATAAAAAGGCGGTTTTCTGACATCAGTCTTTATTCATGAGACTCCAAATTATAAAAATCAACTTATGTCATTTATTTAGCTTTAAAGCCTCTTAAAAAATACAAATTAAAACTTACAACAGTGTTTAAAACTTTTTTACTTATATGTATAACAACTAAAAATGCGTGATACTATTAATATGAGCAAAAGTAGAAACAGCGTACATGTACATACTGATAATAGATTTATTCTTTTGCTGTCCGCAGCAGTTGTCAGAATAAAAAATTATATCTAGTTTGGCTTCAGTTGTTAGATCTCTGCCAAGATTTTTTAAATATTCTAAAACACTGGTTCCTATTTCTATAGCTAGCATTAGCTAGCATTCTATAGCACACGTAGCAGAACGCATTTTTATTTTTCATCTCATAGATCGTAAAGTTTAAGGTATTCACTTTTGAAACATAGTAAAAATTATATACATCTCCCCCAGGGACATGGCATCACAGCTTGTAAGTCATAAACTGCTACAATAGTTGATTCTTTATCTTCTGCTTCCTTCTTGTCCTTAACCTTCTCCATTCTTGAAAGCTCTTTTTCTTTTAGATGGTTCTCATATTTAGACTTCAGTCGATTTTTATCTTCTCCATTTGCGTTATTGTAGGTAACACAATCCTCACACTGATCCTTCTTAGGTTGGTAAAATGCTATATTAAATTCTCCATTGAATATTCTATTAAACATGATATAATTAGCACTTTTCTCTCTTTTTTCTTCACAGTGTTTCACATAATCTCTATAAATTTCTGCAATAGTCTTATTTCCATCAGTATATTCTTTCTGCGTATCTGCTCGACAGTAATGGATTTCTATTTTTGGTATCGCCTTAATGAAATTTCTTAAACTATCTTTAATATTATCATCTACGCGACTGTGATTGCCATGTTTCCCTCGAAGATGGAGGATCTTCGAGGGAAACATGGCAATCACAGTATAATATTTATGTATTTAGAAATATATAAGTATGTTTATCAGTTGTCTAGTACCCATAACACAAGCTCTGCTTAGCTTGGGACTAGATGGCGTTGTGTGATAGTTGTGGAATATTATTTTATTATATTATTCAAGGAATTTTGGAATAGAAATTTTCTATCCCAAAATTCCTTGAACACAGACGCATTTCGTAATAAGAAGCAAAACCATGCCCATTTTTTTTCAAAAATAACGACGTTTCTTATTTACGACAAAATAAAATCCGTTTATTTTTCGTGAATATAGACTCAAGTTACATAAAGTCGGTATAAAATACAATATCATAAGCAATCACCCATTTTTATTCAAGAATACAGGCGTAAATAGAAATGAGACATAAAAAGATACTTACTTTTATCAGGAACAACGACGGATCACTAAATGTGTCACTAATCTTGAAAAAAAATCAACAATTGTTGCAACCAAACTGTAAATACGTCGGTATTTTCGAGAATTGTGAAATGTTGTCATTGGCTCAACTGAGATGAGCCTTTATTTGTGACTACGCTTCGAGTGTTTTGTCTCAAGTGAATAATGACGCTGTCTTTTTCTAACGAAAGCTAGCGCGAAATTGGCGTTGCGTCTCTGTTCACGATAAAATATCAAAGATTTATGATTGTTTGGCATACAGAATTCAATTTGACAGAATTTTGAATTACGTCGATATTCTCGCAAACCAACGATATATATCGATGATTGTTGGGCTTAGGAATCAGGGAAATCCGTCGCGCTGCTCCATAGCGAATCGAGTAAATTCGCATGCCCTGGGACATTTTTTCGTACATGAAGGTTTCCTCACATTTTTTTTCTTCGCCGCGGGCCCATTGCGTATCAATATTTAAAAGTACGATTAACATTTCAGTTATGTCGGCGGGAACCGAACTCTCGAATCCAATCGAAATCGAATTTGAGGGGTCAGCTCAAACCTTACACACTATATCCCTGCTTTATTGTTGTTGTGTACATTATTTAAAAAAATAATTTTACATTTTGTCACAAACTTTAATCTGCTCTCTATTTGTAACAGCTCCGTAGTGCAGTACTTATAATTCAGTCACCTATGATGTCGCCCCGGCTCGTAAACTGAGATGAAAGATTGCCAAAGGGTTAGAGCTTTGTTGTTCTCCCTAAGTGCTTGAAGTCATACCGTCGGGTCTCATGCCATTGTCTCTAAATATTCCATAAGGCTCTAAGACCGCGAGAATCGAGACAAGAGCCCATTGGATAGCATCGCGCTTTTCTCACAAATTTGGGCCCAAATTTTTCGACGCCGCTATCACCCGAGCACTTGGTTGACAGATAACCGCTTTAGTCGGTCGGTAGTAATATACCGAGATTATTTGCACTTACCAGCTATTAAACAATTCGTTGCTGGGCATGAAAGTTTTCCATTTTGTCTTGTATCTCTGTTATTGTTTTCGGTCGTTGTTTTTTTTTTGTATTTTAACCCCTGACGAAAACAGAGGGGTGTTATATGTTTGTAGTCTGTATTTGTATATCGATCTGTAACATCCTAGCTACTGCACGGATGAACCGATTTTGATATGTTTTTTTTTCATAATTTATATTTTTTTGGGGGTGTATAAATTTTTTTAATTTATGTTATATACTCGTAAGTTGGTGAAGACTTGAATTTTAAATTTAGGCAGTGATAAACCGTTTTTCAACTAAGACAAAAACTGATCCCTTCCTCATTTTTTTTCGATTCGAAATTTTTCGATGGTAATTTGACTTATATTTTATCACATATCTTAAGTCAATTTTAACGGGTTGGGTGACAGATTCTTGTACGCTGCCGTCATCGTATAGCGAATCTATACAAATAAGTAAAGTTGAAGTGTCTATTTGTAATGTCAAAATAACAGCTTTTTACTAATTGCTTAAAAAAGTATATACGGTACCTATAACAAAAACACAATTTTTAAAATTTTTGTCTGTCTGTGTGTCTGTCTGCCTGTCTGTCTATCTGTCTGTTTGTTCCGGCTAATCTCCGAAGCGGCTGGATCGATTTTGACGAGACTTTCAATGGTAGATAGCTGATGTTATAAGGAGTAACTTAGGCTACTTATATTTTAGAAAAATAATAAGGGTTCCGCGCAACAAAATTAAAATCCTAAATTACACGCGCGCGAAGTCGCGGGGAACAGCTAGTTATGAAATAAAAAACAACGCAGAAGTTAAACTACAATAGTGCAAAAATAGTCTTCATTTTTTATTTCTTTTCTAGGAACTAAGAGAAATGCATACTGAAATGAGTCACACTATCGCCAACTTGCGGTCAGCGTTACAAGAAAAAGAGGAAGAGTTGAGTAATGTTCGTGAAACCAGTTCACCGCCCACTTCAGACACCAGTGCACTTAATGTGGCGGACTATGATGTGGCACAGGTATCGATATTTGTTACGGCACATCTTTATCATGTACGCCTTTATAATAATAATTGACCTTGAGCATTAATTTGTTCGCGACATCCCAAACTGGTTTACACTATTACAATGCAGCGTAGATGCTATTGATATTGATTTTACTTTTGTTATGTAATTTAATAGAATCAATAATGATTTAATAAAATCATTAAAGATTTTACTAAATTACTCAACAAAACCGCAAAAAGCTATAACTATTAGTGTCATAGTTAGTTGACGCCTGTCCAGATCGAATAGCAACGTAATTTTTTAACTCAATATAAATATAATGTTTTTTTTTTAAATTTAGGTAGCAATGGATAAGGAGAAAATACAATATCTAACACAAACATTGGTCCAAAAACAAGGAAAAATCGAATCTCTGTTGGCCGATAACAATACACTCAAAATACAATTAGAAAAGTTATCGGTACGATGCATTTTTATTTATTTTTCATTTGACGTATATAAAGTATTTTGTAAACAGTTTTCAAGTACTATATCTTTACTCTTTTCTTTAGTCAAAGCATAAGGCCGAATTAGCTGCTCTCCGAGCAAATCACTCTCACAGCATAGTCCAAGTGCAAGATGGCGACGTTCGCCCACGTTCGCGAACGAACCATTATTCGCCTGCCACCACGCTCGCCCAGCTTGCCCTACGCATCGGTGTACTGAGTAAGCGGTACCCAATATTTCGGGTGTTTATCATTTTTTATATGGTAAGTATACTTACACACATCATACATTAAGTGTGTTTAAATACACACATTATATGATGTAATGTAAACTTAAATATTGACTTAAAAAGCAAAGAAACGGTCGTCCGAACACTTGTCTAACACGTTTTCCGTATTAATTAATAGAATCAGGCGTTAATTTGTGAAAATCAATTATATTAAAGTTGTTAAAAATTAATTAGGTATGATCCGCGTAATAAAAAAATAATGTCTTACTTAGAAGAGCATCTCCCGCCCTCCCTCTATCGCGTGCACAATCCCAGCACGACTACTCCCAATAACTAGGAGAGACACCACCGTCGAAAATACGACAGGTGTTTCGCCTCTACACGAGGCATCCTCAGATGAAGTAAACTCTGCGGTGGCTGACCACAAGTCAGTGGGTTACTTATATGCTTACTTAGTAAATAGTACGATCTGTGCTGACCGCGCGACTTATTCACATTGGTGTAATGAGGACCATTTTAGAATAATTTTAGTGGCGTCAATCTAACACGTGTTCCGCCCAGTCCTTACGCAGAAATATATCAGTCAATGAATATAAACTTAACATTACACATAGTGTCTTAGAAAGAGACTATCTGCCACAATCGGGTAGCTTTACAAAACAGAAATTTGTAGAGCGTTGTCATTGTCACACACCCACGTTTTGCCGCGATACAAGTTTCTTAATGGTTTTCGCATCCACTTCAAACTAATGGAATTGATAAATCTGTATTTCATCAAGGTTGTTAGTAAGTTCTTCTTACTCGTACAAGAACGACGAAGAGACGACGTTTATAACGTTGTAGAGCCATGCAGCTGCTATATTATGTGAGGCTCAATCAGGGAAGGACCACGCTCTCACAAAACCAGCTTAAAATAGCAGCTCAGTGCTGCTGTGTTTCATATGTTGAGCGTAGAGAAACCTTTTTATTGGAAACGAGGCATTCCATCTCAGTCCTCAGCGGTGTCAATGCATCTGCATTTAGTGAAACAGATTGTCTCGTGGGAGAAATATTTGCCATAGTTGCCACGCATAGTAGGCGGTTCGTAAGAGACAAGAGAGAGAGAGAGAGAGAGAGAGAAACTGAAACAGGAAGCAGCAACTTACTGCTCACAACTTAGTACATTATTTAAAAAAAAAACTGCGGTTGCCTTAGCCGCTAGCCAAACATTGCAACTATAGCAAAAAAATAAGTGTTTTGAAATAATATTTTTGAAACACAATGTTTGTTTTTACTTGGTTAAAAATTATTTGAGACCTGCAGTTCTTAGTTCGCCCAAGCTTGACATTTTAAATCTGCCTCTGCTATTCATAAAGAAATATCTGTCATCAGTCTACTATGTAATAATAACTTGTTCATATTGTTGGGTCTCCAGATTGGTCTCCATTTATGGGTCTTCACCGTCCTGTTTACGAGTACTCCGGAAGATTACACTAGACCAAGCAAATCCTAACAAAATTAATATAAATTAATCAAAATTATATATTGTGTATTTGTACATACAACTTTAAACCTTATTTTGAAAGCAATAATTATAATTGTATCTTGTTTATATAAGGTTATAAAAACCCATTATAAAGTATTGACCTAATATATTTACAGTTACTGTGGTGATCGATTGCGTAGTTTTACCGATTATTAACAAAAGTAGAGTAGAAAAGATTAAGTAAAATATTTTGAATATATAACTAACTGATGGATGGTCATATTATAGATTCCTTAAAATACTTTATACAGTATTATACTGTATGAAATACTCATATCATACGTTTGATGAAACATAGACCTAATAGTAATGTCTAAGATGAGATGGGTCTCTGTTCTATTAAGCATATTATCTATTTTATATTATATATTGTTACATTCCATAAAACTGGTAGGCAGTTAATAATAAAATAACTTTAAATTAAATTTAATGTTTATACATTAAAAAAATAAAGAATAAAAAAAAGTTAAAGCTGTACAAATGATGCAATTTTAAGAAATTTCAAAATTTTCAACGCTAATTATTAGTCCAAATAAAAATGTAGGACAGATCTGTCCTACATTTTTATTTGGACTAATAATTAGCGTTGAAAATTTTGAAATTTCTTAAAATTGCATCATTTGTACAGCTTTAACTTCCACTTTGGAGTGATATTATTATTCCCCTGCCATTATTATTGATTCTATTTATTGTTAAATAATACGCACATGTATATTGCCACATATGTATATCTAAATATCATAAGTAATAAAAAATTGTTGATATACATAGGCGTTGTTACCAAATGTAATTTCGTCACAATACAACCTTTATTGGCCATATTTTGTACCTTAGGCGACTATTATCCTTAGTCTGTATTGTTCATATTTGTAACATATAATTTATTTTTGTGATGTTATTGTGTAATGCTGGTGACGATTTGGACTGAATAAATTTTTATCTATTACGAGTTTGATTTTTAAAATATTTAATATGTTACTGTTCACCGTTTCTATTTATATGACTGGAAAGGCAAGAATATGACATTAGTAATCATCATCATCATCATTGCAGTCTTTCATAAGTCCACTGCTGAACATAGGCCTCCCCCAAGGAATGCCACAAAGCACAGTCCTGAGCCACCATCCCTCGACTTCCTGTATGTCTTACCAGGTCGTCACTCCATCTAGCGGGGGATCCCCTACACTTCGCCTACCGGTACGAGGCTGCCACTCGAGAACCTTTCTTCTCCATCGATTGTCGGTTCTTCGAGCTATATTGGCCGGCCCACTGCCACTTCAGCTTACTAATCCGTTGGGCTATGTCGGTTACTTTGGTTCTACTGCGGATATCCTCATTTCTCCCCGAGCATAGCCCTCTCCATAGCTCACTGAGCGACCTTGAGCTTCCTCATACGGCCAGCAGTGAAAGACCACGTCTCAGACCCGTAAGTCATCACTGGCAACACGCGCTGGTTGTACAATTTGTTTTTCAGGTATGTCATGTATGTTCAGTGTTTGAGGTATGTCTAACGAGAAGATGTGTCGTAGTTTCCCGAACGCTGCCCAGCCGAGTTGAATCCGTCGATTGACCTCTCGGTCGAAGTTTGACTTACCTAGTTGGACTATTTGTCCCAGGTAAACATACTCATCAACAACTTCGAGCTTAGTGAAAAAAAAAGTCCCGCTGGGTTTCTTGCTGGTTCTGCCCAGGACAGAGGTATTTTCCGAACCAGTGGTAAATAAAAAATGACTTTCAATAAGAATTATGTAATAATCAATATTGAATAAAAAATTATTCTATTCTATTCTATTCTATAGTGCTCCCAACAACTACCGGCATAGGTGTGACATGGACGTTAAACATGATTCTTGTTTTGTCCATGTTCATCTTGAGACCTATCCGTTGGGAGACACTATTCAGGTCATTGAGCATAGTGCTTAGGTCCTCCAGCGATTCTGCCATAAGGATTATATCGTCGGCAAATCGAAGGTGAGTGATGTACTCGCCATTGATGTTAATACCGCATCTTTTCCAGTCCAGTAGCTTGAAAACCTCTTCCAATGCAGCGGTGAAGAGTTTCGGGGATATAACGTCACCTTGTCTTACACCTTTCTGCAGTTGGATAGTTTTCGTACTCTGATTATGTACTCGGATAGCCATCGTAGCCCTACTGTACAAACACTTCAGCACTTCGATATACCGACAGTCAACTTGGCACCGCTGAAGTGACTGCAGCACCGCCCAAATTTCGACGGAATCAAAGGCTTTCTCATAGTCTACATACGCAAGGCAGAGTGGCAGATTATGCTTCTCTGTCTTCTGTACAATTTGCCGAAGGGTGTGTATGTGGTCTATGGTACTAAAGCCTTTTCGGAAACCAGCTTGTTCGGGAGGCTGGAAGTCGTCAAGTCTGCGCGCGAGACGATTCGTAATGACTCGAAAACAGCACGTAGACGCGGCTCAGAAGGGAAATTGGTCTGTAGTTCTTCAAGAGAGCGTTGTCGCTTTTCTTGAAGAACAAGAGCACCGCACTTCAGTTCCACGCCTCCGAAGTTGTGCCAACATGGAAGACGAAATTAAAGAGCTTCTGAAGGACTTCAAGTACCGGTTTTCTACCCGCTTTCAAAAGCTTTTTTTTTACTTATTATAAGCCAGTGCTTGACCACAATCCCACCTGGTGGTAAGTGGTGATGCAGCCTTAGATGGTAAATCGCACTGTCTTATCGTAACAAAAGACTATTCACTCTTCCCTTGAAGACGCCTAGATTGTATTCGGACGGAAAGATAGACTCCGGAAAATTATTGCACTCCTTTGCTCTACGCATTACAAAAGACGAAGCAAACCGTTTGGTTCTAATGCGTGGAATATCGATAACAAAGGGATGAAGACCTGCCGACCGTCTGGTAGTCCGATGGTGGAAAGGAGAGGGAGGAATTAAGGCGTGTAATTCCTGCGCACACTCACCGAAATGCATCCTATAGAATACCGAGAGACTGGCTACTCTGCGCCTGTGCTTGAGGCTGACAAGATTGGTTTCAATCAAATCAAGGTCACCAATGAGCCTCTTAGCACGTCTCTCCACTGAGTTCAATGCTGCCAGGTGGCATTTGCAGCACCAGCCCATATGTGACAGCAGTACTCCATGCACGACCGGACTTGCGCTTTATATAAGGTAAGAAGCTGCCCCGGCGTGAAGTACCGCCGCAACCTTGCAAGGACACCAAGTTTCCTTGCGGCTGCTTTGGCTCTGGACTCAATGAACCGCCCATAGTTTAGGTTCGGAGAAATTCAATACCTAACAGCTGAAGGCGGTCAGTGTACTCCAAGGTTACATTCCGGAAAGTAGGAGCCAAGTTGAGCGGGCTCCTTTTAACGGTAAAAAGACACGCTTGTGTTTTGGAGGCGTTAAATCTCACGAGATTGGCATCGCCGCATTCGGAGACTGCCTGTAGTGTGAGACTCACACGCTCAACCATAGTCTCTCTTTCTGACTGGATTTGATCCCGACTGGCCCGGGCGCTTAGTTGGTATCTCTCCACAACTGTGCTGTTGTCTGCATACCCATAGACACCGGGAATGAGCAGATCATTTATATGCAGCAGAAAGAGAGTTGCGGAGAGAACGGACCCCTGAGGAACACCGGCATTAGTCGCCACAGTATCGGATGAGCAGCCATCAACGACGACCCGGAGAGACCGTTCACTCAGAAAGTCCTTCACCCAGACAATTAGGCCAGGGGATAAGCCGTACGCTGAAAGCTTGCCCAATAGACTAGCGTGCCAAACCCTGTCAAAAGCCTTCGAAACATCGAGGGAAACAGCAAGTGCTTCACCACTGTTCTCGAGGGCTTCGCCCCATATGTGAGTGGCATATGCTAGGTCCCCAGTTGATCGATTTCGGCGAAACACGTACTGGCGATCACTGAGAAGATCATTTTGCTCTAGGTATGCCATGAGGTGGGCGTTCAATATACGCTCCATAATCTTGCAGAGTATGGAGGTAATTGAAATTGACTGATAGTTGGCAGGGTCGGTACGGCTACCTCTTTTAGGCACAGGCTGCACATTGGCCAGCTTCCAAGATTTAGGCACTATTCCTGTCCTGAATGAGAGGCGGAACAAGCGTGTCAACACAGGACACAACTCAGGTGCACATACCTTTAGAACTATAGCTGGTATACCATCAGGTCCACTAGCTTTGTTCACGTCTAGTCTTCGCAAGGTTTTAAGAACCTCCTTGTTGGTGATACGGACCTCAGACATAGAGGTACCGCAGTGAGGTAATTGAGATGGTACGCTGTTGCTACTGCCCAGACGCGAATTGCAAGCAAAAAGAGAAGCAAATAAGTCCGCTTTTTCCTTAGGCGCATGCGCCAGTGAGCCATCAGGTTTTACCAGCGGAGGCAGTGTAGACCGACAGAAGTTTGTCTCGACTGCTTTGGCGAGAGACCAAAAAGCTCTACTACCAGATGGTTTGACAGAGAGCTTTGTGCCGATGCGTTTAATGCGGTCGAAACTGGCTTGGCGTAATGCCTTTTCGCACGACTTGGCGGCTTGGTTAAAGGCTCTCTTAAGGCATCGACCCAGGATAAGTACGCCATATGCTTGTGCTTTTCAGCACGAACGCACTCGGCGTTAAACCAAGGGCTTTACCACCAATGGGCACGTCAGCAAAGGGGATGAAATACTCCATCGTTGGACGTATCACATTGGTTATGGCATCCGCTCAGCTCGACGGGCCTTCAGAGGAAAAGCAGACCTGCCGCCAAGGATAAGATGCAAAGAAATGCTGCATCTCATCCCAATCTGCTGACTTGTATCGCCACATTCGTCGCACTCCGTGGAAATCGTAGTTAGGTGGGGAATATAACGACACAGATTTCACCAGACAGTGGTCAGAAGTTCCCAAGGGTGAGGTAACATGAACATCGTACCTGTCTGGATCGGTCGTCAGCAGAAGGTCGAGGCAGTTGGCTGTGTGCCCATCCACATCAGGTACCCTGATCGCTTGTTGTACCAGCTGGGAGAGCCCCAGCGACAAGGCGAAATTCCACGCATCTCTCCCAGCGTGGTCGGTCTTCTGGCATGGGAACAGCCAGTCCTGATGACAGGCATTAAAGTCCCCCAGAAAAACCAACTGTGCATTAGGGTACCGATTTAGAGCCACATCAGAGGCTTCACTGAGGTGTTCAAACAGCCTAGTTGTCCCCTGGTCGCCGTTGTGCAGTCGGTAGACACAAGAATAAATAATTTTATCCATTCCTGTGTCTACCAATACCCAGATCGTAGAGAAAGTGAGGTCTACAAGGTGACGGAGACGCTTACAGCAGATGTCGTTGCGGGCGTAAACACAGACTTCGGCGCGCTGATGGAAATTATGCTCCAATGTGTACCCAGGGTAGCCAAGGTACGCTGCATCTAGAGGACATCTGATCTGCGTCTCAGTCAAGAAGAGTAAGTGCGGCTTGTCAGTATCAAGGTTGTAATGGATTGCATTGAGATTACAGTGCAGGCCTCGAATGTTTGTGAATTGCACTTTAATGGAGAGGGAGTGCAACCGCTGTACGAACTTACTCTTCTTTTTCCTTTTTTTCAAATGCTGGGAGTGAATAGGTTGAGAGAATGGCAGTTGGATGAGGCGTCACACATACAACCTAGGGACGCAAACAGAGTCATAGCATCAATGGTACCTAGCATGGAGATCGCGAGGACGCCCCCTGGAAATCGCCACCAGGCCCTCTCCTCCGGTCGTCAACCGGCGTGGTGGAGCCATCCCAGGATTTTTCGTAAGATGGCGGGGCAGCCTTTCATCAGTGGCTGGCTCATTAATTGGGCCCCCAACTATCTACGGTCGGCCAGCGGTGCAACCGTGCTTCGGATCCCGCTAACCTCCATAACCAGGCACCTGACACTAAGAAATGGCCGCGTCGCAACCGGTCCGTATGCGCAACTGTACAGACCCATTCTCCCTAAGAAATGGGTTTCACCTAACATCATACCGGAACACGCCAGGTGGGTGGTAACTAACCCTCGGCCGGGCCTCTCACTAGTAGAGGACCAACCTACCACCAGTATGTAGTACTGCTCGTTTAGCACTACACAGGGGATACGTGTAGGGAATCAGGACTCAAGTAAATCCTACGGACGCGAGCAGCTTCATCCCCCACAGCTCCGCTGTCATTCCATCCTCACCTGGGGCCCTGCCGTTTTTAAGGTGCTGGAGAGCCATTCTAATCTCGCTCAGACTGACGTCCGGGATATCTTCGGAATAGTGTCGGATAATACTCGCTCTTGGATCGTTACTCACACTTGCGTGTGGCTCCAACGATGACGTGTACAGCTGCCCATAGAACCTCTCTATCTCACTCAAAATCTCAGGTTTCCCGGAAACAATGCTGCCACACTCGGTCTTCAGCTTTGACAGTTGGCTCGTTCTGGCAGACAGATCTCTGAAAAAAAAAAACTAAAACTAATAACTTAATTATCATACAGTCCTACTCCCCGCTGTATCGTGCCAAGAAGGCTGGCTGCCTTTCCTCGCTGAATGGGTATACTTAACCGTTGAGCGTGAAAAGAATCAGCCCACTTATCACAAGCAGCAACGACCAGCCGCGGATGGAGTTCCTTTAAGATCTTCTCCGCACGTGGACCCCACGGACCGATAGTCTACAGCAAATGGCACAAATATGTAGTCATCTCTCATTAGTCTATTAATTACTAGAATGTAGTACTCCTTGCACTACCTAGCAAACTCCTGGCTATGTCAAAAAATTATATTTTATGCAATGCCATTATAATATGCCTACTGATGCGTCGCTTAAATATTCATCGATTGAGTAGTAGCATTTCTTAATTAGAAATGTATTAAATTATTTTTTAAATTTGTAAATATTTTCCATTTCATGAAGCATATGTGGCGGCGCTGTCGTCGCGCCACAAGCGAAACACATCGAAGCCTAAATCGCGCTAACAAAGTTCCGAAGTTTAATCAGTATATATAGAATAGCTCCGAACTACCACTCGGAGCGTTGGCCGCTCCCCGAGCAGAACACCTTGCTCGGCGGGAGATCTCCCCTTTTCTTTTCACCCGCTACAGTGGTGACCAACTGACGTGATCTGAACACGCAACCAATAACCTACAGAAACTACAACTTCAAATCTTCATCATCCTCAAGTACCCCATTTATTCGCTCCCGAGCAGATATTGTCTGCAGTCTTCACATTCTGCAAGCCATCTAGCTATACAAAGGTTCATCGCAGCACTGGAATAATAATGCTTCCTGTTCCTTCAAGCTACTCTCTGCGCCACAATGTTCGGCACGGCTCTGAGCCTTACTGCTCGCCTCTGCTTCACGGCACTCTCGCAAATTATTTGCCTTTTTCTCGACTCAACGCAGACTACAAGGCAATATCGACCTCCGGTCTGAAGAGGGGGGGGGGGTGATGTGGCGGCGCTGTCGTCGCGCCACAAGCGAAACACATCGAAGCCTAAATCGCGCTAACAAAGTTCCGAAGTTTAATCAGTATATATAAGATACCTCCGAACTACCACTCGGAGTGTTGGCCGCTCCCCGGGCAGAACACCTTGCCCGGCGGGAGATCTCCCCTTTTCCTTTCACCCGCCACACATAGATGAAACTTTATTGAAGATTTTAGATAATATACCGAAAACGCTTTTTCTAAGTAAAGCTGTCTTTGATGAAATTGTTTAAATTTTATTTTTAAGTCTGTTTCATTAAACAAATGGTCCTTCTTCTCGCCGGATAAACTGTAAGTAAAGTGCAAGTGTCAAACATAGTGCAGTGACAGTGCGTCAAAGATTTCTGATATTTCAAAGTGCAAAAATAAAAAAGACTTACATTTAAGCAACAAAATTAAAACTGCATCCAACAGAATTAAATGACCTGGAGAATAATAAATAGTGAAACGGGCAAGGTCAAACCGCGCAACTCGGATTTTCAATTGAATATTAACAATAATTTAACTCGATCTGATCAAGAAGTTGCTATGGCTTTTGAGAAACATTTTACTGATGTTCCTTTTTTGACAACAAAATCATTAATTTCTTATCCTACTGTCGCCGAATCATTTCTTAAACAAAATGTAAAGGCTTGTTCAAATAGTTTTAAATTCCATATAGCCAAAAGATGTCGTTAAATATTTTAAAACTATTGATGATAAGAAAACGGCAGATTTATGGGGGATTTCCGTTAAAGTAATTTTATCTATAATACATACAATAGCACCTTTTCTAGCCACTATATTTAATACATGCGTCGAATCTGGTGTGTTTCCTGATTTAATGAAACATAGTAAAGTCATACCTTTATTTAAATCTGGTAGTACATTAGACCTTGCCAATTTTAGACCATTTTCTCTACTACCAACATTCAGATTTTTTTTGAAAAAAAAAATTTTAGTTCAGATGTCAAGTTTCTTTAATATTAGTAAATTGCTACATAAAAATTAATTAGGTTTTATAAAGAGTTGCTCGACAACTGACGCTGGAGTTGAGCTCATTAAATATATTTTTTGTGAATGGGAGAAACCAGGGAATGCTTTGTGACCTTTCCAAGGCCTTCGACTGTGTTCACCAAGAGACATGAATCAGGAAGCTACAGTACTATGGTGTCAAGAACATAGCTCGTAAACTTATTATTTCATATTTAAATAATAGGATGCAGAAAGTTATAATCAATGGTAGAAGTTCTTCCGGGTCACCTGCATGGGTGTCCCTCAGGGCTCGATTCTCGGTCCATTCCTATTTCTAGTGTATATTAATGACTTACCTTCTCTTGTAAGGGATAATCATGATATAGTATTATTTGCTGATGATACTTCCTTGATTTTTAAAATTAAACGTCAATCATTTAAATGTGACGAAGTGAATAATGCTATATCAAAATTAGTGCATTGGTTTAACGTTAATAATATGCATTTAAACAGAAATTAAACTAAATATGTTAAATTTACAACATTGAATGTTAAAAATCTGAATACCAATGTGTTTTTAAATGGGGAAGAAATGAGTCCTGTTGAATCCACTGTTTTTCTTGGTATCACGCTCGACGCAAAGCGTCTGTGGGGCCCCCATATATCCAAACTAGCAAGCAGACTAAGTTATGCAGCCTTATTTTTTTACATTGGGAAATGCCTACGCATACCCGCCTTGCGGGGGCAAGGATGGGTTATGTCGGACTCGCACCGACTAAAACCCCATGGTGTTCCACCGTCGTCGTATATTGGCAGGGCCATGGGAATGCTTTCGCACACATCCGCAGCCCCACCAGCGCATGCCGCCCCATGGCGGCCCCTACTCGGGAGAGGACTACTTCTCCCTCATCTCCTTCTTAGGCAAGGTGCACCTGAACACATGGCGCGGCCTCCAACTTCACATGTGCAACGGACGCTCCCGTGTCTGATGCGCAAAGGCCATGGGGCCAGGAAATACTAGCATGAAAGCACCAACCTTCCTCACCCCAGCGGCGGATCTGGTCTATGGCTCCGCCGCCAGTCAAGACTCGGCTGCGGAGCGTAGGGCGAGTGGCGCATCGCCATACCAACACTCCTTTTCCCCCGCGACTCCGCCTCGGCTGTAGCGGTAGGGGGAGGGGGCACCCCTCTCGCCACAGCTCACCGACGCACATCTGAAGTGGGCTCGCCAAGCCCACTCGAAGTGGCCACCTCAGGCCGGCCCTACACCACGGGCCAGCCAAGGGATTCCTCTTTGTTCGCCGCGGGTGACTAAGCCCGGGGAGCGGCCAACGCTCCGAGTGAGCTCGGAGCTATTCTATATATACTGTTTAACTTCGCAACTTTGTTAGCTTGATTTAGGCTTCGACGTGTTTCGCTTGTGTCGCGACGACAGCGTCACCACATCACCCCCCCTGTTCAGATCGGAGGTCGATAGTGCAGTCCGATTGCCGGTGCGTCCTTAATGCCGGTGGGGAATGCATGCTATGTGCGTAAGGGCAAGTGACGCCGGTGCGAACGATATGCCGGCGTGTAATGCATGCCATACTACGCACTTGCAAGTGATTCCGGTGAGAACAATGAGCCGGAGCAAATACCAGGGATTGCCTTGTAGTCTGCGGTGAGTCGAGAAGAAGACAAGTAATCTGCGAGAGTGCCGTGAAACAGAGGCGAGCAGTAAGGCTCAAAGGCCGTGCCGAACACTGTAGCGCAGAGAGTAGCTTGAAGGAACAGGAAGCATTGTTATTCCAGTTCTGTGATTCACCTTTGTAAAGCTAGATGGCTTGCAGAATGTGAAGACTGCAGACAATATCTGCTCGGGAGCCAATGGATGGGGGTACTTGAGGATGATGAAGGTTTGAAGGTCTAGTTTCCGAAGGTTTGTTGGTTGCGTGTTCATATCACGTCGGGTGGTCATCAATGTAGCCGGTGGAAGGAAAAGGGGATATCTCCCGCTGGGCAAGGTGTTCTGCCCGCGGAGTGGCCAACGCTCCGAGTGGTAGTTCGGAGCTATTCTATATACACTGCTTTAACTTCGGAACTTTGTTAGCGCGATTTAGGCTTCGATGTGTTTCGCTTGGGGAGCTACGACAGCGCCGCCACAAGCGGAGCTATTAGAGCTATTTAGAACCTAAAACCGAGAGAGTCTCTTAGAGACAAATTTAAAGAAATAAATTTATTCACTTTGGCCTCTCAGTAATTTACGAAAATTGAATGTATGTTCACAAAAACAGAGGTAGTTTTAGTAAGAAAGTGATATAGGTACATTCTGTAAACACTAGAAACAAAACACAAGCTAGTGATACCAGTTTCTCGACTCGACAGAGTCAGTAATTCATTCTTGGGGCAATGTATACGCTATTACAACAAGTTCCCGGAAAATATACAGGCTCTATCTATTACCAATTTTAAATGTTTTGTTAAGCTGAAACTGTATAAAAAGGGTTATTAAAATATAAATGAATACATGGCTGATAATAACCCCTGGGAATGAGGTGGTCGGTTCCAAGCAGTTTTTAAAATA
Source organism: Parnassius glacialis (assembly GCA_033319125.1). NCBI lineage: Eukaryota > Metazoa > Arthropoda > Insecta > Lepidoptera > Papilionidae > Parnassius > Parnassius glacialis. The sequence continues at coordinate 23,411,626 of JAVANC010000025.1, read as the reverse complement.
AATTTTGTAAATAGTTTGTACAACAATTAATGTAAAATTTACTTTAAAAAAGATCCCGCTGGGTTTCTTGCTGGTTCTTCCCAGGGCAGAGGGTTTTTTTCGAACCAGTGGTAAAGAAAAAAATGACTTTCAATAAGAATTACACATGTGATCTATATTGAATAAAAAAATATTCTATTCTATTCTACACTGAGAATTTCTTGTCAAAAATCCAAAAAGCGATTTTGACCCGACCCAGGATTCGAACCTGAGACCTTATGATCAGCAATCGCGTTTACGACCACTAGAATGACGCGAAGTCTTAATACATCTATTCCTCTATCAAAATTCATCTCGGATACCTCATATATCTTATTATTTGTCGCTCCACACGCATTCAGCATAGCCAAGCGAGCCTCCGCAATCCACTTCTTGTCCCTTTAGGAGCTAGATCGTGACGGGTGGCGAGCCTCGTCGCCGGATTTGCTCCCGGAGATTCTTCACACCCTATGCCCCATTTAAGAGGGATTGGGATCTCTGGGGCCATTTCTTTTTTGCCAGGTTCATTATTTTTCCTCTCTATAGGTCTACATTTTCTTGGTTGTATATATTTTAACCGACTTCCAAAAAAGCGGAGGTACTCAATTCGACCGTATTTTTTGTGTTTCTTTTTATTTAAAAGCCGGTGCTTCTCATGTGGTCCCATATAAATTTGACCTAGATCTGACCAGTAGCTTTTGAGTTATCTTTAACAATGCGTATTTAATTGACTTCGACTACATTGACGATATCCTTATTTTATTAACGTTGAAGTCGTTTGCACAAAATTTTTAATTTTACCACTTGTTTATATTATTATTTGATATTAAACCAGTAAGATGAAGAGGTTTCTGAGGAGCAAGAGGAATTAGGTTTGCAGTTCCCTACCAGAGAGTTTTCTAAACGAAGCTTACTTATGGGCACAGTATAATAAACATACAGTAGGACAATGCCTTTGATCTTGTGGTAAATGCTGACAACGTCTAGACAGCGTATGGAGGTTAGGGTTGTCACAAATTAACAACTTTTACTAATTTAATTACTTATTTTAGATCTACATTGTCATCAACAGTATGATTACTAATATAAAAAATAAGTAACAATTTGTTCTTAGAATTTTCCTAAAAGTACTCAAAACGTTAATTGCACGCCTCTCAACGTGAGTGAGTGCTCTACTCTCGATATATGGCCATACCTCAATTTCGCTACATAATATCGTTCTTTTACTCTTAGCTAGACATCAAATCCATATTATTAACGTTACAATGACTAAAGACTGAATTATTAGTTTATTTTATAATTGATTCTTTAGGCTTTCGAAAGTTCTTCCAACTAAATCAGGTCTTCCAATAACTTCCATCCATAATTTGCATCTGAAATTTTTAAATACAATACTTATTAATAAATTTTCATAATTATCACCCCCAGAAACCTTAAAATTGACATCCATATCGTATTATTAAAAAAAACTCCATCATCTTGGATATGAAAATTGATGCCGGTTTCGTAATTGGCACCCCAAGAAACCTCGAAATTGACATCCATAACATTAAAAAAAAATTATGTCCAACATCTTGGATTTAAAAATGAATTCCATTTTCGTAATCAGCACCACAAGAAACCTCGAAACTGATACCCATATCATATTATTAAAAAAATGTCCGCCATCTTGGATATGAAAATGGATGCCGTTTTCGTAATCATCACCCCAATAAACCTTGAAATTGACATCCATATCACACATATTAAAAAATGACCACCATCTTGGATTTAAAAATAAATGCTATTTTCGTAATTAGCACCCCGACAAACCTAAAAATTGACCCCTAAATCTTATTATTTTATAAAAAACTTCGAAAGACCGAAGACGAGGCACTATAGTATGGTCTAAAACCTTAGCCTGTCCAACCACACGATTTAGATGAAGAAAAAAAATCAAACTTCGAAACAGTAATGCCCATCGACTAGTACCTAGTACCTATTTTTACGTCTGCCATTTTTTTACGTTGGCAATTTGGCATGACATGTCAAAATATACATAATGTAAAAAATAATAACAATATTTATTTACCTTTCTTCCGTGTGCGGGATTTGGTGAAATCGCAGATATTTATTTATGCGAGATAACCACTTGCAATCTCTCACAGCACACGTCGTATGAACCATTTTAATTATAAGTATCAACACTAAATTTAACAATTATAAAAGCAAACGCGCATTAACCCTGGAAGTCGTGTCCCGAGCTACTAATACGATTGGCATGAGCAGCTCGAGCTCGTCCTTATCGCGTCTCACCCCTCACACCCCGCACGATTGCCCAGTCTAGATGTCTTCGTCGGACGACTGTATGGATTTATAGACTGTGTTATGGTTATACTACTTTTCTTATATTTTTTAATTTTCGAACGTAATCGAATGACTAACTTGCAGTCTCTTGATGGCCAGAGGTCGTTGCAGGCTGTAGCACATTGACATCTGACAGCTTACTAAAAATAACTCCGAGCAATATGATTGAATGTCTCATATGTTCAAAACCATTTCAAACTGACAATAGTGATTCGCCCAGGCTTTGCACGGTAACCGGGTAGGTCCAACTATAGTTAAGGATCATTCAGTTGATCACATTAGTATTTAGTACCCAATAAAAATTCATCAAAATCAGTAAAGCCGTTTATGAGGGGAATTTTTATATATATGTATATAAAGATGAATAGAACGGAAACAATATATCAATTTATGCGATTATCGTCCTTGAGTGACAAACACAAGACTGACAAGGCCAACTCACTCATGAACTGGAAACTTGTGTAATTTATTGCTCTAATAGAATTTATTATTTATATTTCTTATGTTTGGTTGTTATAAATGTAGGAATACTAGCTGGGGCGGGGCAAGACAATTTGAATGATTTTTGAACAAATGTTATCCTCAATTGATTATCATTTTCATTCGAACTCGTTTTATTCACCCGAACTTCACTACTTAATATAGACCTCACCTAATGATTGTCTCGGTCCTGAGTCGTCTGAATACATCAACTTCTTGCATGTATTTTCAAACGTGGTAAAGTAATGCTGCAGCTACGAGTATATTAGTACTATAGTTGTAGCACGTATGGGTCGGCTCGACCGGGGAAGGACCACGCTCTCACAGAATACCAGCGTAAAATAGGAGCTTAACACTGCTGTGTTTTGTATGGTGAGTGTAGAGAACCAGAGACCATTTTTACTGGAAAAGAGGCATTCCATCTTAGTCCTCACGGGTGACAACGCATCTGCATTTTGATTCGTAAACGAGGATAGATGTAGATGTCTATGGGCCACAGCAACTACTTTCCATCAGGTGGACTGTGTGCTCGTTTGTCACCCTATCCTATAAAAAAATTGTATATTTACCAACATTTATCATCGTCTACCATGAGGTTCCGCCATACTCCGGTCACAAGGACGAGGCTGCAAATCGGAAACCTTTCTTCCTCATAGGCTATCGGTACTTCGGGCTATGGCCAACCGATTGCACCTTCTTCACTGATGCGTTGAACGTTATCGGTAACTTTGGTTATGCTGCGGAGATATCTTTGTAGCAGATCTTTTGAAAGCAATTCCAAGCATAGCCCTCTCCATAGCTAACGGAGCAACTGAAATTTTATCATGCGGCCATAAGTAAGGGACCACGTATCGATTCCATAGCAAATGATTGCTGGCAAATGACTAGACTTTTTTAACGGTGGTAGAGCCACGCAGCAGTTTTTGCTGTTGCACGTATGGGCTGGCTCGAGCCGGGTTGGTACCACGACCTCACAGAATACGGCGTGAAGTAGAAGCTCTGCTTCTGCGTTTCGTCTGGTGAGTGCAGGTGGCCGGAGGCTCAATCCCCCCCCCCCCCCCCCTTATCAAAATGGTAGCGTAATTACACGTTAGATTACCCCAGGAGGGTACCAGGGTAACAGCGACGACCATCCGCGCGTCTACGGGTGTCTCTATAGGTCCCATAGCGGTAATGCCGAAATAGACCGACTCATCGACCACGTCCAAATGGCTACAGATTCCTTGCTACAACAGGTCCCATTCGCATAGATCGTGATCCTTGGCGATTTTAACGCCCACCATGCCGAATGGCTCGGTATACGTTTAACCGATCATGCGGTGAGATCTGTTTATGACTTTGCTTTGGCATATGGTCTGACACAACTGGTTACTTCGCCTACGCGGATTCCAGATGTGGAAGATCATACACCTTCCCTGTTGGACCTCCTGCTGACCTCTCATCCAGACGGATATCAGGTTTTCTCGGCTCTTCGGACCATTGTCTGATCCGGAGTGTGGTGTCACTCACGCTCCCCTCGCGGTTGCGTTCTGCAGGTTGCCGCCGTGTTTGGCATTACAGGTCGGCGGATTGGGACGGAATGCGAACTTTCTTTGCATCCTATCCATGGGGGCGGCTTTGCTTCTCGCCGGATGATCCCAGCACTGTTGCTGACTTTGTCACTGATGTGGCGCTACAGGGAATGGAATTATTTATTCCATCATCTGTGGTACCCATCGGAGGCAGATCTCAGCCTTGGTTTGGTCGCTCCTGTAAGACTGCATTACGCAGTAAGCAGGAGTGTTATCAAGCCTGGGCTGCGGCTTCGGCGACTCGGGATGTGAACACCAGCACATTTAAAATGAAGTATAACTTCGCCTCCAGATCCTTCAAAAGAGTTATTGCCAAGGCAAAGTCAGAGCATAGACAGAATTGGCGAGAAACTAGTTCGCCTTCCTTCGGGAACCCGTGCATTCTAGTCTCTCGCCAAGGCTGTCCAAGGGAATTTCTGTAAGCCATCACTACCATCTCTGCACAGGGAGGACGACTCACTGGCCCAAGATGCAAAAGACAAAGCCGACCTTTTAGGCTTCCTTTTTGCATCCAACTCGACTCTTGATGACGGGGGAAAACACCGCCGACCATCTCGCGGTGTGAGTGCTCCATGCCGGATGTGCTGTTCTCACAGCGCTCGATTCGCAAAGCACTCCTCTCCCTGGACATCCAGAAGTCGAGTGGGCCTGACGGAATCCCCCCGATTGTGCTGACGACGTGTGCTCCGGAGTTGGCACCGGTCCTAACGCGTCTTTTCCGGTACTCCTACTCCCAAGGCGTAGTCCCGAATTCATGGAAGACAGCTTTTGTCCACCCGATCCCTAAAAAAGGCGACCGCTCAGACCCGTCCAACAATAGGCCTATCGCGATCACCTCCTTGTTCTCCAAAATAATGGAATCCATTATTAACTGCCAGCTCATGCGGTACCTTGAGGATCACCAGCTGATTAGTGACCGCCAATACGGTTTTCGTCGGGGTCGATCAGCTGCTGGTGATCTTCTGATCTACCTGACCCATAGATGGGCGGAGGCAGTAGAGTCCAAGGGGGAGGCGTTGGCCGTTAGTTTGGACATTGCGAAGGCCTTCGATCGGGTTTGGCAGAAAGCGCTTCTTTCGAAGCTCCCTTCCTATGGGCTTTGAGAAATTGTGCGATTGGATCACCAGCTTCCTTGCAGATCGGAGCATCAAGGTTGTTGTAGACGGTGCATGCTCCGACTACAAGCCTATTAACGCTGGTGTTCCACAAGGCTGTATGCCATCACCAACGCTGTTTCTTCTGCATATCAATGATATGTTGCTAACTGGTTACATTCATTGCTATGCGGATGACAGCACTGATGATGCTCTATACACCGGCCGTACCAATATTTATCGGGAAAACGTCGCCGAGTACCGGAACACACTTGTGTCTGAAGTCGAATCTTTGCTGAACAAAGTCTCGGATTGGGGGTGACTAAATCTAGTCCAGTTCAATCCCCAGAAGACACAAGTTTGCGCTTTTACCGCTAAAAACAACCCCTTTGTCGTATCTCCTCAGTTTCAAGGCACTCCCCTTGTTGCCTCAGCCAGTATCGGAATCCTCGGAGTCGACATATCGAGTGACGTGCAGTTTCGCGGCCACTTGGAAGAGAAGGCAAAATTGACCACTATTAAGCTTGGCGTGCTCAGCAGAGCGGGACAGTATTTCATGCCGGCACACCGCCTGCAACTTTACAAGGCGCAGGTTCGGACTCACATGGAATACTGTTCCCATCTCTGGGCAGGGGCTCCCCAGTGCCAGCTCCTTCCACTTGACCGCATCCAGCGCAGAGCGGCTCGAATCATCGACGACCGAGTCCTTGCCGATCGGCTCGATTCATTGGCACTGCGAAGAGATGTTGCATCCCTTTGCATTTTCTTTCGCATCTATCACAGAGAGTGCTCTGAGGAATTGTTCGGATTAATCCCAGCCGCCAAATTTCACGAACGCACATCGCGGCAGAACTCCCGATACCATCCACACCATCTGGATGATTGGCGGTCCACCACTGTGCGATTTAGAAGATGTTTTCTTCCTCGCACGACTTCCTTGTGGAATCGATTACCATCAGCGATTTTTCCGGACCGATACGAATTAGGGACCTTCAAGAAAAGAGCGTATTCCTTTTTAAAAAGCCGGCAACGCATCTGCAATTCCCTCCCTGGTGTTGCAGTTGTTCATGGGCGGCGGTAGTCACCATCAGGTGAGCCGCATGCTCGTTTGCCCCCTCTCCTATAAAAAAGCCAAGTTCGATTCGTTACCACTTGTTCAAAGTTTGACTTGTCTAGTGGAATAATCTAAGTAAGTATTAGTATTATACGTGGTAGAGCCACGCTGCAGCTATATTAAGGTTGTAGCATGAATGTAAAAAAATATGTGTACGTAGAACTACGTCCTCACAGAATAGCAGCGTAAAATAGAAGTTTAATACTGCTGTGTTTCGTATGGTAAGTGTAGAGAACCGGAGACCCTTTTTACTGGAGACGAGGCATTCCATCTTAGGCCTCAAGGGTTTGATTTTTAATTGGGGAGAAATGTAGGTGTCTGTGGACTACAGCATTCACTTACCATCAGGTGGACTGTGTGCTCGTTTATCACCCATATACTATAATAAAAGTAGTATCTGTTAAACTGTAAGTGTAGTTTTCCAATAACCACCGTGTTTGGATTTACCTACTCTGACTATTTGTTCTAATACATACTCGTCGACGTTACACATTTGTTTTATCCACGTTCAATTTATGACCTAATCTTTGGGAGTCACTATGTAGGTTGAATTAAGTATAGTGGCCTTAGGTCTAAAAAGGCTAGTTCAGTAGAAGAGAAGTCATGAAGTGTGCTTACTAGATGGTTCGAAATTACTCTCAAAAACAGCATGTAGACTCAACTCAGAAGATATGTCTGCAAAATGTAAGATGTATCCCTATATGTCCGTAAAATGCTGACGAAAATAATGACACCGATGAAAATAAGATCGTCATAAAATTAAAAAGTTTCTCCAGTTACATTTTAGATCATTTTAATACTAAACAGCTACAATCTGATTGGTTCAGAAATAATTGACACTTAAACTTAGCACGAAGCAAATGTAATAGGAAATTCCGCGCAAGACAGGCAGCGCATTTTTTTAAATGAAAATTCTATGAAATTCGGCCCTTCGGCCTAGCATTCCGAAATTAGGCCGGTTGTAAGGTCGTTGAGCTGTTGTCCACGCATTGTGATGCTTGTGAGTGCTATCATATTTTCTATGCTCTTTTTCGTCTCCATAAGCTCCAAAATCTATTGCTGGATATGCGCTCTTCTGTTGTTGAAGGTATTTATCATAATCGATTCGTTTGGCTTTGAGCTTTGAAGCTGCGCTCTGTCCACCCAGCTTAGGGTTACCAGATGAAAAAATTAAAAGTCCGGAGAAGAGGCCTAATTTCCATTTAAAAATCCTGAGATTTTTTACAGTTTGAGAAGAAAACCTTACTTAAAAAGGTATCTTCACATATTAAGTATGATAAAACTGTTTAAGTACCTACTTGGATAAATAAGTTTTCATTTTAATTGTGGAATTATTACCAAAGGAAAATTATTTTTAGTTTGTTTAACTTTTTATTAAAGAGATATTTAAAATGTAAGCTGTATTATATTGAAAGTTCTAAAAATCCTGAGATTTCATGAGATTTGCAAAATCCAGCCGCAATCCTGAGAAGAGTCTTAAAATCCTGAAATCTCAGGACAAATCCTGAGATATGGTAACCCTAACCCAGCTGGAATTTGGCATCTAATTTTACAGTATAGAATAGTTACAGCCTATATACATACGTTGCTCTACTGCACATGCCTTCTCTCATTTCTGAGAGGTGAGCCGTGGTAGCACAGCGGCCAAGCGCTCGCTGTGAATTTCGCTGTAAATATTTTACATCGAGTTTCATATATTCTATACATTTTATAGTGTAATATTTTTTTGATAATAATAGGAGGTGTATATATTTTTTCTCCAAAAGCTAAACGGTCTCCCAATAAACGAACGATGTTCTAATGATCAACGAATAGTGGTAGATATATCTAACATTTATCATTTCTTCGTTCCGTGGACGTCGTAAGAGGAGACTATGATAAAGTATAGAAAGCTCTCATGGCCTTCGATAAATGACGATACACCATCCCGTTTACAAAAGATATAAAATAACCAAACTAGAGTCGGCATGCAGCACAAAAAGCACACAATATTCTTGCTCGTTCTAAAGATTTATGTCTGTGACTATGGGTAATACCAGAAAGATCTTATGTGTATATAAAGATATTGTATAGGCTAATTAGGGTGTTAGGTACCACACAATGACATCGATCGATGTTGGAATGGATTAGTCGACGTCGATCGATAGTTTCTACCACACCAATCAATCGATGGGATCGATCGATGGTAGAATGCATTAGTCGACATCGATCGAGTTGCTTATATTCGATGGCTGCTGCTATTATTCGTTGTTCAATTATCTATTGACGTCGATTGACAAAATACGGTCATAGTTGACTATACCGTCATATCCACATTAAAATTAGGTCAACGCTTCATCACAGACATATCAAAGTTCTAAGGTTTTATAAATTTTGTAGGATAAGTCAAATTATTTCGTCGACTTTTGCGGAAATCCTAATGTAACGGAAAAATAAATACACTGGTATTTACCGGTATTTATTTTCGGCAGTTCATTAAAACAATTTGACGTAATATTTGTTCCCAGAGTTGACCTTACCGGAGGCGATAACGCAAAACGTAATTGTCACTTCGCAAGCGCGAGCCACTAGCAAACGTAAATAAACTGGACTTTCCATTTTATAATTTATTCAGATCAAACATCAAATATTGGCAGTGTCTGGATAGCCTGAACTGTATAAGATTAGTTTAGATAATTTAAAAGATTTGATTTTCATATTTCGTAGTATAATGTCGTTAGTGATTAAACCGGTTATGATGGAACCTTGCTATATTCAAGAACATTAAATATAATATCATCAGTACTGTTTTGCTTTTCGTCCGGCTCACACGTTTTTGTCACAGAATAATGTGTTTGGAATAAAAAAGTGTATTTTTTAAAAAAAAAACCTAAATCAGTGATTGAAATAATTAATAATTCCAATGTCAACGTGAAATAAATCGAATAAAACAATTCATCGGGCCGCGGTACCTTGAAAGTGGGTTTTTTTCAATCATAGGTTTTTCCTCGTTTTACAAGTATTTGCAAGATGAGTTTGAAGTTGTCTTTCATCCTTTTTTTAGGTGAGTTGTAATCAAGTATATAAATTTAGCCGTGCTAAAACTGAACGTGGGATTCATCAGCAGACCAAAGAACATTACCACAAATGTAAACAAGCCTTAGATTAAAAATCTCAAATACCCTAAAAACTACTATAGTTACTAATTCAGTTTTCTAAGATAATATCTAAAAAAGTTAAATGTTTTCGTAAATTTTTAATGTACAAACGAAGTCATCGAGTACAGCTGGTTTTAATGGTAATAACCAGTGACTCACAGTAAGGGCGTGGACCTTTCGAGGAAACAGGATATATCAAGGCTTCATTTTTTAATTATTGCAACACGAACATATGCCGGAAAGTATGGAGCAGAGCCATTGCATTTATCAACTCTCTGCACGTCACATCAGGTCGTCACACTTATTGTTGCTACGAGATTAACTCATAAAGTCGTTTCTTCTGAAGCTTCTGTTTCTTTAAGAAAGGTGGTCGAAGGGCTGAGTTTTTTGAGCTATATGAGCGACCCATTGACACTTCAGGTTAATGATTTACTGATCATTGAAATATACTCTGGTGCTACTGCAATTATCCTCTTTACGGTTTCAATCACGCAGTGAAACTCCGAACTCTTCTCCACAGCTTGCTGAGCGACTATGTGTTTTATAATAAGTAATATATCATTGTAGACGATAGGATATATAGTACCTATATTTATCTACAGCGTAAATATAAAATATATTAACAACTCGACGACGGCGCTACTTACTGGTATCAGATTTTATGTTTTTAATTTTTGGCACATAGGCAGAGTGAGTGGAATAAAATGTTACATGAAGTAACTGTGTAAGTTAAGACAGACATAGGTACATTTACTTCATGTTAGATGCTTTGGCGTAAATAAGCTTATGAGTTTGCAAGTTCAAGGCAATGAAGACCGCCGCGGAATATACATATCAAGCAGCAAGAACTTGGTGGCGTTCATTTAACGTAAGAAAGTTTTAAGCGCAACATTACACTACGTACGTAGCACCAACGTTTATTTTTCTACGTTTGAAACTATGGATTGTAGGGTACAAGGAGAACCATCTTATAAGGGGCGAAAGTTGAAAAAGTGTCCTACTATTTACTGAAAATAGAGGTTCCAAAACCGACCACAATAGCGCTGGCGTCTGAAAAACTACGATATGAAGATAGCTGTTGTGAACGGATTGAAGTCAACTGAATTCAAATATTTAAAAAAATTCATGACTAGAGTAGTTAGTAAAATGCCAGTATACAAAATCTCAACTATTTACGTATTACAAAACCAAGCGGATTGGTCGGTCCTTGTTTATTTTTCCATCTTATCCTAATTACTTTTGGCGCTTTTTTTAAATTTATCCTACGCTACTGAAGCGCCACCCTAATTGGACACGTTTTTAGGGACACTTTTCATATATAGAGATGGTCCTCCTCTCTACACTCCATATTTGAAACTAAGATGACAATTTTCTTTTGTATTCTTTCAATGAGATATAAGTAATTGTTTTAATAATAAGGTGCTTCAAACATTAGCGTAATATATAATTTTAAGACTGATAGCTCATGAAAATGGACGATACTTGCGTAATACATAGTCAAAATTACGGTAAGCCCTGTTTAAATCGACTCCTCTGAGTAGGGGTCTATTTCAATTCTCACACGCACTTACCCTCATCGATTCGATACCATTAAAATTATATTATGGAAATGTCATAGGATGTTTTTTTCAAGTGAAACTTTTGGTTTGTTACTTTTCGGTGCTTTCTGTTTTTAGTCTCGTATATGTAAAGATTGTTTAAATCGCTTTGTAACAGCTCACAGTCAGCTACAGGATGCACTCACACATATTCCTTTTTATCATCGTTATATAATATGTGCTTAACGTTTTTGAAAATTCGTTTTACATCAAATATGTAAACGTTGTAAAAGAGAGACGATCATGATACGATTTCTGATTAGTAACAAAATCAGATCTATAACCGCCAAAAACAACAAGTGGAGACCCATTAGTTAGGGAAGAACAAACCCATCACAGAAGATCACCGATCAAGAATGTCATTGTCCACACGGTCGAAAGTTTTTTGAAAATCCGTATAGACAACGCGACCTGTTTCGATTTTCCTTTACATTAAGAATAAAATTTGAAAATAACGCTCAGTTTAAAGTAGTTTAGTAAACCGTGCTGAGTTGTGGGTAAACCTTGCGCAATATGGGGATAAATGTGATCATAAATCGACCATTTAAATAATTTGTTAGATATATGGAAAAGCAATTAAGGGCGATAATTATTAATCATAGGTCTAGATCTCTTCTTACGACCTTTAACAATCTGAGCCTGTTACCAGTTAGTGGGAAAAACACACTACTTAAGAGACCAATGACACGGAACACAGGTAGGTAAGTTTTATGTCAGTTAAGTGACGGTACTCACCTGATCATGAGTCTTTAGTTAATTATACTTTGCCTATAATAACAACAATACGACTTAAGTCTTCCCCTGCTTGAGTAAGGGTAGAGCCAAATCGCAACGCATTGCACCCTAAGGGTATTAGTGTTCTGTGATTGCACCCCTCATACTGAGACGAGAAGGTGGAACGCCTCGTGTGGCTGTAATTTCACTGGCAAAAAAATAAAAAGGAAATCAAAATTACAAAAGGATCAATTACAATGGTGAGAAATCTTGTAGATAATAACATACTTTGTTTATCTACGTTCACCTCGGAGGAATTAAAACAATTTTAAGTCCTTGTATTTGGCCCATGTACCTTACCATGCAGACGTTACACAACCTCCTCTACGGGTCTCTGCACCCCCACTTTGAAAGTCTCCTGATGAGCATCAGTATACTCGTAAGAATAAATCTTTTAAGAGTAAGTGTTTTTGAGTAGAAGAGAAATATTTAGGAAAGCGGTCTCCTAAATATTTTGTGGAAATACATAAAAAAAAAAGTATTTTTGAGGTACTGAATGAAACGTAGTGATTGTAATATTATACTCTTTTGTACTCAATAGGTTATAATTATTTTGTTTTTATTTTTGGATTTCCATTATTTATTTTGTCACTATATTTTATATTTAGTTTTTTATTTATAGAATAAGGGTGACAAGCGAGCACACTGTCCACCTGATGGTAAGTGGTTGCTGTGGCCCATACATATCTACATCTATCCTCGTTAGCGAATCAAAATGCAGATGCGTTGTCAGCCGTGAGAACTAAAATGGAATGCCTTTTTTCCAGTTATAAAGGGTCCAGTGGTTAGTAGTAAAGATGAGTTAGTTGTCCGATTTTGTAGTAAGGATGTGGCGGCGCTGTCGTCGCGCCACAAGCGGAAATACATCGAAGCCTAAATCGCGCAGAACACCTTGCTCGTCGGGACGATTTGCAGTGTGGAAGTGAGGGTAACCTTGTTATCCTTACTTATTTGTTTTATAGTTGAATGAGGGAATACGTATGAAAAGTTATTTAATGTTAATTGCTTTGATTTGTATAGTATTAGTTGTGCTTGCCTTTTAAATTTGTAAACATAGAAAACTTATTTAAAGTGGTATAAATGTAACTTGAGAAACTAGTTGAATTCTACCTAATAAAAAAAAGAAAATACTGTACTGCATACAATGCTATCTTCCCCTAAGAAGGGAAAATTCATAAAAGTCCCTCAAATTATTCGATTTTTCTAATTTTTTTTAAATATGATTTTTTTCACGAACAATCTTTGTCATAGCAGGGTAAACTAGATAGTATAAGGTATTTCTAGAACTACATGTAATAGGGACGAAAAAAGTTATATTTATACAAATAAACGAAATTAAAGTGTCTGTCTATAATATCGAAATAAATGCCTTTTCTTTTAGTTACCATTATTTTTTTTAATGCATTCAAATAAAAATATATGGTCTTCGATGATTACCATAATGCTGATTAAAATAATGATAGATCCTAACTTGACAAATACGGGACTGGTCGCTGGTTGAAAATAAATCGACATATCGATGTAAATCTGTTGTGTTATAAAAAATGTGTTTACTTTATGTTCAGAGTTCGCTTCAGTCAATATCTTTTAAATAGTTGTGTAATTTAACATAATCAAACTTGTGCCGTGGTAAGGAGCCGTGGTAGCTAAGATGGTTAGCCCTCGCTGTAAGTTTCACAGTACGCGAGCAACCCGGGTTCGATCCCCGCCGGCACCAATGAAATTGTTAGTTGCAATTTTAAGTGCTGATTTACCACGTGCTCGGCGGTGAAGGAAAACATTGTGAGGAAACCTGCATGTCTGAGAAATAAAAAAAATATCTCTAAGACATGTGAAGTTCGCCAACACGCATTGGGGCAGCGCGGCGGACATTTCCTTGCCCTAAAACCCTCTCAGAAATGAGAGGAGGCCTGTGCCCAGCAGTGGGAGGTATATAGGCTGCAACTTTACTTTACTTACTTTAAACTTGTAAAAGAAATATGTAATCGAATAAAGATACCTATGTCTTTAATGACTTGTGTGGCGTATTCCGCCTGTGAACAGAAATATAGGTAGATATTTTGCATGAAATAATGCTTAAAGCAAAGAAAGAAAGTTATCATTTGTTGTAAAATAAATTATACTGTTGTAGTTTCTTCCCCATATTTTCTCCACCGTAAATATTGTATAGTAGTATTAACAGGCATCGAACTCTGCTCGTTTACTATACAATTAAAGGTTAGCGGCCAGTGCCTGAGACATGAATGCAACAATTAAACAGTACTTCCAGACCGAATAGCAATAATTTGTGAGGAGGTACAAATATCTATGGGGTTTGTACGAAACAAAGGTCCAGTAACACAAATACAAACCGATCAAGATCGCGACTTGAGGCTATCGTAATTAATTTTGTTAAGAAATTCTCCTCTTTGCAGTAAAATAACATTTCACCTACAAAGTGAAATTTCATTTTCATTATATGTAATATAATATAAGATTGATTTAAATATCCTAAACGCCTTAAAAGGCTAAGGAATGGTGAATAGCCAACGACCAGTCCGTCGTCCCGAGAAACGCTAGAAAGATGAAGTAGTAAAGGACCTGCGTGAATTTTAGGTCCGAGACCTAGGATGCCAAGACTTATTTTGGGTCACTACGTCACCTTAGTTAGAATATTTTAACACGTTCACTGTCCGGTTTTAAAACACAATAGTAAGACAATAGCAACGACCTATATTATGTAGTGCACGGGACAGCGAAAGGGTTAAAGATAACCAACCAATTTAGAACTTTTTTAACAACATCGCTGGTTTTGAATTTTATCATAATATAAAAGTAACATTAAAAACAAAAGAAAAGGTTAATTTCCGGAGAATGAGAACCACGGGTCGAATTTAAATTTTAAAAGTATAATCACCGTATGGTCGCGTCGAGCTCTTAGGAGAATCTAACACACCCTTTCATCCCGGGCGTGTCAAGGGAAGTAAGAGGGAATTATGGGATATAACTTAGAATTTCTCTTCCGAATTTTTTACTTGAAAATGCCAAATAATATTTTTTGGAAGTAAAAAGAAATGTGACTAAAAAGGGAGCTGCAGTATAGAAAAAGTTAAGAAAATACAATTTTTTCTTTTAGCCACACATTCCAGTACTATTGTTATAAATAATGCTACCTTTTTTTAATTCATAATGCAGTAGAGTACACGTCTTTCAACACAAATAATGACGGACTACGATTATTTACCATTTTTCGCTGATTGTCTGATCGACCAAGTGGCAATGCCTGCGAGAAAATTTAACTCTCGTTGCAGTCTCGTCGTCAAGTCACGAACCAATGAACTTAATTTTTTGAGTTCGTTGCTTATATAGTATAGTATTAGCTGAGTATAATTGTAATAATCGGGCACGTAGTAATTATGTACCCTTTAACTCGATTCGGGTCTAGTTTGACTGCTTCTTTGATCTTGAACTCGTCTCTTCTTTGATCTGCTTATTTATTACAGGTTGATTACTGGTATAACTCTATGACGTTTTATACTTCATAAAGTCTGTTCTAGAACATAATTAGTAATCCATGGCTCTGTATTTTTAATACGAGCGACTTATAAGAATTATTTTATCGCGAACTTTCCATCGTTACTTCGTCTATTAACTCTGTTTATGTAGTCCGTAGTTCATTTTATACTAAAATTTATTTATTTTATTTTATTATCCGAACCAGGGCGCCAGAAATAAAAGGGCGCCGAGGGTGCCCCTTTATTTCAGTTCGTTCGTTCAGGTTTTTTTTAATTGTATACAATAATAAAAACTATAACAATAAAAAAAACTAAAACTTAGAAACTTAATTATCATATAGTCTTACTTCCCGCGGTATCGTGCCAAGAACGCTGGCTGCGTTTCCCCGCTGAATGGCTATTCTTAGCCTTTGAGCGAGAAAAGAATCAGCCCTCTTATCACCAGCAGTAACGACCAGCCGCGGATGGAGTTCCTTTAGAAACTTCACCGCATGTGGACCCCACGGACCGATAGTCTCTACAGCAAATGGCACAAATATGTAGTCATCTCTCAGAGACTCATATTTGCGCCACTACTTTAAATTATTTATACTTATAACGTTCCTCTCTCAGTTCAAATGATGAATTTGTTATTTAATAACAAATCCAGTTAGACCGCTCCTCGTTATCTCGGATTGTTCATAAAATGAACATTAATGTATCGACTATCGTGAGGTCAATTAAAGGTTACTACTGATATTATGTTCAGGAAATTAATAAAGAAAAAGTGTTGAAAAAAAAATAAGTATAGGTTTGTTGAGTTGTCAACACAACTCAATAGAATAGAATAGAATGATTTTTATTCAATATTGATTATTACATAATACTTATTGAAAGTCATTTTTTTATTTACCACTGGTTCGGAAAATACCTCTGTCCTGAGAAGAACCAGCAAGAAACCTAGCGGGACTTTTTTTAAACATAATTTCACTTAACAATAATTTTGTTTATACAATTTTAAATAAATTTTCATAGAACCAGCATGGTGGCGATCACCTTATTCCCAGGGGTTATTTTCATTCATGTATTCCTTGATATTATAATAACCCTTTTTGTACAGTTTTTCTTTAACAAAACTTTTAAACATGTTTATTGACAAATTTTGAACATGTTCTCGGATTTTGTTGTAAAGGCGTATACATTGCCCCATAAACGAATTACTAATTCTGTGGAGTCTAGTAACTGGCATTACACGCTTATGTTTGTTCCTAGTGTTTAAGGTATGAACATCCTTATTCTTATTTAAGCTATTTATGTTTTTATGTACATACATTACATTTTCATAAATATATTGCGATGCCAAAACTAATATGTTTATTTCTTTAATTTTTTTTCTGAGGGACTCTTTACAATTTAGATTATAAATCGCCCGTACGGTTCTCTTTTGCAAAACAAATATAGCTTCAATATCAGTCGCATTACCCCGTAGCAAAATTCCATAACACATTACGCTACGAAAGTAACTAAAATTGTCTCAACATCTGTGAGACTTCTAATCTTTCTTACAGCGTATGCTGCAGAACTAAGTCTGCTTGCTAATTTAGATATATAGGGGCCCTATTGAAGTTTCGTGTCAATAGTAATACCAAGAAAAACAGTGGTATCTACAAGACTCAACTCCTCCCCATTTAAGAGCACATTAGTTTTCGAATGTTTTACATTAGGTATTGTAAATTTAATACATTTTGTCTTATTGCCGTTTAAGAGCAAATTGTTGGTGTTAAGCCAATGTACTAATTTCGACAGAGCATTATTTACATCGTCATAATTAATTAACTGCCGTTTGAGTTTGAAAATCAAAGATGTATCGTCAGCAAATAATACTATATCGTGATTGTCCTCTACAAGGTAAGGTAAGTCATTAATATAGATTAAGAAGAGGGATGGGCCAAGAACCGAGCCCCGAGGAACGCCCATTGATACTACCGATCTGGAGGAACCTTTACCATTTATCACGACTTTTTGAGTTCTGTTACTTAAGTAGGAAGTAATAAATCTAAGCGCCAAATTTTTTACACCGTAATGTGGTTTCCTGATTAATATCTCATGATGAACACAATGGAAAGCCTTGGAAAGATCACAGAAAATACCTAAGGCATCTTGTGAATTCTACCAGACATTAAAAATATATTTCATAAGCTCAACACCGGCGTCAGACGTCGAGCAACCCCTTGTAAAACCAAATTGGTTTTTATGAAGTAAATTATTTGTATTAAAAAAATTAACAATTGATCCAAAATAATTTTTTCAAAAATTTTACTGAGAGTTGGTAGTACAGAAATAGGGCTATAATTAGCGGGGTCCAATGTACTACCAGATTTAAATAAAGGTATTACTTTATTATACTTCATTAAATCAGGAAACACACCAAAATTGATACAAGTATAAAAAATAATAGCAAGATGAGGTGCAATTAAATCTATTATGGACGCAATAACTGTAACGGAAATCCCCCAAAAATCTTCGGTTTTCTTTACATCAGTGGTTTTGAAGTATTTTACAATATCTTGCGGTAATACTTTTTCAAATCTAATTTTTTTTAAACAGGTATTAACATTCTGTTTAAGTAATGATTCGGCGACAGTTGGAGAAGTATTCTATGACTCTGTTGTCAAGGTAGCAACATCAGTATAACATTTTTCAAACACCACTGCAACTTCATGATTTGATTTAGTCAATTCATTATTAATTTTTAATTGATAGTTTGAGTTACGAGGTTTCACTTTACCGGTTTCGCTGTTAATTATACTCCACGTCATTTTGATTTTATTCTTAGTCGTCTTAATTTTGTTACTAATATGTAATGATTTGGCTGTGGAGCAAACTCTTTTAAACATTTTAGAATATTTTTTTACATATTCTTTAAAAGCATCGAAAAGATTATATGATCTTTCATGGTAAAGGTCATATCACCTTCGTCTGCTTTTAGGAATTCCTACTGTCGCTCACTCATTAAATGCCTTGCGACTGTTTCTGCAGAATGTTTTAGAAGTAAATGTTTTATTAAATTCATTGTTTATAAGGTTAAATAATTGTCCATGTAAAATAGTCTCCATTGTTCTTATAAGAAAGCGATGGAAGGTTTTTTACCATATTACTTCTATATCTCTCCAGGCGTTTTGCATTAATAGGAACAAACACAATTTTCTCAATTACCTGTTTTTTGTGCATATAAGGTAACGAAACCAGTTGTCCACAGTGATCTGAACTAAGTTTTTGAATTGAATTTTTTGAATGATTTGTTGATTGGTACAACACCTGTAAAAATATTATCAATACAAGTTGCACTACACCCTGCAATACGTGTAGCTTCAAAGAATAAATTATCAATTTGAACAAAGAGCAAAATTTAATACTGATGGAAGAAGTTTCCAGGAGATTGGTATTAAAGTCTCCACACACTACAAGAGATTTATTCTGTTTATTAAGCTTAACTAAAATTTCTTCCATATTTTTTTCAAAGGTATCATAACTTGAACATGGGGGTCTGTAAACACTGACAACAATAAGGTGCTCAAGCTCAACGCATGCCATTTCTACAGTGCGCTCAACAGAGAGGCTCACAATGTTTTTATGTTCTTTACATGATAGCTCAGTTATCTGTTCCAGTTTATAAAAAGTACTCTGTGGTTATCTGTTAAGTTCTTATGCGTCACAGGTAATAAGGGTCAGTGATCGTAATAAATGTTAGGTACTTAGAGACTTTAAACATTATTTTATCGTCCAGTACCGGTTTATATTCTTGATGTCCAGGAGGGCATGATACCTTGTTAAGCTATTGTTCTTATAATATTATAAACTTGTACTTATGTACTAAATATTCAGTGGTGACAAAAGCGAGGAAAGTTTCCATTCCAATAAGTTAAATTACTGCCTAAATATCTGACCTGTTAAATAAAAAGGCGACTCTTCGAGAAATACTACTTTTGAGTAATATTGGTGGGATATTTTTCATATTTTACTAAACAAAGAGGCAGCACATTACTATTTTACGGTGTTATTACCGATTATTTTGTTTATACCTTGAAATAAATTTCAGCTATTCGAAAACTTCTTTAAGTATTAAGTAAGAATGCCGTAATAGTTGTGGTACCGTCTGTTAATTTTAAATGAAGTGCATAATATTTGAATACATACTAACCTCATAATACTCATACGGTGTTTAAAACTAGTTTATTGCAGATGCTTTGACCAAAGCAATTTCTGAATAAATGAATATGAATGAATGTATTCCTTGTCTATAATGACAATATATATATATATATATATATATATATATATATATATATATATATATATATATATATATATATATATATATATATATATATAATAAACAGCAATATGGAAAAATAATTTTCCGTATTGCTGTAATTAATTTGCTATAATTTGTAAAAGAAATACCCATATCTAGTTGTACAGAAATCATTGTTGCAGCAAAATTAAATAAAAAACGAAATATCTAATGCGTAATTTAATGCAATACGAGTAATGTCTTATTATTTTGAAAAATAACATCAAAAATCCTTAGCTTCAAAACAATATTTTTAAAATCAAACTAATTCTTAATACTGTTATTAAATGTTATTATTTAAATTATCAACTAAGTGAACACAGATAGATACAAAACCAATGACAAAACTTTTAGAAGGAAGGAATAAACAATGGAATGTTTTGGGTGTTGCATTAAAAAATTATTCAGTTTTCTAAAATTAACGAAATATTCCCCAGATTTTCTTAAAGCGCGTATTAATAAATTATTTAAATCATCAAAAAAATGCTTTAGCTAATCAACAATCTTACTATGTATCAACCAAATCAGGAAAGCGTAAATGTTTAAATATCATTAGTCTGGTAAAAAATATCTGGAACTAAAATGTTTACGTTAATTTATGGAAATTTCTATTTTTCTACTGTTTAAGGCTCATGTTTTGTTATTGTATATGACGGGACCAGCACCATTGCACGTGCGGCGCGGTAGCCGTCGGTGCAGTTAGACAGAATTCTTGTAAATAACACGTGTTCCGCACACCTGCACCATTGCACATGCAGTGGCGCTCGTTTTGCTTGTATAAAACGGACGGCGCAGTCGCCGTTAGGACAGTCTTGGCTCTGACGTGGAACGCTACGCTTGTCGTATTCCGTTACTAGTTTATCCTCGACTCGTTGGATAATTAATTCGTGTAAACGAATTAATTATTATTCCTAAAATACAAAATTAGTCTCTGTACTATACTCAATTACCCTTTCTACATCAGAAGTGGGATAAAGTCCCCATTTTTGCCCACATATAGTCTTCGAATAGTATGAGGATTATTACATTTGTGGAAGACTATAATGCATTCCGCATTGATGAATCTGTTTTATGTTAAATACCGTAATGAAATTTGCTATGCTACTTACGACATTTTCGTATCATTAAAGTGTAGAGAAAAGATAAAGTGAAATTATTTAAGCCAATTTTTTTTTTATTTGTTCGATTTGTATTAAAAGTACCCCGCAAGTATTTTCATTATTTCTTGATATGTTAACAAATGTCGAAAGAAGTTGGAGGCTTTCTAATTAACTTATTCAAGTTATGTTGTAATTTGATAGTTCACGCGAAACATGATTATCATTTGCTATATTTTGAAGTTCAAAACGTTTAAGGGATGTACCAAAATAAAGGATTAACTTTAACACGCTATGAATTGAAAATAATAAGTGACATTTTTGTGTTCTAATGTGTAGATTAGTGTTGCAGTTTGCTCCGAATATTGTGTCGTCGACAAGATTGGGGTTTGATGTTGAGGGATTCGTAGAAGTCTCTACAACAATGATCAATGAGTAAGACGTTGTGACGGCTAATTAAACATGGTCAGGTACGGCCGAGCGCTGGTAAGATTGAGCCTACACCGCTACAGCCGGTAACTTATCAGCTGATCTTACGGCAAGGCAATTCAAACGGCCGCCGAACAAATGGTGCTTTGGCGCTGTAAATGGACGTCTGAGGCTTGGTGGGCTTTCGTAGATTTTGCGCAGTTGCCTCCTTCCCTTTGAAATATGTTGTGGTATCTGCCTCTACACATAGTTTCCGTTTTTTGCAGTGTTTTCAAATGTCGTACAGTTGCCCTTTCATAAGAGAATATGTGATGAATTTTGGAAGCTCGGAATTCCATGGTTTGCAATACATTTATCTCGATTTCTTTTAATTTTGCAAAGCAGTACGACGATTCGCTAGCGCTAGTACGGCGCGACAGCTCACTGGCGCGAATGTGGCACGAACGCAGCAGAACGGAAAGCTGGAGTGCGTCTGCCTGGAGGTAGCAATATTGGCGCGTCCATGACTTAAATGAAGTCTGGAATGGTCGACCGTTGTAATATTTAACAAGAGTTAATATCTGTTAGCAGGTGGTGATAACTGATAGACCGTATGCTGTTCACTGTCAACCGCACGAGGACGTGCGCAGTCAGAGGTAGCCGTGTCTGTGCATCTAGAAAATACTAGAGACGTTGCAACACTCTAGCGAAGTAATTATTCTTGTGCAGGAAAGGAACATGGAGTTGCAGGGAGGCTGGTCTGTACTGCATTGGGATGTGTCGTGTTGCTGTTGGTTTACATACTTAGGTGTTTTCATGTCACTACGTCCCTCACGATACACTTTTGTGTGATTGTGACAGGGACATGTTTGCGATATGGTTGGTCTGTACCTGTTCTATACTGAATTGAAAAAAAAGAGAGTAAGAAAAAAAAGTAATTCTTACTATCATTGCAGGGCGTTTGCCGGTCCAATGATATAGCTACAGGGAATAGTGATTCCGGACTAGCAAATAGTACTTAAAAAAAAGAGTAAGAAAAAAAAATAGTTCTTACTGTCATTGCAGGGCTTTGTGCCGGTCCAATGATATGGCTATAGGGAATAGTGATTCCGGACTAGCGAAAACAGTACTTGAAAAAAAAAAGAGAAAATAGAAAAGCTACAGACTAATCATGCCGATCTCGCATAAAGTTGATTAAAGTTTTGTAGGGCTTACTGCCGGATCAAAACTGATTGTCACCCAAGTCTGAAGGGTCAATATAGACCGGACCAGACGCTGTTATGTCAGGATAGTCGAACGATGGCTTTTTGTCTACAGATAACTAAAACTGTGATGAAGCGCGTGCGAGAACGCACGCATGTCAGTATGGCCGTGACGGGACCAGCACCATTGCACGTGCGGCGCGGTAGCCGTCGGTGCAGTTAGACAGAATTCTTGTAAATAACACGTGTTCCGCACACCTGCACCATTGCACCTGCAGTGGCGCTCGTTTTGCTTGTATAAAACGGACGGCGCAGCCGCCGTTAGGACAGTCTTGGCTCTGACGTGGAACGGTACGCTTGCTATATATATATATATATATATATATATATTATTTATACAATGTGTATTATTTATTGTTAATCTAGCCTCTTCCAAAAAATTTTCACTGCGTTTTCTTCTCCATTTGTTGTCACATAATGTTCTCATCTTTTATAATGTCCTTATCTTTTTTCAGTCACTCAAGCTAAGGCTGCTTTTTTTGGATCTCTTGTTTTAGCAAAATAATTTATTTTGTTATGCCCATCATTTCGTTCTTCATTTTCTGTATAATTTTCAGTGTTTTTTCTTTCATAACTTCTCGTGTTCTATTTATAGAAGATTCGGAGTTTTCTGAAAATTCTCCATTCTAGTCTACATCTAGAAATTTCTGCATTCATCCTCTATGATCCTGTTACTGTCAGAAGAGTCGATCTTCCAGTTTTAGTAGTTCATAAAGTGGGTCTCGAATTAAATTTGAATTGAGAGTTTATTATATTACTCATTGCTAAGCCACTGCGCCACGGAGCCGTCATTGACTAACATATATCCTTGTAGCTTTTTCTCACTATTTTACTGCAGTATAAATTAAAACAAAAATCAAATAAAATCCCATAATACAGGTTTACATTCAAAGTAAGTAAATACGTTATTTAAGACTAGTGAAGACATTTTACGTTGCCTGAACATAGGCCTCCCCAAAGAATGCTATATATATATACTAGCTGACCAGGCAGACATTGTTCTGCCCTTTCCGAACGACCATTTGCTTTCCCAAAAAAAAACTCCTGAAATTAGCAATAAAAAAATTGAGGGTCACTTATCGGGATAAAAACTATCCTATCTCTCAAGTTGGACCAAACTGCACACAGTCTGCAAATTTTTTTTGAAATCGGTTCTATCTATTGAATACTTACAGCAACACGTGGTGGTTATACTACTAAATTGTAGCTTATATTAAACGTTTGTATTTTTAACTTATCGCCATCTATTAAATATTTACACAATCCAGTTAACAGATATCGTCATCTGACAGAATCGTTTGGAGCTAACAGATAATTGTGACTGTCAAATAATAGACAAATAATATTGTATTGCGACTATAAATTGAGATGTAAGCTATCCTATCTTTTAAGTTGGACCAAACTGCACATTGACCAAAAATTTCATTGAAATCAGTTCAGTAGTTTAGGAGTCCATCGCGCACAAACAACGTGACACGTGCTTTTTATATATAAAGATAAAGCACGATCCTGAGCCACATGCATCTATCGAATTTCTGCATCTTTTACCAGTTTATCACTCTATCTAATGAGTGGAGGAGGGGGGGGGGGGGGGGGGCTACACGTCGCTTGCCAGTACGAGGCTGGCACTCTTCTTCCCAATCGGTTGTTGGTTCTTCGAGCTATATGGCCGGCCCATTGCCACTTCACTACTTATCCGTTTTGGGGTCGGTCGGTTACTCTAGTTTAACTGCGGATATCCTCATAATATGAGCTTCCGATGATTCGTGATAGACTTAGATATTATCTAAGTCTAATATCTAAGTCTATCACGAAGCTAAGAGCATAACCCGTAAAACGTATAGGTCCGTAATATTACTTAACTTTCCTTTGTATACCTATACTATATTGTTATACGTGGTAGAGGCATGCTTCGTATGGTGAGTGTAGAGAACCGGGGACCCTTTTTACTGGAAAAGAGGCATTCCATCTTAGTCCTCACGGGTGACAACGCATCTGCATTTTGATTAGCAAACGACGATAAATGTAGATGTCTATGGGCCACAGCAACCACATACCATCAGGTGGACTGTGTGCTCGTTTGTCACCCTATCCTATAAAAAAACCTATAACATACAAGCAGTAACAAATACGATCTATGGAGGTCTATTTAATCATGCCTAAATTTATTTCTGTGGTATAAATAAACCTAGCAAGCTAACAGCATAGCAAAGTGGCGAAGCAATTTCAAAATAGGAGGTTCAGATGCCTGGGTGATCAGTAATCGATTGCTGAAAACAGAATTTAAAAATTCGAAACCGTTCTCGAGATAATCGTGGGACAGACGGACAGACATCGTTAAATCAATAAGTGTCTTCGCAAGCTTCGCCACTTAATAAAACAAGTTATAGGTATTTATACCACAGAAATAAATTAAGACACAAGTGAATCAGTATTTTGATAACGAGTTATCATTTGTAATAAACATAATATGTTGGAATTCCCAGCGGCGATTGGTTTTATTTATTACTGAAGTCAAAAGGTTTTTTTTTATTTAGTGCAGTCTTATTTCAAGTTCTTATGCTCATTATTTTTTCTCATTAATTTCAGCCTATCAAAAGGCCACCGCTCAACATAGGTCTCCCCCATACAATTTCTAATAAGGGGATTCTGCCACAGTTGCCACGCTTGGCAGGGTTGGTACCCGCCGATTTTTATCATTTTCTGTTTCAGTTTACCTCTTTCACCACCTACGATACTTGGGTAGGGAATTTCACACGCCGACACTACACAGCGTATAGCAAACTTAGCTTCCAATAAACCTAGCAAGCTAACAGCATAGCAAAGTGGCGAAGCAATCAGCTTTGTAACGGTTTCTAACGGAAAAAAATAATTCTAAATAGGAGTTTCAGATGCCTGGGTGATTAGTAATCGATTGCTGAAAACAGAATTTGAAAATTCGAAATCGTTCTCGAGATAATCGTGGGACAGACGGACAGACGGACAGACGGACAGACGGACAGACGGACAGAGATCGTGAAATCAATAAGTGTCTTCGCAAGCTTCGCCACTTAATAATTTATAGTAATTTACAATTTTGATTATTTCCAGGGGTTATTATTAGTCATGTATTCTTTATTTAAATAATCGTTTTTAGTACAATTTTGGTTAAATAAATTTTGATTGATAGGCCTTGCATATTTTTGGGACTTTGTTGTAAAATTGTATACATTGCCCCATAAATGAATTACTAATTTTGTGGAGTCGAGTAACTGGTTTTATAGCTTGTGCTTAGTGCTGGTATTTACAGAATGTAGATCACCATTTTTATCCGACTGCCTCGGAAGGAGAGTAACGATTTTCGAGTTTATGTATACACGAGTATGTATGTATGATTACGTAGTACTACTATTTATTCTGTGGCGTGGTCAACAACGCACCGTACCTGCAATTCCCCTGGTGTTCCAGTGGTTCATGTGCGACGGTCGACACTTACAATGAGGTGAGTTTCATACTCGTTTGCCCCCCCTTTTATAAAAAAAATGTAGGTATGTCTATTCTTTAGGCATGCTTTGTTGCCTAAGCGGCTTTATGGATTTGAATAAATTTCGTTTCTTTTCATTCGATTCGTCTTAGATGCAGATGCAAGTGACATAGGGTATAAATTTCTTTCTTGTCAGTAAACTTTTTACGTAGTCAGTGTTTTTAATTACCGTTTTAACTATTAACTTAGCTTGTTAATAAAATTATTTCTGTTTTTGTGTAGATATACAGTTTTCGTAAATATATTGAGAGTTAATAATAGGGTAAAACACCCAGTAGTCAACCTTTTAGTGAGGACGAAAATTTGATTCATCTGTATTTTAAATATTATACATTATGTATAAAAACAATCATTATTCTCAGAAAGGTTGTTTATTAAATTTACTAAAGAAATCAACAAAACATTATATTTATAATAATTTTATATAAAAAATCAACATTAAACAAATTATGGCACTTTTCAACAATAGTCAGCCTCATTTCTCCACAAGTCAGCCATGTCTTACCCTGTAGTCAGCCTCTTACTTACTCTTGCATATTTGGTATAGAAATTCTTATTATGCATATTTTCAAATATAATCATCATTATCATCATCATCATCATTACAGCCCTTCGGAAGTCCACTGCTGAACATAGTAGATCTCCCCCAAGGAATGTCACAAAGCACGGTCCCGAGCAACCTGCATCAATTGACTTCCCGCATGCATGTCTTACCAGGTCGTCACTCCATCTAGTGGAGGGACGCCCTAGACTTCACCTGCCGGTACAAGGCTGCCACTCGAGAACCTTTCTCCCTATTGATTGTCGGTTCTTCGAGCTATATGGCCGGCCCATTGCCAGTTCAGCTTACTAATTCTTTGGGCTTTGACGGTTACTCTGGTTCTACTGCGGATATCCTCGTTTTTAGTCTATCACACAGAAAAACGCCGAGCATAGCCCTCTCCATAGCTCGCCGAGCGACTTTGAGCTTCCTCATACGGCCAGCAGTGAAGGACCACGTCTCTGATCCATAAGTCATCAGTGGCGACACGCACTGGTTGTACAATCTTATTTTGAGGTTTTGAGGTATGCTTGACGAGAAGATGTGTTGTAATTTCCCGAACGCTGCCCAGCAGAGTTGAATCCGCCGATTGACCTCTCGGTCAAAGTAGGACTTTGCTTTGCTGATGATATAGTCCTTATGGCAGAATCGCTGGAGGACTTAAGCACTATTCAATGACCTCAATAGTGTCTCCCAACTGATAGACCTTAAGATGAACATGGACGAAACAAAAATTACGTTTAACGTTCATGTCACACCTATGCCGGTAGTTGTTGGGAGCACTAAGCTCGAAGTTGTTGACGAATATGTTTACCTGGGACAAATAGTCCGACTAGGTAAGTCCAATTTTCATATATGTCCCCAGCGAATTCAGTACATTTCAAATGTACCATGCAAGACAATTGTCACATCCAATATTCTTTAAGTCAATAATTTCAGTGTCGCTAGTCAATTCCTCTTCAGTTTTGCAGCTTACTTTGTTTATTGTACATATAGTATTAAATTAAAAATACGATATGTATCGTAGTTTTCGTCCGACTTTTGCTATTTTTGGAATTCAACAGCTTTTAAGCTTTCCTTTTTTTGTAATTCTGCTTTCTTTTTTTGACTTTCTTCTTCTTTCTTTGTTTTAGCTTCAAATATCTTAATTTTTTTAATTAATACATCATACTTTTTCTGTTGCTTCACTTCTTTTTGTTTCTGAAATTTTCTACACTCTTTGGAGGAAACAGCTCCTATTCATTTAATCCATTTCTAATCGCCCCCATAACTTGTGTTAATTGCTCTTCTTTCTATTGATGGATGGATTATTGACATGACGGAATTCTAAAAAAATTATTTTCATGCAAAAAAATAACCGTGCATATATTTAACCCTTATTGAAAAGGCTTTAAGATATTATTTTGTGCAACAGGACTAACGGCTGACTACTGGATTTGTAGATCCATTTGTACGCGGCTGACTACTGGTAAAATCCACTTTTCGTCTTATAAGAGTTAAGTCCAAAGTAATGAGCAAAATTGGTACTATTCGTTCCGTTAATTTCAACTGTATATAAGTAAATCACGAAAAAACTAGTAGTCGGCCACTTATGGCTCAGTACTGCATCTACCTTAAAAATTCGAAACCCACTAGTCGGCCACCTAAATTACAACATACTAAACAAATAAAATGCATGTAATAATTAATTTTATTACAAAATAAACATTTTATTGTGACACAGTATAACAATCCACCACAAATTACAGCAAATACACACAAAAACTTACGAAAAACTCGAGCAGGTTTCCTTAAGAAAAAAATTGCATCAGCGACGCATCTAGTCATGTCTTTGGCAGCAGTGTCGTGAACCTGACGTGCTATTGGTTCGTAGGTGTGCGTATTAGTCAATAAGGAGACACAGATTCAATTAAACGTTATTTTAATGGTGTAAACAAATTTCAACATTATTTATATGGAAATAATGTCTGTAAAGGCTGAGTACTGGTGAGTACTGGCTGACTACTGGGTGTTTTACCCTATTCATTTCTTTAAACTTTTGTCTCGGAGATGTTTTTGGATTTACGAGTAGGTTATAAAATTCTTATTAAATATTAAAGTGAAATTTGATAAAAACAACTAGGAATGAGATGATCGCTGTTTTTAAATGTTTTGTACTACATAATATGATATCAAAAGTTGATATAAAAAAAAGATCCACTGGCTTTCTGGCTGGTTCTTCCCAGGATAGAGGTTTTCTCCGAACTTGTGGTAAAAGCACGAATGACTTTGAATAAGTGTTCTTGTAATCTCTTTTGAATGACATTATTATATTTTATTCTATTTTGTTATTATTGTTAGTCTCTAATACAAAAATTGTTTAAAGGGTATATTGTTATAACAATGTGCCTAAATTAGACACGAATTTATTTGAAAACATATAAACTGTCTTTAATATGAAATACTTACTACAACTTACTCTTATATTGTATAATTTTGGTTCGTTCATTTCAAAGTATCCTATGTGGTTTTCCTCTTCACTTTGGGTTACCAAAGATACTCATACTGTGTAAGATCAGTGCTGGGAAGACCGTATACAAGGCAACTCCGTCTACACATCGTTACTCTCGTTTTTGATTAGTGATTACGTATGGATGTATGGAGCCTACCTCTCAATCGGTAAAACGGTATAGTGGTTTATTTTTTATTTTTTATTTTATTTTTATTTATTTATTCAGCCAATTTATCACTAACATTACAGGATCTAATGACATAATACGCTAGTGATAACAATGAACATTTTAATTATTGTAACTTATTATAAATAATGCAGCCCTTGTGAATTCACTCGCAGAACATACAAATATGTCAACTTCCTCATGGATAAGGTTAAGTAGTCTGGTGGCGCGAGTACGCGGCGCCTCCCTCAGCAAGTTGGTGCGAGCGCACGGCACCGACAGCATCCGCGGCCGTCGCTTTCGCCACACGTATTTCTCCGGGACATTCAAATATATACATTCAAAGAAATAAGGATTGTCTATCTTTCCTCTTATTACTTGGAAAATATATGATACCAATGCGAGGTCCCTCCTAACACGGAGTTCATTATATTCCACCATACTTAAAACGAATAAGGTTGGATATTTAAGTGGGTAAAAAGGATATACGCTATACTGTTTCAAATATAGAAACCTAACAAATTTGTTTTGAATTCTCTCCAGCATCTATATTTAGTTTAATGTGGAGCCCAGATAACCGCGTTGCACTCAAGCTGGCTCCTAACCAAGGCGTTATACAGTGCTACAATGGCTTTAATGTTAGTGAAACAACGAGGCCTGCGCAGTATAAAACCTAAGTTGCGATACTCTTTCTTGCAGATGTTCGCTATTTGATTTTGGAAATTAAGTACTGAGGTCAAACGAACACCAAAATCCTTAACCCTCGTTCACTCGTGCCATAGCTATACTCGTATAACATATCCAGTGCATACGTACGGAGCACGGGATTTGCGTGCGTGAGTAAAATTTAGCGTTACACACTTAGATGAATTAAACTGCAACTTATTATCCTCACACCACACTACCTCCCTGTCAATGTCGCGTTGTAACCTCTCACAGTCCTCCGGTTTCTTGATAGGTGGATACAGCTTGAGGTCGTCAGTGAAGAGAAAACATTTAGCGTCAATCACACAACTCGAGACAGTAAACTCGAGAGGACCTACATTGCTGCCTTGACTTACCAGATCGAGTGTAATATGGCTTTGATACGAAACCAGCGTATTCCACATATTGTTGCCTGTTCCTCATGTAACTGGTAAACAATTGTAGTAAGTGTGGAGTAAAACCAATGCTTGCTAACTTTTTAATTAGTACGTCGTTATCGACCAAGTCGAAGGCTATTTTAAAATCAAAATGAGCGACGTCCACTTGCACTCCACTGTCCTCTAGCGGCACGATATCAGCCATGTAGTTCAGAAGGTTGCTTGCGGTACTCCGTGCTGGTCGAAAGCCATGCTGCGCATCTGTCAGCTGGGTGTTTACCGCAGGTAATGCGAGAGTACATTCTTATGTATAGCAGACTCCAACACTTTCGCCGGTGTTCACAGGACAGCTACAGGTCTGTATCCTTCCAATTTAGTTGATAAACCTTTTTTGGGGACTTGCACGACTCGTGTTATTTTCCACCTCTCGGAAAACACCGCCGACTCAATGCAAAGGTTATATATGTGAAATAGAGGTTCAGCCAACACTATCCTACAGTCCCTAAATACGTAGGGAGGTTTGCTATCCGGTCCTAGAGCAGACTTAGGCTTTAACCGCTGTAGCGCACCTCTAAATTCTTTTAGTTTTAA
Organism: Parnassius glacialis; assembly: GCA_033319125.1. Classification (NCBI taxonomy): domain Eukaryota; kingdom Metazoa; phylum Arthropoda; class Insecta; order Lepidoptera; family Papilionidae; genus Parnassius; species Parnassius glacialis. The sequence goes on along the minus strand of JAVANC010000025.1, from coordinate 23,380,506 downwards.
GCGGTCTAGATGCACGCGCATACCACCATTAACTCCACCATCATTAATGATACTCACGTTCACTTTTAAGTCTGCCTGGTTCGTACTATACACCGAGTGGAAATACCTCGTGAATTCTTTAACACTTTGTCGACCCGTTAACGCCTCTCCATCCTGTAATATTGACCGCGAGTGTCTACTACCCCTTTGAGATTTTATGTAGTTCTAAAATGTCTTTGGTTCTTTATGTGGGTGATTTTGGACGCGGTGCTGATAAAGTGTCTTCTCAATACCTATCACTTTCATCTTTTTCACTCTCGCTCTACAAATCTGCATTTTGATTCGCAAACGCAGCTATATTAATAGTATAGTTGTAGCACGAATGGGTCTGCTCGACCAGAAGGACCACGCTCTCGCAGAATACGTAAAATAGCAGCTTTATACTACTGTGTTTCGTATGGTGAGTGTAGAGAACCGGAGACCTATTTTACTGGAAAAGAGGCATTCTATCTTAGTCCTCACGGCTGACAACGCATCTGCATTTTAATTCGCAAACGAACATAGATGTAGATGTCTATGGGCCACAGCAACCACTTACCATCAGGTGGACTATGTGCTCAGTTGTCACTCTATCCTATAAAAAAGCCACTGCGGGTATTTACCGTAATCTTCCGCTAACCCATTCGATTTATACCTTTTGTGTAGAATCGCTTTTAATTTTATGTTGCGAATTATTTCAGGTGTGAACCGATCGGGGTAATTATACCTCGAGCTCACAACGTTTCGCTTTTTCTTTGGAACGCAGGCATCTATAATTGAATAAATAATGTCATAAAAATTTTTAACTCATTTCTAAGTTAAGACCCCTCATAGGATCCCAATCTACAGCTGCTATGGACAAATATAGTTTTAACAGATCTGCTTTTTTAAAATTCCATCGCACCGATACGTAATATTTGTTATTGTTCGGAAAAGTATCACCAGCATTGGTCAAGTCTGGCATCAGCGAGGATGAGGGCGTCGGTGCGGAACACCGGACCGATACCGCGAGCGCGGGATGATAGGTGTCGAGAGACACAGGCAGAGGCGCCGCACTCACGCACACACCGTCCCATGTACTTAACGCGAAATCTAGGCAGCGACCAATATAGTTTTCTATGCTGTTGCTCTGAGTGAATCCACAATAAGCCTGAAAATATACATAGTAATCATTAACAGATGACGGACAAAAATGTAAATTAAAATATGATACTACCACAGCGCTATACAAATCACAATATTTTTCTATTATCCTAAATAACATCATATATATAATCTGTTCCACTACTTTTTGGACGTATATAAATAACGCAACATAAAAATTAAAATCTGATGTAAATAAACAGTTGCACTTGCGCATTCGAATTTACAATTGTCTACGATGACGTCACCAGAAATTCCACTGGTCGCAACTCGAATCGTGGTGTGGTCACTAAACATACGCAGCCTTGCTTACGTCCGTCTGCTTGGTCACTTCCAATTATTGTATAACCAGATGGAATTAATTCAGCGTACCTAATTGAATTATTACAACCAGTTTTGGTAATAGCGAAGAAACCTCTTCGTGTATAAATACACCTTCACAAAATACATCCAGTTTTGTCCTAAGGCCTCTTACGTTTTAGTAGAATACTTCGATACATTTATTGGTTGTTTGACTTATTGCCTGGCTTGCGAAACCACACCCATTCACAAAAATCTATATTCACCGCCAAATTTTCTGGTTGTCATAATAATTTATATTTGCTCTCTGGTACACCTTTTATGAAAGATGTATAATCTCTTTCAATTTTATGTTTAATTTGTTCCACTTTGACAGCTATATCCTGTCCACATATGAGTCTAAACAAGTCTAAACAGCAATGTCCGCAATTGCAAAGTTGCAAAAATACATCATTTTATTATTGCGAGTAATAAACTTAATATTTGCAAATAGCAGGGGCATAGCATATTCTCATGGGGATTTCTATAGGAATACGTGGTTTTTGAATCAAAATTAATATTGTAAGACATGTCATTTTGTGTGTTGAATCAGCAACCATTGATGGACATTGCTGTTTTTGATTCTAGTAGACTCATATGTTTCTTACATGAGTTTCTACGTATTCTATGGTAGTATCTTTCTTGAGCCTCATATGTAAATATTTCTTCCGCTCTGTGTTATCTCCTCTTTTGACTTCACTGTTCGGGTACCTATTTTTTTCCTTTTGACTTTCTTTTTTATTCTCTGTCTCTTTCTTCTCAATTTCTTCTTCCGTATTGGGTTTAATATCACTTATTTCCTCGGCTTGTACCTCTATGGTAGCAAAAGTCCCCTGTTTCGTGGCCACAAATTCCTTTGTATTTTGCTTCTCTTTGACAGTACTTGCAAACGGTATCTTTCACGTGGTAGAGCCATGCTGCAGCTATATTAGTAGTATAATTGTAGCACGAGTGGGTCGGCTCGACCGGGGAAGGACCACGCTCTCACAAAATACCAGCGTAAAATAGCAACTTAACACTGCTGTGTTTCGTATGGTGAGTGTAGAGATCCGGAGACCCTTTTTGTTGGAGGCATTCCATCTTAGTCCTTACGGGTGACAACCCATCTGCATTTTGATTCGCAAACGAGGATAGATGTAGATGTCTAAGGGCCACAGCAACCATTTACCACCAGTTAGACTACACAGCCCACCTGATAGTAAAAAGTCCTATCCTATAAAAAAAAGTATATCAGGCAAGATGATGGTTATATCGTAGACGGAATTTACTGTTTTTTTGACTTATCAACAGGAAAAAAATCAGTTAAATCCGGAGAAAATAAAATCTCGCTTAGTCATGTCGGATGAATTTGTGAATTTTACTGTTTTTTTGACTTATCAACAGGAAAAAATCAGTTAAATCCGTAGAAAATAAAATCTCGCTTAGTCATGTCGGATGAATTTGAGAACAGATCATATCAGTAATTAGTAATTACTGCTAAACTGCAGGCAAATATTGAATAACTTAATTTGTTCAAATAATACTTAATTTGAGAGTGATTTGTTATCCTTTTGTAGAAAATAAAGCATGACTTAGAATTTATGTTTTGCTTTTATTATATCGAAAATGTTTACAACCCCATTACGTAAATATATGCCGGTTTTACTTTAAGTATGAGAAAATGATTTATTTAAATGAATTGCAACCTTATAGGTATGACTCTAAAGCACATATTTCAAGGACATTTGTTCCTTTATCGAAAGAAAATATTTCCATCTGTAAGATCTATCAAATTTAGTGTAAAATGACAACTAGACGGACTTTCCTTACTGTTTAAGTAAGGAAAGTCCGTCTACATGCCGATTTAAAAAAATTACTCTATTTAAGCGTTATTTGACATTAAAGCAATTAAAGTGTTTTTAAAATAGTCATGCCAATATTTTTCATAATTTGTAACTATAAAAACTACCCTAGCATGTATAGTTCCATTAGTTTGGATCAATCAAAGTTAACTATGAAAAAAGTATGCCGGTCTTCACCACATTGACCCTACATCATAAAAAGTTTACTTTTTGAAATAGCGCAAAACGCTATAATAACATACCATAATATCACCAAGGGCAAATAAAAAATCAGTCAATAATATGCTAACAATAAAATTTAAATGTGTTGTTTTCTTTTCAGTACCCTTTATACAATGTGATCAAAGTGGAACCGATTTGAACGCGGACATTATTCGCGAAATTTTCGGCGATGCAACATACCAACCGCCCCCACAGGCGATCCAGGTAGCAGCTATCACACCAGCAAACAACACCTTAGTGGATCCAGAATATTTAGAATCCATGGACATTTATTACCCAGCTGCAGCTGACTACGATAAATTTGACTGGACTCTTACAAAGGTATATTTTATTTCGGCTATTCATCCGACAATCGGACGATGAATAATTAAAACGTCTATAAAATGTTAACTTTATCAAAATATGAACACAGAATAAAAAAATTATAAATAATATTATTTTATTTCTAATTTAAATAAATTTTGGACGAATAAATATTTTTTACTCATCTGCTTTTCGGACGATTTTTAACAGCTGCATTGTGTTAATTTTCAAATATTGATGATATTTTTAAAATAAAGGAGATAACACAGCCCACTTTTTGGTAAGGAGATGCTCATAACACCTTTTTATAGAAGAAGAGTGACAAACGAGCACTCAATATACGTGATGGTATGTTATTGCTGTGGCCCGTAGACATCCACATCTATCCTCAATTACGCATCAAAATGCAGATGCGTTGTCACCCGTGAGGACTAAGTGAAATGCTTCGTTTCCAGCGAAGAGTCTCTTGTTCTATACACTCACCACGCAAAACACAGCAGCGTCAAGCTGCTATTTTACCCCGGTATTATGTGCGAATGTCTAACACCGACGTACATCTAACCTAGACGAAGAAACAAAATGCATATATATTGTCGCCTGTAAGAAATACGATAGAATGCGCCGTTATCAATAAGAAGTCACTTATTATACGAAACATATGCAGCTGTCTATTTAAAGGTGGTATTCTATTCGAATGCGGTCCTCCCCGGACGAGTCGTGTCATTCGTGCTGCAGTCATAAAACGCATCCTGTTATTCATTTCATTAATACATTACAGTTTTTTTGTATCTACTTTTTTCTAAATCCCCCCCCCCCCCCCCCCTCCCCCTCCATTTACTTAGAATACCAGCTTGATTACAATTCCATCTGGTGATAAGTAGTTTGCTATTGATGTGTACGGCTCCGTGGCGCAGTGGCTTAGCAATGAGTTGCTGCGCTGGGGGGCGTGGGTTCGAATCCCGCACGGAACAAGTATTTGTATGGCCTACAAATAATTGTTCAGAGTCTGGATGTTTGTCCTTGTGCAATTTGTGTTTGTAAACTGCCTCCACGATACAGGAGAAAATCCTAGTGTGGAGGTAACGTTTTTTAAAAAGAGAAAAGAGAGAAAAGAATGTAGATCCTTGTTTACATGCCAAGCGTGCACTTATCCCTCTAATTTGGGTCATTCCGTGTAGCAACAGGCTCTTATAGATTGATGATGATAATACATTATAATATGCTAGTACTCGTACTATGTGTTGAGATAACACCAATTTTTTTTTATTTAATAAGCGTCACAAATGAGCACACAGTCCACCTGATGGTAAGTGGTTGCTGTGGGCCAGAGACATCTACATCTATCTCCGTTTGCGAATTAAAATGCAGATGTGTTGTCAGCCGTGAGGACTAAGATAGAATGCCTCTTTTCCAGTAAAATGGGTCTCCGGTTCACTACACTCACCATAAGAAACACAGCAGCATCAAGCTGCTATTTTACGCAGGTATTCTGTGAGAGCGTGGTCCTTCCCCGGTCGAGCCGACCCATTCGTGCTACAATTATACTATTAATATAGCTGCAGTATGACTCTATCACGTTAAATACCACGTTAAATAGCAATTTTATTAAAAAGGTAATTGTAATTTGAGAAACAAATAGTTACGGAGTCTTTTATTCCTACTTTCAGCGTGTATCGGCGTCGTCAGAGGAGAACTTCTTGCTGTCTCCATTGGGGCTGAAGTTAGCTTTGGCTATCCTGACAGAAGCAGCAACAGGAGCCACACATGCTGAGCTATCTTCCGTGCTTGGTTTCGACCTCGACAGAGTTCTGGTTAGGAAAAAGTTTGCCGGTATATTGGACTCATTACAGGTTGGTAATTGCAAACACTCAATTAAAACACACAATCATGATTTTAATCGCCTAAAAAGAGAATTAGAAGGAGAGAGATAAAAAGAAAAATCAATAGGATTGAGTTTATTCAGGTTTTTAATTTAACATAGTGTGTTATTCACTTTTTCTCCCTTATATTTGTTTTTGCAATATCAGGTATGATTTGAGAAACAAAGTCAGGAGTTATATTCTTACCTACCACAATGTGATATTCTTTTATTATTTAAAGAGTGCGTTGTATGTATGTGTAAATAAATATTTAATTGTGTTACGGCACCAAAATATATTTGGTCTTAGACGCTTGAGAAATAACCTGATTATGTCACTTTAAGAAAAACCTCGATAAAATTTATAGGCACTACAATATAATACGAACTGTTATCATGTATTTGTATATACAGCGTGCCCTAGAAAGAATAGATAATCCTGAGGCGCCTAATAGTACAGGTATCAGGCGTTGAAATAAAAATCCAAAAAAAAAATCCAAGTGGTGCTAATAATATGAAGGTTTTAAAAAAAAGTTTTTATTGACCTTACTGTATTTTCATGTACACCACTGCCACAAATTAATGAAATTCGTTGCGCTTTTGGTGATCTCTTATTTTTCGCAGACTATTCTATTAGAAATGCAGTAAAGGGTATCTCAAGGGTATATCAAGCAAGTATTTTGTAATTTTTTGCAAAAAAAAACTTCAATTTTTAGTATGAAATTTTATAAAAAAATAATTTTGTCAAAAGTTTGAGAGCCATTCGTGAAAAAAGTATGAAGACCTAAGGGGGCAAATATTTAAAAAATAAGCGCACTTAATACAGTTTACAAAATGGTATAATATATAATTTTATTTAACGTTAAGATACAAAAAGAATAAATTCGAGTGAAGAAAAAAAATTATCTTGTCTTAAATTAATCATAATAAAAGCGTTAAGTTGTAAATAAATCAATTTTCATTTCACAAGAGGTGTTCGAATTGTCTGCCACCGACTCTGATACAAGCTCGACATCTTCTAAGCCCTTCTAAGAAGTCGTAGCGCCCTTCAGTTATTTATGAAGCGGCCTCCTGCACACGACTGCGCAATTCCTCCAAACTTGAAATAAACTTGAAGTACACCTGTTCTTTTAGCCAGCCCCAGTAAAATAAATCTAGTGGATGTTAGTCCGGGGATCGCGGAGGCCACAAAATGGGACCTAAACGACTAATCCATTTATTTGGATACGTGGCATTTAAATACACATGGAAGTTTGCAGCATAATGTGCAGGACAACCATCATTTTGTAGTCAGTGGGATTGTCTCACCTCCTCAGGCACGTCTTCCATTAAATTTGGCAGATCATATTGTACAAAATTCGGGGGACACCCGATATAATTTTAACTTAGTAAACTAAATTAATACAAACTATTTTGATTGTACTTTTCAATCAATTAACATTATTGTTTCGTAAGCGGATTTAACTTTCTAAGTACCTTCTGGGTTCATGTTCATGTAAATGTGTTTATGTAGGATACACTCAAAGTGTATCCTACGTAACTTAATTAAAATGAGAATTAATAAACTAACATATTTACTGCTTTTCATAGTTTTTACCATTACATTTTAAAAGTTTTTCCTTCGTTCAAATCATTTTTGAAAACGTAAGGTCCAGGTTGTTTTTCATGTTCAAAGCTGTTACGGTCTCTTCTAGCTCCGTAAACGTCAAACCTCTCATCAAATCTTTGATTTTGGGAAAAATTAAGAAATCGCATTTTGCGACGTCTCGATAGTGTAAGAAGACTGTTGCTTTCTTTTTCCGAAATATAACAGAATAGCCACATTTCATCTCCAGTCAGAATGTCAAATACAGAATTTGAACGTTCATGGTCATACGTTAACAACATTTTTTTACACCAATCAACTTGAGTCCGTTTTTTTTTTCTGTGATGCGTTCATGAGGAGTCAAGCGGCAATAAAGTTTTCTAACTTTTAAAAGTAGATGAATTTTTTTTTTAATTTTTCTCATACCAATACTCCAATATTTTTGAATCTCCTCATAGGTGATGCGCCGGTTTTCTTTTCTCCAATTGGGCGCCTGAAATTAACCATATCTTCAGTGATTACAGTTGAAAATCGACCTTCACGAATTCTTTCATGGAGAGAAACACGGCCACGATCGAACTCTGCGTACCATTGCCTTACGGTACTCAAATGAGGTGTTTCTCTCCCAAAAGAATTTTGAAACACAGCAGTGCAATGTACGAGTTTATTTGATAATTTGCGCAGATATTTATTTTGTGGCTAATTAACACAAAACTATGTTTCCAACTTTTGATGTAATTTTTTGTTGTATCGTTTGTATTTTTTGTTTTACAGTCCCGTAGCACTATTGATATCCATTAAAATGTTGGTTACATTGTTTTCCTTTTTTACCCAACCACTTGTGTGTAACAAGTAAGAGCTATCTAGTATTTTATATATGGCATAAAGTGGTATACCGATGGAAATGAAGATTTTCTGTGTTTAGTATAGTCTTGCCACAAAATCTCAAATCCATCCTCACAACATGTAGTGGTCTACCACTTTGTGAATTTCCAGGAGTTTTCAGTATCACATATCCATTTTATGGAATCTGCTAATAGGACTGATAGAACTTAAAGTTGATATTTAAAATAACCAGTCTATAGCCATCCGAAACGCACTTACTACAATTCATTTTCATCAGGTGAATTTGCCCTCTCTAAAAAAAAATAACCTTCGTCTTTTAAAAAGTTGTTAACTATGTACATATAATATTTTTTATAGACAAAATCTTCAAAGTATATACTAAACTTGGGTAGCAGAATCTACATTGGAGAAAACGGTGAACCTCGTCAACGATTCGCTGCGATCGCCGAGAATTACTATAAGACTGAGTTAATGAAGATAGACTTCGGCAATCCAGTGGAAGCGGCAAGTTCTATTAACGGATGGGTCTCTAACATAACTATGGGACGGATACCCAATTTAGTAAATGCAGGTGTGTAATAATAATAATAATGTAATAACATGTAATAAAAGTGTCTTTTCATAAAAGGGTACCTTTAGATTATTATCCAATATTGAGTGCAATGTAAAAGACAGTAATATGTGAAAAGGTAGCGCGTATGTATAGTATGTAGTCTATTAATGCTTTTGTTTAATGATAAAACAAAAATGTATATTATATAAAGAAGTTTTAATTGAAATTAAAATGAAAAGAGCCATATTGCTTATTCAATACCTTATAAAATATTTTTTCAATTAAAATGGCGAAGAGTTTGTAGGTAAACTGTATGAAAATATGATATTTTGTATATTGGCGTCCACCACTTTGGTTAGTCGCGTATTTTGGACATCTGAGACGTCTTAATACTGCACGTTACCAGTCTTTTTTTAATGTTTTGTAATATTTTAATAATTCAAGAATTTGATTTTGTCAGCATTAATTTATCCTGGAATTTACTTCATTCTATTTTAGTATTGCTATTGTGGTCGTGGAAGGAAAAGGAGAGATCTCCAGCCGGGTAAGGTGATTTGCCCAGCGAGCGGCCAACGCTCCGAGTGGTAGTTCAGAGTTATTCTATATACTGATTTACTTCGGAACTTTGATAGCGCGATTTAGACTTCGGTGCGTTTCGCTTGTGGCGCGACGACAGCCCGCCACAGTATTTTCTTATCCGCCACAACACCCAATCACAGTACTAGCATATAAGTATATGATTTCTGATATTATAAATGAGAAAGTCCGTGTTTAGATCATCTTCATCATTAACGCTACGAATACTATCGAATATGTCGTTAGTGTAATGTCGGAACTCGGAAAGTGCTGAATGAAGGAGACGTGTTGCTTGTACAAGAACTTTAATTATACTGTCTGATTTATTCTACCTTAACACTAATATATACTATGGTGGAGGCTACACCACAGTTAGTAATAGGCACCATTCAGCCGATTTATATTTTTAAAAATATAAATCGGTCTGTAATAGAAATTGCTTTCTTTTTTAGATGACGTCGCAGGAGTTGCGATGTTAGTGCTCACGACTCTTTACTTCAAGGGTACTTGGCGACACCAGTTCGTTCCTAACGCTACCAGGCCGTCCTCGTTCTACGTCTCGTCAAAATGCTTCAAGGAGGTCCAGTTTATGAATGTCAAAAACAAGTTTTATTACGCCGAGTCATCTAAGTTCGACGCGAAAATTATAAGAATGTCGTATTTGGTAAATTCACTTCTGATATTTTTTGTTTCAATAATTGTCTTTCTACGGAAATGTTTATTGTGTCAATAACGATAATGATGGTGGCATGTTTATTGTTAAGTTTGAGACTAAGTTCGTTTGGCCATTTCGTGCACGGCAAGATTGATCGTGTTCTTAGTCTAAAATCGCCAATAACAATCATCTACCGCTGGTACTTTCAAGGGTGTGACATGCATTAATTGTAAAAAAATTGTCCATCAGGCTCTGCGGGAGTGTGATAGCAGCATAGAACGAAGACTCTCGCACTGATAATGTTGTAGTCTGTCATTATTCACTTTAGTGTTTTAAATGAAAAAAGGAATTCGGAGAAAACTGCATAGTCCACGCCACTTGTGGGAGAGAGGTAAAGCCCTAGTGTGGGATGCTACTTGCGTAGATACTCTGACGGCCTCTCATCTCGGGGGTACCTCGTTTAGAGCCGGGGCGGCATCAGAGGCAGCTGAACTGAGTAAGTGGCGCAAATATGAGTCTCTGATAGATGACAATATATTTGTGCCATTTGCTGTAGAGACTATCGGTCCGTGGGGTCCACGTGCGGTGAAGTTCTTAAAGGAACTCCATCCGTGGCTGGTCGTTGCTGCTGGAGATAAGAGGGCTGGTTCTTTTCTCGCGCAGAGGCTAAGTATGGGCAATTCAGCGAGGAAACGCAGCCAGCATTCTTGGCACGATACCGCGGGAAGTAGGACTAAGTATATGATAATTAAGTTTCAAGTTTTAATTTTTTTTTATTATTATTATAGTTTTTAATATTGTTTATTTTTTCTATCAACTTGTATAATAATAAATTGAATTAAGACTTTAAATTTGACACCTAATGTTATTATGATAATTTAGTATTTACATACATTTAGTATAAACTGACATTAGAAATGATAACATTAAACTAATGGTATTATGATAACGGCTGTAAAAATAACATATTTTAATTGGTTAGGAAGCCTGGTCTGTTAATATTAAATACTTCCATTATTATCTTCTCATTCGTATTATATATCTTTACATTTGTGTCAAACTACTTAACTCGTATCTGATCGGGATGTCAAATCCACCGTCCACCTAAAATAAAAATCCAAATATAAAAAATACTAAAAACGCATTTTCATCTTTTAGAAATAAGTTGGAATGCCTCACTGCATAAATTTATGGCACTCTTATCCAAATATTATATAATCACTACGTTTTGCTCTTATCTCTAAATTGTAACTTAACAATAGATGCAATGCATTCGTTGCTTCCAATGCAGTAGATGCATTTAATGTATATATTTCAGAAGCCCTATTAAGTATAGTAAAGTTAAAAATAACATTAAATACGTTAAAAAATAACAAACAGAAACATATTATTGCAATTTTTTATCTGCATATTGCAACTCATTGCATTAATTATGTAAGTTGATAATCTTTTAATTATTTTAATAGTAGGAAAATTATCCATAAAATCAATATTTTTTCAAAGCAATAACTTTGATCATGTTTTATGAATAACTAGCAACTTGCCCCGGCATCGCCTGGGTAGGATATATCAATGTGGCGTTATTTAGTTTTAAAATAATCAATAGTTATATATCTATTTTTATAAAAGTGTACCTTTTTTAAAGAATATTCAAGAATTTCGGAATAAATGTAACCTAAATCCCTCCTTGCGTTGGTCTCTGTCTAGGACAGACTGACAAACATTTTAAAAATGGTTAATTATGTCTTAAAAGCAAGCAAATTACCCCCGATCTTAATAGATACAGTTATTGTAATATTACATACAGACAAATTTTATTTATATGAATATATAGACAATGTTGACAGTATTTGTATATATGCAAGTGTAGTGTAGTGTGATAATATTTTTCTAGTAATTTTAAATTTAACACATTTGTAACTTATTTTTTATTTGTTAATATGCTCTTTAAGAATAAATTTTCAAAAACTTCAAATCTGTGTTAATGCTGTATTTCGTTAAATAAAATGCTATTATTTTCAGGGTGACAAATTTGCAATGTATATTGTAGTACCAAACTCCTTAACCGGATTGCCGCGCGTATACAACAACCTCAGTGACCTTCGCAGTGAACTACACCTGCTCCAACGGCACTTGGTAGATTTGACCTTGCCAAAGTTCAAATTCGACTACACTTCGATCTTAGACGGCGTACTAAAGGAGGTGAGCTGGTAAAATTTTATTTTAAAATATTTAGGCAAAGTTTACAAGAAAGTGGAAAAAATATTGGGTGATAATAGCAACCATATTACTCGTACGTTTTTGATATTCGATTGAACGAGATGAGAGAGCCATGTTGCAGCTATTTAAGTGGTAGAGCCATATTATGGTTGTAGCATGAATGGGTTGAGGGCCACGGACCACGCTGTCCCAGAATACCCGCATAAAATTGTAGCTCAAGGCTGCTGTGTTTTGTATGGTGAGTGTAGAGAACTGGAGATGGAGACCCTTTTTACTGGAAACAAGGCTTTCCATCTTAGTCTTCAGGGGTGACAACGCATCTCCATTTTGATTTTTAATCGAGTATAGATGTAGATGCCTATGGGCCACAGCATCCATTTATCATCAAGTGGACTGTGTGCTCGTTTGTCACCCTTATTCTATAAAAAATACATTGAAAACACGTTTACACAGATTGACGCTCAAATATCGTAAACTTATACTTATTAGTTATATTTATTTCTTTCTTTCATATGGTTTATCATCTGGTTTCTTTCTATCTTATTTTTTAGTTAGACGTTGAATTATACCTTTAATCTATAACAATTTTTAAATATGTATAACTTCTTTTATGTGCAGTTGGGTATTCGACAAGCGTTTGAAGACACGGCTTCGTTCCCCGGTATCTCTCGTGGGCAACTTCTGTCCCAACGGCTAAAGGTGTCGAAAGTGTTGCAGCGGTCTGGCATCGAAGTAAACGAGCTTGGAAGTATAGCTTACTCGGCTACAGGTAAACATTTAGTTAATATGTTTGTTTTATCACCATCGTCATTACTGCCGTTCATTATACAACCTATATAGAACGAGGGTCTCTCATTGTAAGACAAAGTGAAGCCTTGAGCCACCTGCATTTATTGGCTTACTCAAGGTCACTCCATTTAGTTCGGGGTCAGTTTACTTACACATTAGCAACTAGTTAACTTCGAGTAGGTATTTAGCATCGTAAGTGTTCAGATGCGAGACATCTGGTACTGCAATCGTCAATTCACCTGCTAAGCATAATAATTAAAAGAGAGGCAAGTCCTATCAACAACTGGAGAGGCCCCTTTACCACCTGTGGTCAAAATGACAATGATGACGAGCCTTTCAACTCTTCTCAAACTATAAATAATTGTTAACCGTTAAAGTTTTAGTTGTAAGTCAAATGACACTGATGTAATACCAAATATTGGAATACTATCAATGTAGGTATCAAATCGTATTGATAAGTTGTTCATCTTTCGACAAGTACAAAGCAATAATAAAATGTAAGCCTAATCACAGATTAACTAGTAGATTCTATACGAATAGCCTAATGATATGATGCGATTCAAATAACAATAGAATTGATCTGGCGCATAGCTTTTAAATTTAAATAATGACATTGTGACGTCATAGAAATAATATTTATTTACAAAATAAACCTAGCAAGCTAACAGCATAGCAAAGTGGCGAAGCAATCAGCTTTGTAGCGATTTCTAACGGAAAAAAAAATTCAAAATAGGAGGTTCAGATGCCTGGGTGATCAGTAATCGATTGCTGAAAACAGAATTTGAAAATTCGAAACCGTTCTCGAGATAATCGTGGGACAGACGGACAGACGGACGGACAGACGGACAGACGGACAAAACGGATAGACGGACAGACATCGTGAAATCAATAAGTGACTTCGCAAGCTTCGCCACTTAATAACTATGAACGAAAAATTAATAATCTGAATCTACCATTTCAATTTCACTCATCTCTGCATCACTTTTTGAGAAGTCATCATTGTCATCATTATCATGACTGCTGCCTTCCCTTATAAAAATAGAACATGGATTTATGTTGGTATTTAAAATATTCCACCGACTAGTATCAATATTTGAAATTAATTTATAAAAATAATAAATTCAGAAAAATAATAAAGAGTTCGGATTTCATAACACTAAGACTCAATTAAATAAAACGGAAAAAAAGCGTTATTAATAAGCTAATTAATTTTCTTTGCAAGCCGTACTATTCAAATGACAGTTACAGATTGCGGTCATTTGAGGCCATTGACGTTCCTATTATTATTTGAATCGCATTGTATGTAGGTACTTAATGAGCACAAAAAAAAATAAAATCGCGTTTAAATGAGATTGTCATTTTCAGAATTTTCTATATTTTTTCTTACAACCTATGTTAAATTAATACAAATTAATGAACATAAACAAAATTTTTTTGCTTAATCGTCTTAAAATTGCTGTTTTTGTATTGTTTCACAGAAATATCGTTGGAAAACAAGTTCGGCGAAGATGAATCTTTCTACGAGGTGGTGGTTAACAGACCCTTCATGTTCTTCATTCAGGACGAAGCTACAAGACAGTTATTATTTACAGGTCGCGTATCAGACCCAAGTCTCGTAGACGGTGCTTTTAAGCTCTCATAATAGATCGACAGAAACAAAAATATAAGTTTTACTATATCTACCACTAGGGCTAAACACAATTCAAATTTAAGTTAATGTAAAATTGTACTAAATGTGTCTGTTTCTTAATTTAATTATATTTTAAATTATTTACTGATTATTAATAATAGCATTTTTAACATCCTGGTTGTAGAGATATAATTTAACATATACTTAAATGGCTGACTGTACCTATTATAATATTATGACCCTAATGATTTGATACTGTATTTTGTGAATGTTAATTATAAGTTTGTTTTTAAATAAGTCTTTTATTTTATAGTAATGATTTTTAACTTCATACATAATTTTGTTGATTATATACGAAATTTAAAACGCAAATGTGATAATTTATTTACTGCCATTTTAGTTTTATAATTTTAACTATGTATACGAGGGCGTTCAAAAAAGAGTGATAATGCGATACATATTCTTTGGAATTTTAAAAAGAAAATACTGACTGGAAACGTTGGAAAGTTATCTGTAAGATAGGTACCTAAAGAAGTTCAACTGTTTATCTTTAAAAAAATCATTTATTTGCGGTTCCTTGCTCATTTTCGAAGAGAAATGGTGTAATAATGCCGCCAGACCACCAGACAGGCACTCGTTGTGGATACGACAGTTTTATTTAATGACGTATCCTCCGAGGTGGAAATGAGTTTCATCTGAAAAGATGATTTTTCGGTAAAAATTCTTATCTTCGATCAAGTGGTCTTCGACACATTGAGCAAACCGAAAACGCATCGGATGGTCATGCGGCTTCAGCTCTTGTACTAATTGTTCATTCGTAATCCAGTTTCACGAACTCGCTTCTCAAATTGATCCACAAACTGCGTTTTTGGCACATCAACAAATTAGAACACTTCTTTGTGCACCGGACTGGAGTTTGCGTATACGTCAGAGAGGATATCAGTTCTCAAGGTCTCGGCAGTCTTGAAGGTACAGACCTGTCCTTCCTATGGCTGCGCGTAGACAGCGACGACCATCCCCGCATGTCCGGGTGCCTGTATAGGTCCCATAGCGGTAATGCCGACACAGACCGACTCATCGACCACGTCCGAATGGCTACAGATTTCGTGCTACAACAGATCCCATACGTAGAGATCGTGATACTTGGCGATTTTAACCCCCACAACGCTGAACGGCTCGGTTCACGTTTAACCGATCATGCGGGGAAATCTGTTTATGACTTTGCCTTGGCATATGGTCAGACACAACTGGTTACTTTGCCTATGCGGGTTCCATATGTGGAGGATTATACACCTTCCCTGTTGGACCTTCTGCTGACTTCTCATCCGGACGGATCAGGTTTTCGTCGATGCCCCTCTCGGCTCTTCCGATCATTGTCTGATCCGGAGTGTGGTGCCACTCACGCTCCCCTCACGGTTGCGTTCTGCAGGTTGCCGCCGTGTTTGGCATTACAGGTTGGCAGATTGGGACGGAATGCGGTCTTTCTTTGCATCCTACCCATGGGGACGGGTATGCTTCTCGCCGGATGATTCGAGCGCTGTTGCAGATTCTGTCACCGATGAGGTGCTACAGGGAATGGAACTATTTATTCCATCATTTGTGGTACCCATCGGTGGCAGATTTCAGCATTGGTTTGTTTGCTCCTGTAAGACTGCATTACGCAGTAAGCAGGAGTGTTATCAGGCCTGGGCTGAGGCTTCGGCGGCTCGGGATGTAAATATCAGCATGTTTAAAAAGAAGTATAACTTCGCCTCCAGGTCCTTCAAAAGAGTTATTGCCAAGGCAAATTCAGAGCACATAGGCAGAATCGGCGAGAAACTAATTCGCCTTCCATCGGAAACCCGTGCATTCTGATCTCTCGCCAAGGCTGTCCAAGGAAATTTCTGTAAGCTTTCACTACCATCTCTGCACAGGGAGGATGACTCACTGACCCACGCCGCAAAAGAGAAAGCCGACCTTTTAGGTTCCCTTTTTGCATCCAACTTGACTCTCGATGACGGGGGAACACACCGCCGACCATCCCGCAGTGTGAGTGCTCTATGCCTAATGTGCGATTCACACAGTGCCTAGTACGTAAAGTACTCCTCTCTCTGGATATCCACAAGTCGAGTGGGCCTGACGGAATCCCGCCGATTGTGCTAAGGACGTGCGCTCTAGAGATGGCACCGGTTCTAACGCGTCTTTTTCGGTACTCCTACTCCCAAGGCATTGTCTCGAATTCATGGAAGATAGGTTTCGTGTACCCGATCCCAAAAAAAGGAAACCGCTCTGATCCGTCCAATTACAGGCCTATCGCTGAGATGACTATGATATCTATGAGGGGATCATTGTTCTCGAAAATAAAGGAGGCCATTATTAACTGCCAGCTCAAGCAGTACCTTGAGGAGCACCAGCTGATTAGTGATTGCCAGTACGGTTTCGGCACGACCCGACAGGGTCGCTCAGCTGATGATCTTTTTGTTCACCTAACACATAGATGGGCGCAGACGGTCGAGTCCAAGGTGGAGGCATTGGCCGTTAGTTTGGACATAGCCAAGCCCTTCGATCGGGTCTGGCACAAAGCGCTTCTTTCGAAGCTCCCTACCCATAGGCCATGCCGGCATTTTAAAAAGGAGTAGGCTCTTTTCTTGAAGGTGCCTAAGTTGTATCGGTGCGGAAAAATCACTGGTGTGGAAAGAAAACTTCTTCTAAATCGCACAGTGGTGGACCGCCAATCATCCAGATGGTATGGATGGTATCGCGAGTTTTGTCGCGATGTGCGAAATACTGTCCCGCGCTACTAAGCACGCCAAGCTTTTAGAGGCCAATTTGGCCTTTTCTTCCAAGTGACCACGAAAATGCATGTCACTTCAAGCACATCAGAAAGAACTCAGTCGTCGACGATTCGAACCGCTCTGCGCTGGATGCGGTCAAGTGGAAGGAGCTGGCACTGGGGTGCCCCGGCCCAGAGATGAGAACAGTATTCCATGTGGGGCCGAACTTGCGCTTTGTAAAGTTGCAAGCGATGTGCCGGCATGAAATACTGTCTCGCTCTGCAGAGCACGCCAAGCTTTTTATATACATATATATATATATATATATACATATATACCACGTATTTACCTTATGGGAAAACTGCAACTGCAACTGCAACCTCGTAGTAATACTGCAAACAGTATAATATCTGGGGAACAAATATTACAGGCTTTATATTAGCGTGCCCTGTATGTATGCATGTATAGAAGAATGAGTATATTGTAGTCTTGTACTTCAGTTCCGTTCAGTTCCAGACGTCTGAATAATCTGAAATTTCGCAGACGTATTAAGAACCTATGAGCGTTGGTGATAGCACACAGCCTTGTGGAACACCAGCGTTAATAGGCCTATAGTCAGAGCATGCACCGTCTACAACGACCTTGATGCTCCGATCTGCAAGGAAGCTGGTGATCCAATTGCACAATTTCTCGGGAAGCCCATAGGAAGGAAGCTTCGAAAGAATCGCTTTGTGCCAGACCCGATTGAGGGCCTTCGCTATGTCCAAACTAATGACAAACGCCTCCCCCTTGGAATCGATCGCCTGCGCCCATCTATGTGTTAGTTAAACAAGAAGATTACCAGCTGAGCGACCCCCACGGAAACCGTACTGGCAGTCACTAATAAGCTGGTGCTCCTCAAGGTACCGCATGAGCTGGCAGTTCATAATGGATTCCATTATTTTCGAGAATAAGGAGGTGATGGCGATAGGCCTGTAGTTGGATGGATCAGAGCGGTTACCTTATTAGGGATCGGGTGCATAATAGCCGTCTTCCATGAATTTGGGACAACACCTAGGGAGTAGGAGTACCGGAAGTAAGTAAGTGATCCTCAGCACAATTGGCGGGGTACCGTCAGGCCCTTTTATATTTTATATATTTTATATATTATTGCACATCCTCTTATATATTCTATCCTCTCGCATCCTGTCCCCCTTCTCCAACTGTTACCTCTTCTTTTCTCTTCTGTCTTCTACTATCCTCTCATTTCATATCATAATATCTCCCACCCTTTTACATTTATAACTCGTTCCCATAACCTCCTATCCTTTTCTTTCCTCTTCAATCTTTTAACATATCAAATATCATATCTATAACTAACCTTTCTAATCATCTCCTATCCTCTCCTATCTTCACTTTGCTTCTCTAATTATCTTCAACCTCTAAAACCTCTCCTATCTTCTCCAACTTTCTTCTACTCTCTCGTACATTCTCTTATTTTATACTATTTGTTCCTATCTCCTCCTTCGCTCTCCTACCCTCTACAATCTACATTGTGCGCCCATCCTCTCTTATTCTCGCCTTTCCTCTCTTATCAGCTCCAACATCTCCTTCCCTCTCCTATCTCCTCCTATTCACTCCTCCGCTCTTCTTTCATCTCCTAACCTCTCCTTTAACCTCCTCACTTCTCTAATCCTCTCCTATCCTTTCCAGTACTCTTGCATCTTCTTTTATCCTCCCCTATCCTGCCCTCCCTTCTCCAATCTACTTTTACCTTGTTCTACGCTCTCCCATGATATTTTTGATAATGGTTTGGTTCTAAATTGAAAAATGTTGGCACGGGCCAGGATTGAACTTAGAGCAAATTACTTAGTCTAATCCGATAGTTAATTAATTGTCTACATAGGAGAAGATATGTACATAGTACAGAATGTATGTAGTCCTTCTGTATATCACATGCTAGTTGGCATCCACTGCAATGCCCATCCCCAACAACCTGTGCAGACATCAAACAAAACAAATCACCTCAAGTGGTAGTGAGCATAGAGGCTACACCCACATAATAGTGGTACTAGCCCCATAGTCTGATTTTGGATTTGTCAAGTTTGGTTTCCGCACTTTCTGATTGATTTAATCCCATTAGTTTTTTACCAGAATCTGATACTTCGTCCATTCACTCTACTGTGTACAAGTGCTATTGACATTTAGAGAAAAAGTTGGAATGTTCTGTCTTACATCCCTCTATTATTGTATTTTCTATTAAATATTATAATGTCGGTAATGATTTCTTATGTTTACGCAAACACTACATATTTAAATGAAATTAGTTTTTACTTATTTTATATTAGCTGACCCGGCAGACGTTATTCTGCTCTTTCTGGTTGGTGGCGCGACGAGTTTATTTTCACACACACACACACACACACTTTTTTATAGATTTAAGATACGTGTAGCTAAATCCTCTTTAGGACTAATAGAACCATCAGCAGTCATAATGACAATAAACTTTAAAAAAAAAGAAAAAAAATAACTCTTTTTTTTACTCTTCCGTAAGTGGATAAAAAGTTGCCTATATATGCATATATGTTATACACGGTCATTTACTGTATACATACAAAATTTCATGGAAATATGTCCAATAGTTTTTCCGTGAATCGCGAACACACTTTGTTTTTACAGATTTATTATATGTATAGATTTTCGTTGTTTCGAATACTTTTTTTTTTATAGAATAAGGGTGACAAACGAGCACACAGTCCACCTGATGGTAAGTGGTTGCTGCGGCCCATAGACATCTACATCTATCCTCTATTACAAATCAAAATGTAGATGCGTTGTCACCCGTGAGGACTAAGATGGAATGCCTCATTTCCAGTAAAAAGGGCCTCCGGCCACCTGCACTCACCAAGCGAAATGCAGAGGTAAACCTCTACTTCACGCTGGTATTCTATGAGGTCGTGGTACCACCCCGGTTCGAGCCGGCCCATCCGTGCGACAGCAAATGCTGCCGCGTGGCTCTACCACTGTTAAAAACTTTACAGCACCTATGGGCAAGGGGAGGACTAAAGTGTTCAACGTCCCAAAGTCGTAGTTAAACAAGACCACCAGGTTAAAATTCTTGAGTTTAGATACGATCTACGCAGAATAAGCTTATAGTATCTTGAAGTCTTGCAGTTGTATGCAGGGAGCACGAGGGATCAGTAATCACTTGGCCGCCGAGTTCGAACATTTCAAGAGAGTTTTGAACGACAGGTTTCGGGTCCCGCACCGACGTCACAGTGAAAAGTGATACCGGCCGCAGTTGAGCGTGTGCTTGCTCTACTGCAATGTGCCAGAGGTGTCACTGACAAAATTGGCTACATCTTGAAGAGAGCTTCCACTAAAACCTTAGAACCTTTGTACGAACTCACTATATGACTGTTTCTGTTTCTTGTTGTGTGTACATCTATATAAATAATGTAATATAAATAACATTGAAGGGTCTGTCTATAGTGTGTATCTATATAACAGCTTTTTACTACATCTATATGAAAGTATATACGGTATTTATAAATAAAACACAATTTTTAAAATTTTGTCTGTCTGTCTGGTTTTTTCGGCTAATCTCCAAAGTAGCTGGATTGATTTAGACGAGGCTTTCACTGGCAGATAGCTGATGTTATAAGGAGTAACTTAGGCTACTTTTATTTTAGAAAAAGGATAAGGGTTCCGCGCAAAAAAAACCCCGATAAGTCCAATCGCAATAAATTACACGCGGGCGAAGTCGCAGGATACTTCAAGCCGCCGAAGAATATTAGTCAGTTTTTACCATAAGTCAAGTGTAATATCCCTCTGCAAGATGCAGGAGTGAACAAACTTGTTATGGTTACACCAGCACCACCCATAATACAGATAAAACGTCCGTCAGCAAATACATCAAAACTTAGTATGTAGTAATTTAAGTAGACTGTAAACATAGAATTAAAGATTGTAAAAAGAAAGACCAGAATAAATCACATCTCTCTCTTTGAACACGTATTTTTGTAATTAGTATTTAAAAAGCTCTCGGCAGCTCCCTCAACTTGACTAACTTGATTGTGAATGTAGACTACATTTACATAGAATGAAATAAAAGATCAAAAAAGAAACGCGCGGAAAAGAACAAATCTGATCTGATTGAAGATATGAAGAATCTACGCTCCGAGAAGTCTGCTATAATAAAATAAAATATATATAAATAAAATATAAATAATACTATAAGCTCATCCTGCGTAGATCGAACCAAATATAATTTTAAATTGAAAGTAGCCGTAACTATATCATTGGGTCTTCGAACACCTCAGTCCTCACCACCTGTGATCATGGGTGGTAGTCAAAACGTCGTTAATATAAAATAAGTAATATAATCAATAAAATACGTAAAAATTACTTTCACGTAAATTATAATGCCGTAGTTGAACGAAGTTGTAGATATAGCTGCTCATCTTACTGGATTTTATTTTGAAGTCGCTTATCACCATTATATTTTGTATAACATCATCGATATGCTGAATTTATTTCATGTTATTTAAAACTCCATAAATATTTCTATATAAGTAAGGGTGACAAACGAGCACACTCTTCTTTTAATGTTGCTAATGGATGCTATTGCCCATGCTGCAGCTATATTAGTAGTATAGTTGTAGCACGAATGGGTCGACTCGAGCGGGGAAGGACCACGCTCTTACACAATACCAGCGTAAAATGGCAGCTTGAAACTGCTGTGTTTCTTATGGTGAGTGTAGAGAACCGGAGACCCATTTTACTGAAAAAGAGGCATTCCATCTTAGTCCTCATGGGTGACGACGCATCTGCATTTTGATTCTTTATTGAGGATAAATGTAAATGTCTATGGATCACAGTATCTACTTACCATCAGGTGGACTGTGTGCTCGTTGGTCACTCTATCTTATAAAAAATATACACCTACATACATCTATCCCTGATTAAGAATTAAAATGCAAATGCGTGCATGCAAGGCTCCTCTGAGAAGTAAGATGGAATACCTCGTCACAGAATATATGTGCATGTACGCCTCTTTACCAGTAAATAGGATGTCGGTTCCTCGTCACTTGCTATATGAAACCTAGCAGCATTATCCTGCTATTTCACGCGTGTATTGTGTGCAAGCGTAGTCCCCGTGGTAATGCCAACCCATTCGTACTGCAACCATAATACGCTGATGCGGTGGCTCTTCCACGTATAAAATACCTAAGCTTGTTACAGAATGCAATAGTAACAATCCACATGTGAGTATATATCTTATTGTAGTAATTCTGAGAGGGTTACCTCTAATGTTATAGTCAAAAGTTCACTCGTGAGCATAGGTCTCCCCCCATAGATTGCCTCATAGAGAGGTTATTTATTGTAGTTTTCTTATTTTTTAGTTTTTTTTTATAGAATAAGGGTGACAAACGAGCATACAGTCCACCTGATGGTAAGTGGTTGCTGTGGCCCATAGACATCTACATCTATCTTCGTCTACGAATTAAAATGCAGATGCGTTGTTAGCCGTGAGGACTAAGATAGAATGCCTCTTTTCCAGTAAAATGGGTTTTCGGTTCTCTAAACTCACCATACACACAGCAGCATTTAGCTGCTATTTTACTCTGGTATTCTGTGAGAGCGTGGTCCTTTCCCGGTCGAGCCAACCCAGTCGTGCTACAACTATACTATTAATATAGCTGCAGCATGGCTCTACCATGTAAAAAATTCAAAAAGTTGTTATTAGAAAGACCCTGATGCCCATCACTTGGTGTGATTCCCTCTGTCGCTTCTTAGGATAGCCACGGGACGATATAGGGTAGTGGAAATTCTTAGAACACTACTACACGATCTACTGAGGGGACCATGAAGCAGGAATGAACTTCGCCGTCCTGTTTTCAGGCTTCACATGTATTAAAAGTATTAATAATTACAGGTTTGCAGGTTTTCTTACGATATTTTCTCAAACGTTGAGGATGATGATTTAAATATGCAGCCCTAGTGATTTTTCCCATAATGGAAGGTAATAATAGCTTTGTGATTCGCTGCACGCATGCTAAAGTGACATGTAAATTGTTTTGAGGAATTTTTATGTTGTTAAACTATACTGCATATTATTTAATAATAATAAAAGCGTGGCAAAATCACAATTTTAAATTTCATCGATGTTTATTTGTTTATTTAACTACACCAACGACTGCTGCAACAATGCAGAATTAGTAAGCACACATCAACTTAGATACTAATAGCACAATCAATGAAAGGTATACCCCGCATGCTTTAAGTTACTAAAAAGTTACCTAGTAATTCTAAATACATAGAATACAAAAACTTAGGATTGTACAAAATAATATTATGTATATATAAAATAATAATTTACACCCAGGAATGGTTTACAACGGTTATGTTGGTAGGAATCGAACTCACGTAACTTTAGTAGTATGACATTAATAGCGATTAGTTCGTCTGTGATCACGATTGAAAATGGGCTTTACTTTATGATCATAATTACTAAGCATCATAAAAGAATAGTATTGTCATTCCGTAGTATTGTGATATTAGGCGATTTTAATGGAAGGGTTGTGGTGAGGAGGCTTGGTTATGAAAGGATATTGGCAACGATTGGTGATGAAAGTATAAATGAGAATGGTGAAAGCCTTCTCGCCGTATGAATGGAAAAGAATCTTTTTGTGACGAACACTTTTTTTCGTCATAAGAAGATTCACACGTATACATGGGAAAGAGGTGATGATAGAAGTATGATAGATTTCATAATTGTTGATGAAAGAATGAGGAGCGCGGTGGTAGATACAAGGGTTTACCGGGGCTCTAACGTAGGGACGGATCATTACTTGCTCTTATGCCGAATTAATGGTCTTTTCAGACGTTGGAGGCATCGGACATCTGTGTCTACCACTGCGTTACAGCGTATAAGAACAGAGAGGTTACAAGATTAAGGTGTGAAAGAGAAGTTCAAATGTAGATTGAGAGAAAATATAAGTGGTGTGGCTGAAATGTGTATGAATGATTTAGACTTGGAGACTGTGGTATAATGTCAAGAAAGGTTTAGTGGATGCAGCTACCGAAGTATGTGGTGTAAGTAAGAGAACTAATGAAACGAAAAATAACACGTCATGGTGGGATGATGAGGTACGGATGGAAGTTGAAGCAAAGAAGAAAGCATGGCTAGATTTACTAGCAACCAAGGCTAGTAATTCTAGCAGTATGAATAATGATATTGAAAGGAAAAAGGCAGTCTTTAGACACCTAAATAAGAGAGTAAAAGAAGTAGTTGAAAGGAAAAAGCAAGAAAGAACGGATAAGAATGATAGAAGAATATCGGATAACTTCCAGGCAAACATTAAAATGTTCTGGAAACTCGTAAGAACTACCAGGGGAGAGTCAAAACAGCCTAGAATGAATGCTATACGAGACCAGAATGGCTGTATTCTGAATGACGAAGTTTTGAGTTTAAGGAGATGGAAGGAATACTTTGAAAGCGAGTTTATGAGTGATGAGACGTTTGAATTAAATGAAATAGAAATTCCGAAAGAAGACGAAATAGATAGAGATATAAGTATAGATGAAGTAATGAAAGCAATGAAAAGTATGAAAGCAGGTAAGGCAGCCGGTTATGATAGAGTATCTCTCGAAATGCTAACGGCTGGAGAAGGAGTGGTGGCAGACCTGCTGTACACCTTGTTTAATTTATGTTGGGAACTTAAGCGGGTACCACGAGACTGGTGCAAGGCCGTGGTAGTCCCAATATATAAAGGAAAAGGATCACAACAGGACTGTGAAAACTACCGTGGTATCAGCCTTCTTAGCATTGTGGGGAAACTGTATGCTAAGGTACTAATTGAAAGAGTTATGAAAGAAACTGATGGAAAAATTTGGGATGTGCAAGCGCGATTTAGAAAGGCAATGGGATGTACGGATCAGGTCTTTTCCATGCGCATGATCGCGGAGAAGTTTTTGGCCAAAAACCAAAGAGTTTTTTGTGCGTTCATAGACTTGGAGAAGGTTTAAGACAGAGTGGATAGGGATGTGTTATGGCAAACACTGAACTCATTTGGGTTGAGCGCTGGCTTGATACAGGCATTGAAGTCTCTATATAGGGACTCTAGTGCTTGTGTCAGGATCAACGGGGCCTACTCGGACTGGTTTGGCATCCATAAAGGTGTCAGACAGGGCTGTGTGACTTCCCCGTGGCTGTTCAACCTATTTATGGACAGTTGTTTGGAAAATTTGAAAGTAGAAGAATGCGGGTTAAGAATGGGTGAGTTAACCGTCAAATGCCTTTTGTACGCCGATGATCAAGTCATACTTGCGTCGTCGGCAGCCGAGTTTGCAAATGATGGTTACATTAATGAACAGGACATTAAAAGAAAAGGGAATGAAAGTGAACGCAAGTAAGACGAAAGTTATGGTTTTTGAAAGAGAAGAAACTAAAACGATATGTGAAATAAGAATAGAAGGGGAGTTGGTAGAGCAAGTAGATGAGTTTGTGTATTTGGGATGTGTGTTTAGCAGGGATGGTAGATATGATAAGGATATAGAACGACGAGTGAATGCAGGAAATAGAATGAATGGGGCTCTACACTCTATTGTGAGAAGTCAGAATGTGTCCAAAAAGGCACGTATGGCAATTCACAATGCTGTGTTAGTGCCTACTTTAATGTATGGTAGTGAAAGTTGGGTGTGGCAGAAGAAGCACGAGAGTAGAATAAATGCTGTAGAAATGCGATCATTAAGGAGTATGTTAGGGATGAATCTGAATGACAGAGTGAGAAATTGTTTAATAAGAGAAGAGTGTGGTTTGCAAGATGATGTTGTGACCAGGATTAAGAAAGGAATGCTTCGGTGGTTTGGTCATGTAGAAAGAATTAATGAGGAAAGTGTGACAAAGAAAATTTATGTTGCAGATGTGAACGGCAGAGTCGGAAAGGGTCGCCCTAGGCGAAAGTTTATTACCAAATTGGCGATATATTGAAAATGGGCCAAATCAAGAGTACCTTTAACCGACGAGCGTGTATGCGTAGGTATATGGATGTGGAGGAAGCGAGAGAGGTGTGTCAGGATCGTGCCAAATGGAAGTCTATAGTCTCTGCCTACCCCTCTGGGTGACAGCCGTGAGTGTTTATGTTTATGTTTATGCCATTAATAGTTAGTATAATTCGAGACACATACGTCTTTTATGACATTAGCGCGTAAGCGTATAGGGTTGGAAACTTTAAAAATACTAACTTTTGTCCGCGATTAAAATTTAAATAAATATTATTTACACATTGAATAAAACAACATTTTAATTTGTTGACTTTTTCGCGTTCGCGCAAACACCTCAGCCCCCTGCCGTAACCATTGTAAAGCACAACGTCAGAAGTATAAAAACAAGTAAAATCTAACGAGATAAAATCTATAAAAATATAACTTTATTAAAGTAAGTAATATATAATTTTAAATATTTCGGGATCGTACTTTGTGCTAGTTACAGAATATATTTTGTGGAATTTTGGGAAGTATTCAATAGGTAATTTCTTGCGTAATCACTGTTTTTAGATTAAAATTGAGATATGATTTGATTGAGATGTATTTTACGCGTAATATGATAAAGAAACAAATGTAAATCTACATTCATTTACATTACAACTGTATTCAGTCTCCTGTGAGTTTTTTTAAATAAAACAACTCTAAGTTTAATATAAACGCATTCGCTCTCAAGTAAATAATTATTTTTAAATGTTATACCAGTACAAATCTCAACCCTAGTGTCTGCTTGCCGCTTGATTCGTAAACCTGATTTTAGTAAGCATTTATAAACAAGTGCTGAAGGCATACGCGTGCCTTTTTTGTTCTGTAATTTTGATTTGCAAATGAATCTAAAAGTGTATTGAATTGATCTCGCCAAGTCTAGTCAAGATGGTTTTAATGTATTTTATCGGTAAGCTAACATTTATTTTACCTTAGTAATCACAAATGACCTTTGCCTTTTACGCTTTTTACGTTTACGTTTTAAGTATATTCACCTTCTTTTCTTTTCCTGATTTAGTAATAATAATAATATCATTTATTCGCTAAACATGCTACACTAAGGATGACAAATAGTTTAGTATACAGTCGTTGGCCAGTCACATTGTTTTAAATTTTGGTCTTATATTCATAGAATCTTCATTATTCATTAAAAGTTTTCATATAATATAATATAGCGGTTCTTTTATATTTGAAATAGTAAAAAAAAAATATAAATAGATACTATGACTTCTGTTTATTAAAAAGTATCTATTAATTAAAAAATTCTACTTCGAAATTCAAATGTTTGAATAAGATGTGTCGATCGAATGCAGTTTAATGCTATTATTTGCAGTATTTACCTATGTTCCTCGTGGCACAATTGATGGTGCTAAAGGAATTTTGATAATGTCCTGTTTTCTAAGGCAATTGTTAAGCATTTCTCCTAGATTTTTTGAGAAATGTTTGAAAATAACGTAGTTCTGATAATTCTTATTTTAGTAAATAAATAAATATTTTTTCCCCGAACTGTCTTTATAGATGTATCTACGCTACCGTCTAGGGGCTGTGTGATAGAATCCACTACCCATATAATCCCGTGGTTATCGTAACAAGTGGAGGTAAATGATACATGAAATGGACACAGCAGCATACTCCTGATAACATCTCAAAATAATAAAAACTGTGGTTGCCAACCGGCTTGCGAAGCGTGGCAATTATGGCAAACATCCCCATATTAATTTACCTAATTTAAATTTAATAAACCATACCACTTCTCCAAGTCAGTAAATATTGTCATATGTCACCTTTATATACGTGTTACATAAAATATACATCGAATCTATTTCGTCACCTGAGGGTCGTTTAATAAAATAGTAAATACCGGGTAGTGTTCCTTAAACATCGATTGACTATAGATTAATCGATAGTGTTTGCACTATCGCTTCTATCGATAATCTGATTAAACTATCGATTGCCATACTTATCGTCATATATAGTATATTATCTATTCTTATCGTAATTTTTGTCTATAGTAAATGTCTCCCTTTAGTGTAAGATCAGAGAAATCCCTGTAAATAAATTGTGTGTGAATAGCTAATTAATATGTGTGACGCTGACGTACGTCGTTATTTGTGTGAGTGCCAGAACGAGCGGTTGATCTTGCGTTTTATAGTTTGCTGATTTGTTTTGTATTTGAATTCATAATGAATCGAAAATTTATCCTAAAAACCAATCATTAATGTGCAATATTATAAATAGTGGACAGTAATAGTCCGTTAGTAAAGTGTAACTTTTATAATCAGGAAATACGATCAATCTAAGAGATCACTTGAAAAGAAAACATACCGATAAAATAGATTAAAATCGGAAGAGGGTTCACCATCTAAACATCAAGTTAAAGATGAGGTGTAACCAAAAATATCTAGAAGTTCTTTTAAAAATTATCTTAATAGAAATCAGTTGTTGAAGACAAAGTTTATTGTGACTTTCCTTCGCAGTTCTACACTAGCCAGTGACAAAATTGCATATTTCTCAAAAACGACCAACAAAAAAGTACAATAATTACTTATTATTATTTTTATTTGTGATACTTGATCTAAGATAATCGATAGTCTATCGATATATCGATGGTCTTATAAGAAACTATCGATTTTTATCGAATAATTCAACAATCGATGTTTAATGAACACTAATACCGGGGCGATCGACTTTCATTCAGCGTTATAAAAAATTGTCAGGGATGACACCTATATAGGTAATATTGTAGTCAAGTAAATCTTTATCAGCAGTAGTAATAGGTTTTGTAAAATCGCAAATTGACATCATCAATTACGAAAAACTTTATACAATATTTATTGTAAATAAAAACACAACACTACCGTTCTTGCATTACCGAAGGCTAATAATACGCCACAGGTCCACACGTTGATTTTCTCGAAAAAAAAAGACAAATAATTCAAATAATTCGAATTTTAAACGTGATGTTTAGATAACCGGATTTTATTTATAACTATATCGAATTTCAAGCATTTAAAAAAGTACCTGATAAAAAAAAGCACTTACACTGGTAAGGAGGCTTTTCATCCGTCTTCAGAGCTATCAACGCATCTGCATTTTGACTCTTTATCGATAATAAATGGTCATCTTTACCTGTATTAAAAGTCGGTGACAGACAAATAGTACAAAGTGATTCCACGAATGTTTCGTTTTGTTAACTTTGGTACAGTTATATCCTATTAAAGTCTTGCCTCATAGGGATGATATTTGGTACAGTTGCCACGCTTGGCAAGCGGGTCGGCAAACGTAGTTTTTTTTAGTCATGAGGAAGACGCTGTTGCCCATCTCCTGTTTTGTTTCCTTGTGTCACCTCTTACGACACCCACGGGATGATATGGGGTAGTAGATATACTTACTACATGATATAACTTTGGTACGACACTAATGATTCGAGTCCTACAGACTTGTCTGAAATCGCTCCATAAATCTTAATTATAGTTTACATCTTATGAATATCGGATCCTCATTAGTAAGCGTTATGATCAAGGTTAATAAGGTTATGGATGCAAAAACCGAGCTTAATATTAAATTATTATTTAAAATACCTATCTACCAGTATATTTTGTATTTAGTTAAAATTAGCAACCCGCCCCGGCTTCGCCTGGATTGGATTTATTAATGTGATGTTACTTCGATTTTAAAACTATTTATTTTATCAATTTTTCGTTTTTTTTTCTGCCGACTTCTAAAAAGGAGACGGTACTCAATTTGACTGTATGTTTTTTTTAATGTGTGTTACCTCATAACTTTTTACCGGGTGAACGGATTTCGATGAATCTTTTTTTATTTGAAAGCTGGTACATCTCGTGTGGTCCCATATGAATTTGATCAAGGTCAGACCAATAGTTTTTGAGTTATTCTTTATAACTTATATTGACGTCGGCTGTACAAAATTTCTAAATTTAAGTTAGTCTAAAATCAAGTGGTAAAATAAAAAAAATTGTACAACCGAAATGTAGTAGAAGATTATTAAGGATAACTCAAAAACTACTGGTCAGATTTTGATCAAATTTATATGGGACCACATGAGAAGCACCAGCTTTAAAAAAAAGAATCGTCGTAATAGGTTCAACTAGGAAAAAAGTTCTGAGGTAACGCACATAAAAAATACAGTCTAATTAAGAATCTCCTCCTTTTCTGCCGACTTCAAAAAGTAGACGGTACTCAATTCGACTGTATGTTTTTTTAATGTGTGCTACCTCATAACTTTTTGCTGGGTGAACCGATTTCGATGATCCTTTTTTTATTTGAAAGCTGGTACTTCACGTGTGGTCCCATTTGACCAGGGCCAGACAAATAGTTTTTGAGTAATTTTTAATAATTTATATTGAAGTCGGCTGTACAAAATTTTTAATTTTAAATTATTTTGAAGACGGTTTCAAACCTTCAAGTTTTTCAAATAAAATATAACCTAGTTCCGTCTTGGTATTGCACTCTACCTCTACCGCACCTATTCGTACTTTCATCACAATCGGTTCAGCCATTCCGAAGATTTTCTGGGCGGACAGATAGACTGACAGACGAGCAAAAATTAAAAAAATGCTTGTTTTTGTTTTAACAGCTTGCAAATAACCCCCTGAGCATTATAGAAGCCACTTATTTCAATGTAACACACTTGTGATGATGAGATGGACAGATATACTACTAAATATTTCTAATTTATTCCAGTTTTATTCTTCGCTTGTTTACAAAGCTTTGACTGTCATACGGGTCGAAAACTTGAAAACTCTAGGTTCAATTTTTTCGACACCGACCTACTCCGTTACTCAGCTGAAGACCGAAAAGGCAATGTGGTAGTATCACCAGCCAGTATCAAGTCTATTCTATCAATGCTGTTAGAAGGTGCCAATGGCACAACATCAATAGAAATAAGAAATGCTCTGAGACTATCGCCCGACAAAGATGAGTTTAGGGAGCAGTTGAATGGATATTTATCAGTCTTACGGGTGAGAAAAATGTTGTTTATTTGTGCTGTACAGTCTGATAGTTTTACATTTTTTAGAAAGAAAACTAGTAGAACAAAATGCTACTAATATTCCCTTTAACCACTCCAGATAATGTTGAAATGCTTGTGTTAAGAGTGGTTCACGACAGTGGTAGGATGGCGGATTCCAACGCACGACCGTTTAGCTTCGTAGTCCGTACCTTTAAATATTAGGTTACTGTCGGTTTACATATTTACGTTTTTAATTTACTTTCTTGTTGATCTCATGGGCAGATGCGAAATCACATTAATATTGTGTATTTTAATAAAATGTGTGTTTTTTTATGAATGAAGTGTCTAACGATCTTACAGCCCCACTGAGGGTAAGTAGCTGCTGCAGGCCACGGACACCTGCAGTCAACGTTAAACATAAAAGGAAACAAATATGTTGCCACTACTGAGGACCAACATGACATTTATCAAGCTGGTTACATTTTTTCGTCATTTAAAAACTTTCTATAATAAAAAAAACATTAATAGCTAATTACCTAAGATCATTTCGCAGATACTATTGATTTTTTTAATTTTAAAGTTTATTTAGAAAAAATTGTATGTATAGTCAAAAGTTGATAAATGTGACATAAGAATTTAATCAAATACAAGTTTTTGTTATTAGTTGCCGTAAACAGATACAGGTTTTTGTTATTGAAATATTTTTAGTGGAAGTATAATGACGCTCAAAAATACATTTTATACTATACATGGAACTTGAAATAAAATACCCAGTAAACGTAAAATGTAAATTGCGGTTGCAAAGAGTTACAAGCTAAATTGTTGAGTAACGTTCATTTTATGGAATTTCCGAATAACAAACAACGTGTGGCGAAAAAACTTCCGCAGTTATTACCCCGACTAGACCTCGACTTAAGTCGTGGGAAAAATGATTTAAGTTGTTATGCCGTGTTGATTGGATTTTATTGTCAAACCTTAAATTGCTTCGTCGTTTATAATTGTTAATTTAGATTGACTAAAAATGAGCGAAAAGAGAGTAAAATAAATCTGAGTGTTAATTTAGAGTCGCGGACTCTAAATAAACACTTAGATTTATTTTTTAGTAACTCTGATTTGAATAAAAAATAAAAAAATATATCTCCATGACATGTGTAGTATCGCCTTTTGGGACAGCGCGGTGGAGGTTCCTTCATCGAATACCCTCTTAAGAATGAGAGGATTTTCATTTACTTTACTTTTTTATGTATTTTTCGTGCTTATAAAACTAGTAAGTAATTTTAGTACAGTAGAGGAATTAATCTTAAATGGTAAATAAAAATGATTTTCAATATTTAAGTATAATGTTGTAAAGATACAGCGTACATATGTTCCACACCTGGGCATAGGTCTCCTCTCATTCAATTTCAAATTGGATGTATTATTTTATTGCCGGGATTCTAGCAATGCATACAAGTTTATTTAAAATCTAATCAATAGTTACTATGAGATGACATGTTCGTTTGCCCCCTCTTCCATAAAATAATTTAAATAAAGAATGTCATGGAAGCAATCCTTTATGTATGAAAGAGCCTTCTCCTTCAAGCGGTCACACGGTTAACGGTGGTAGAACCATGCAGCAGTTTTTGCTGTTGCACGTATGGGCCGGCTCGAGCCGGGTTGGTACCACGACCTCACAGAATACCGGCGTGAAGTAGAAGCTCTGCTTCTGCGTTTCGTCTGGTGAGTGCAGGTGGCCGGAGGCCCAATCCCCCCCCCCCCCCATCAACATGGTAGCGGAATTACACAAAAGACTACCCCAGGAGGGTACCAGTACCCCTGGAGAATCCCTCGCTGAGCATCCACGACCATGTTATTCCAATCCTGAGCGTAGGTGCTCAAGCTGCCCCGCGTATTCTGGGGGGGGGGGGGGGGCAAAATTCCGCTCAAAAACATAACTGCTCGGGGCAAACTGAGCAACAATACCAAGGCGACCCCTGCCACGCTATCCGTGAATTTCTGCAACATCAGGGGACTTCACTCTAACCTAAACGCCGTCCACTACCATCTCGAGACGGCGAAGCCGGCCTTGCTCTTCCTGACCGAGACGCAGGTTTCCTCTCCGGCTGATATTTCGTATCTCTCCTACCCGGGGTACAAACTGGAGCACTCCTTTGTGCCTCGGGCTGGAGTTTGCGTGTATGTCAGAGAGGACATCTGTTCTCGACGCCTCGGCAGTCTTGAAGGTTCGGACCTGTCCATCCTTTGGCTACGCGTAGACAGCGACGACCATCCGCGCGTCTACGGGTGCCTCTATAGGTCCCATAGCGGTAATGCCGAAACAGACCGACTCATCGACCACGTCCAAATGGCTACAGATTCCTTGCTACAACAGGTCCCATCCGCAGAGATCGTGATCCTTGGCGATTTTAACGCCCACCATGCCGAATGGCTCGGTTCACGTTTAACCGATCATGCGGGGAGATCTGTTTATGACTTTGCCTTGGCATATGGTCTGACACAACTGGTTACTTCACCTACGCGGATTCCAGATGTGGAGGATCATACACCTTCCCTGTTGGACCTTCTGCTGACCTCTCATCCGGACGGATATCAGGTTTCCGTCGATGCCCCTCTCGGCTCTTCGGACCACTGTCTGATCCGGAGTATGGTGCCACTCACGCTCCCTTCGCGGTTGCGTTCTGCAGGTTGCCGCCGTGTTTGGCATTACAGGTCGGCGGATTGGGACGGAATGCGGTCTTTCTTTGCATCCTACCCATGGGGGCGGGTTTGCTTCTCACCGGATGATCCCAGCACTGTTGCTGACTCTGTCACTGATGTGGTGCTACAGAGAATGGAACTATTTATTCCATCATCTGTGGTACCCATCGGAGGCAGATCTCAGCCTTGGTTTGGTCGCTCCTGTAAGATTGCATTACGCAGTAAGCAGGAGTGTTATCAAGCCTGGGCTGCAGCTTCGGCGACTCGGGATGTAAACACCAGCATACTAAAAAAGAAGTATAACTTTGCCTCCAGGTCCTTCAAAAGAGTTATTGCCAAGGCAAAGTCAGAGCACATAGGCAGAATTGGCGAGAAACTAGTTCGCCTTCCTTCGGGAACCCGTGCATTCTGGTCTCTCGCCAAGGCTGTCCAAGGGAATTTCTGTAAGCCATCACTACCATCTCTGCACAGGGAGGACGACTCACTGGCCCATGACGCAAAGGACAAAGCCGACCTTTTAGGCTCCCTTTTTGCGTCCAACTCGACTCTTGATGACAGGGGGAAAACACCGCCGACCATCCCGCGGTGTGAGTGCTCCATGCCGGATGTTCTGTTCTCACAGCGCTCGGTTCGCAAAGCACTTCTCTCCCTGGACATCCAGAAGTCGAGTGGGCCTGACGGAATCCCCCCAATTGTGCTGAGGACGTGTGCTCCAGAGTTGGCACCGGTCCTAACGCGTCTTTTCCGGTACTCCTACTCCCAAGGCGTAGTCCCGAATTCATGGAAGACAGCTTTTGTCCACCCGATCCCTAAAAAAGGCGACCGCTCAGACCCGTCCAACTATAGGCCTATCGCCATCACCTCCTTGTTCTCCAAAATAATGGAATCCATTATTAACTGCCAGCTCATGCGGTACCTTGAGGATCACCAGCTGATTAGTGACCGCCAATACGGTTTTCGTCGGGGTCGATCAGCTGGTGATCTTCTGGTCTACCTGACCCATAGATGGGCGGAGGCAGTAGAGTCCAAGGGGGAGGCGTTGGCCGTTAGTCTGGACATTGCGAAGGCCTTCGATCGGGTTTGGCACAAAGCGCTTCTTTCGAAGCTCCCTTCCTATGGGCTTCCCGAGAAATTGTGCAATTGGATCACCAGCTTCCTTGCAGATCGGAGCATCAAGGTCGTTGTAGACGGTGCATGTTCTGACTACAAGCCTATTAACGCTGATGTTCCACAAGACTGTGTGCTATCACCAACGCTGTTTCTTCTGCATATCAATGATATGTTGCTAACTGGTAACATTCATTGCTATGCGGATGACAGCACTGGTGATGCTTTATACACCGGCCGTGCTAATATTTCTCGGGAAAACGTCTCCGAGTACCGGAACAAACTTGTGTCTGAAGTCGAGTCTTTCCTGGACAAAGTCTCGAACTGGGGGCGACTAAATCTAGTCCAGTTTAATCCTCAGAAAACACAAGTTTGCGCGTTTACCGCTAAAAAGAACTCCTTTGTCGTATATCCTCAGTTTCAAGGCACTCCCCTGGTTGCCGCAGCCAGTATCGGAATCCTCGGCGTCGACATATCGAGTGACGTGCAGTTTCGTGGTCACTTGGAAGAGAAGGCCAAATTGGCCTCTAAAAAGCTTGGCGTGCTCAGCAGAGCGGGACAGTATTTCATGCCGGCACACCGCCTGCAACTTTACAAGGCGCAGGTTCGGCCTCACATGGAATACTGTTCCCATCTCTGGGCAGGGGCTCCCCAGTGCCAGCTCCTTCCACTTGACCGCATCCAGCGCAGAGCGGCTCGAATCGTCGACGACCGAGTCCTTTCCGATCGGCTCGACTCATTGGCGCTGCGAAGAGATGTTGCATCTCTTTGCATTTTCTTTCGCATCTACCATGGGGAGTGCTCTGAGGAATTGTTCGGATTAATCCCAGCCGCCAAATTTCACGAACGCACATCGCGGCAGAACTCCCGATACCATCCACACCATCTGGATGATTGGCGGTCCACCACTGTGCGATTTAGAAGATGTTTTCTTCCTCGCACGACTTCCTTGTGGAATCAATTACCATCAGCGATTTTTCCGGACCGATACGACTTAGGGACCTTCAAGAAAAGAGCGTACTCCTTTTTAAAAGGCCGGCAACGCATATGCAATTCCCTTCCTGGTGTTGCAGTTGTTCATGGGCGGCGGTAGTCACTTACCATCAGGTGAGCCGCATGCGCGTTTGCCCCCTCTCCTATAAAAAAAAAACACACTGACGATTGTTTCGGTGTTCCAGTACTTCATAGCCATTCGCAAATACTTACTAACTAAAAACCAATATAGTTTAAAACCAACGCCACGTTGCACTTATTGTAACAACACGTACTCACATACACAAATGCGTCTAAAACCATTTGCAAGCAACAACATGGTTTTAAGTTGATATGCGTGCGTCGGGCAGTGAACATTTACGGACTGCTAAAGGAAGAAAGAGAACGAAGAGTGCGTGAGTGCGTGTCAAAAAGTTCTGCATGGATTCGGCATATACGCAGCGCTCCGTCTATCTTTCTTTCTTAGTCTGAGATATATATTGTGAAATTACTTATTTTTTTAGGCAAATGAACCTGGAGTGACTTTACTTAATTCGAATGCAATGTTCCTGTCATCTAAAGTTCAAAACGTGAGAAAGGAGTTTTTGATTATGTTGCATAAGGTATATTTATCGGAGATACGTCTTGTCGATTTCCGGCAACCAGTGCCTGTAGCCAATTTAATAAACTCCTGGGTCAGTAACAATACAAGAGGCCTCATTAAAACCTTAGTAGAACCTGGTGAGTTTTTGTAATGAAAAATCTAATAATTAATATCTGACACAAACCAGAGTAAAGAGACCATGTACGGGTGGTGGTGTAAGAATATTCACTACCTCATATCATCCCGTGAGCGTCGTAAGAGGCGGCAGAGCGAAACTGAAACAGGAGATGAGCAGATATGGAATGTCTAATAAGGGCGATGTAACTGCGCAGTTTTAGTAATATTAAAAGGTTCTTTCTTAATAAATTAATTCATTAACAATAAATAAAAACAAAAAAAAAGGGAACATCACAGTAGTATACAATAGATTATATCGTAAATACAAAGTAATACATTTGAATGTACTTAAAGCCGTCACCTCAATATCATTTAAAGGGTAATAAGTAATTTTTCACGAATTTTCACAAAATTGAAACCATTTATTTGGTTACGTAAAGATACTTGTATCTTGTAAAATTCAATAGAAGTGATTTTATGTTGGAACGTTAGCGGGCTATTCATAGTAAAATGTTAGTCAATTGACAAGGAAATACCATTAAATTTCATAAAAAAATCTTCTTTTTCATCATCACCAGTCCGTGAAAGTCGATTTGTGAACATAGGCCTTTCTTGTTTTAGGAAAGATTTGCCAAAACAAAATCGGCGTGTTTTGCTTACGAGCGATCGCTGTACCAAACCTTCCCGCCTTTGTCGCTTCTCCCCGAAGCTGGTTAGGGTACTTTACATAATATTATGATTTATACGATATGATTATACTGCCACCTGTTATACGTCATACGACCTTTTTATTGTTTTCTATAGTCTCTCCTCTGAAGATACGCGGGATGAAATGGGGTAATAAATTCTCTTATGCTGCGTCCCATCATATCGCAACAAGTGAATCATGTCAGAGGCTTAAATGAGAGATATGGTATTGCGTAGGCCTATAACATCCTTATGGTAAATAATCTATATCTGGCAGCAGTATGAAATATGACAATCACAATACTAATTGTCATCATTAATAAACGTGTTAGAGTCATGCTACAGCTATATTAATTGTATAGTTGTAGCACGAATGATTCGGCTGGACCGGGGAAGAATCACGCTCTCACAGAATATCAGCGTAAAATAGCAACTTAATGCTGCTGTGCTTCGTAAGGTGAGTGTAGAGCACCGCAAAACCTTTTTACTGGAAATGAGGCATTCCATCTTAGTTCTCACGGCTGACAACGCATCTGCATTTGGATTCGCAAAAAGGGGATAGATGTAGATGTCTATGGGTGACAGCAGCCATTTACCATCAGGTGGAATGTGTGCTCTTTTGTTACCCTTATCCTATAAAATACCTACTAGTGGGTAGTTAGAAATGATATTTATAATAATTTATGTTTCTAATTCTTTTTCTTCTTATGTGTCTAAAATATCAGTAATTTTCCAATAGTAAGAAACAAATGCTAGTAAGCCAGGTATGGTTCTCTAGCTTAGATCCAATCTCAGCTTTAATTGAAGAGCAAATTAAATTCTCTTCTTAGGATTTTATGGTCGCATTGAATGTTTTAAGAAATTTAGAACGTAGATTTAAAAAAAAGGTTATTGTTAAATTGGCACTTCTTAACTTTTATGGTAATTATTAAAAATATAATTCAATAAAATAATTTTACAGAACACGTCGATCCCATGTCTGAGTTGATCCTCGCCAACTCATTATACTTCAAGAGTACGTGGCAGCACGCTTTCGATCCCGAGAACACGCAAGGCTCCTGTTTTCATAACCGTGGCATATGTCAGATGGTCTCTATGATGGAGTTGCATGCTGAACTCAACTATGCCTATGTGGATAATTTAAGAGCTCATGCTTTGGAACTACCGTATGAGGTAAGCAATACAAATATGGATTATTTAACAGTTAATAAAGAGGTTAGTTTAAAAAATAGAATAATTTTAGTAAACTAATCTTCAACGTTATAAATCGATTTTCTTGATTTTTTTTAACAAAAGTGAATACTTTCTCAGTGTGACCACTGAGAAAGTATCCATAAGGTGACAAATTAATGATGAATATAAATACAAAATTATTGATATAAGTTATGTCATGCGATGAAACTATAAATTAGATCAAATGTATATATTGTAAGAATAGAGAGATTACATTTTTTGTCATTGAAATTTGAAAAAAAATGCAAAAAGCCAATTATAATTTCGTTATTGGTACACACGGCCAGGGATTGTAAAACTGCCGACATCAATTTTCCCAGACTGATTTAGGCTTCTTTTAGGTCAATGTGATCACCACGTATAACTGTGGTTATTATATTATATATTATATTATAGTTGCTTACTGTCACATAAACGCTAAAAATATTGCTTACGACTTATATATAGATATTATTTTTGAAATTATTGCAGTACCCCTGGTCACAGGGGACTGAGGTGACTGACGTCACGATATCATAGTTGATCCGGAATATCTTTAGCTTTTCAATCATTGCTTTTGGTCCGATCTACGCAGAATGAATTTACTGTCTTGAAGTCTTGCAGTGGTATGCTTGGGTTTAGATTTAATTTTATTAATTATAGGGTACCAAGCAGATGGTAGTACTCAGCCTCGTTATCTACTGCAACTAGGATGTATTTTTTAAATTTCGATAGCCTCACGTCTCATCCTTGGTAGGAATCAATGTTCTTTTGCGAGGATTTGTTGTCTCAAATCTAATGTAATAGCGGCAGCCGTCTAGGATGTGATCACAAACTGCAAACGGTTTTTGCTTAAAAATTGATTGCAGGTCTGTGTATGCTATAAAAGCTACTTGCCATCATGTGCACTATAGCAGATGGTGCAATGATGGTAAGTGTCTTATTCCATCCATCCATCCATTACAGCCTATAAAAGTCTAATGCTGAACATAAGCCTCACTCATAGATTGCGTCATATATAGATTTTGCCATAGTTGCTACGCTTGCCAAGCGGGGTGACAAGGGCAGTTTTTTATTATTTTCAGCTGTTATCAGAAAGATCCTATAATGGTTTTTTACTCCAATATAATAAAAAAAACCTTAACAGATATTCTGCATAAAACCGTGAAATGCGTTCGTGGGGATTTTTAATGTGTAATGTCATGAGCCTCTCATTGCTCAAGTATTTTTCCTAGAAACTTCTTAGGGAAAATACTTTGGTAATTTATAGTAACATATTGAATACATGATGACGTATGATGCCAAGTGATTGAGTTAAATTAAGATCCACACCGTTAAAGGTACTACCTTGGACTTGGTTTTTGGGGATGTTGCTAAATCTAACGCTGTGTGTGCAGAGACCACTTCTTTCCACTTGCTACGATCCTTACATACTTGTTTCGCTTCGTCCACTTTCATTATTCCCTTCATACATGCTCTACGATTTAGGGTACTCCTGACCTGGCCTTTTTTCAAGATGTCCCTGATTTGGTCTTGAAACGTCCGCCTAGGTCTACCCCTTCCAACACTTTCATACACACTCGCCTTATACACTTTTTTCGTCAATTGTTCTTCATTCATTCTCTCGACATGTCCAAACCATCTCAGCATACCTTTCTCAATTTTTGTCCCTACATCTTCTTTCAGATCACAACGTTTCCTTATCTCACTATTTCTTATCCTGTCACTCAGTTTAACTCCTATCATACTTCTTAACGCTCTCATTTCAACTGCATTTATTCTGCTTTCATGTTTCTTCTGCCATACCCCAACTTTCACTTCCGTACATAAGTGTCGGAACCAATAGCCCCTCATGCACAGCTAAATGAGCCTTGTTAGACACGTTCCGACTGCTCATAAAGGAGTGCAAAGCTCCATTCAACATATTTCCTGCATTCACTCTTCTTTCGATATCACTCTCACACTTTGCTATTTCTATCTATTTCTATTTCTATCTTATATCTATTTCTATCTTATTGTTTTTATTGCAAGTATTAGTAATAATAAAACAATAGATGTCAGTCGTCCAGAACTGGGTTTTAAGTAGTCTGTGACGGAAGTCATAAGTTAGAAGAAGAAGCTCTGAAATTTTGGCTTCAATAATGATGATGGAATATGAAAACATATTTAATACATGTTGTATTAGTCTATAGCGGTGACCCTTTGATGACCATCGCTAAAACCGATTAGAGATGGGACGTGATGTATCAGGAATCGTATCGCATCGACGTATTGTAATACAGTATGAGAATGCGTCAATACTACCGATCCACCACACGTGTATCTGGTAAGAGATGTATCTGATAAGTGTTTTTATTTGCGGAACGGGAAGTATCAGATCACAAAAGCGTATCACATGAACGAGTCGAAGCTAGCGATAATGATACACGTCTATTCTATTCGATTCTATACATCATTAACAGTGGTAGAGCCAGGCGGCAGCTTTTGCTGTCGCATGGATGGGCCGGCTAGAATCGGGGTGGTACCACGACCTCACAGAATACCAGCGTGAAGTAGAGGTTTACCTCTGTGTTTCGCTTGGTGAGTGCAGGTGGCCGGAGGCCCTTTTTACTGGAAATGAGGCATTCCATCCTAGTCCTCACGGGTGAAAACGCATCTGCATTTTGATCCGTAACAGAGGATAGATGTAGATGTCTATGGGCCGCAGCAACCACTTACCATCAGCTGGACTGTGTGCTCGTTTTTCATCCTTATCCTATAAAAAAGAGATAACCAAACTGTGCACCTTGCCTAATTCGTATACACTGTCAGTTTTGAATCTAATAATGGCTGATTAATAAAAAAAATATTCCGAAATCTCAAAATCGATTTGCTGTTATTAATATACAATTTACGAGGCTTTGATTGCTGTCCGTTTAAATAAAATTTAGACGTTCGACCACATTTTTGTCATCTGCAAAATCAAACCGGTTCTGCAGAAGAGTTTCTCAAAGACGAAGCATTCTTATACAAAAATAATTAATTAAGATTCTACAAGCACATTACGATTACGTCAGAAGTGTTTAATAAGAGTAGATGAATTTTGTTTTAACACGTGGAAATAAAGCACATAGATGGATTATACGTACGTATTTACGTATTATGGATGCATTAGCGATCCACCCCGGCTTTGCACGCTTAATTTCTGGATCTCGACCACAACGCCACCTACTAGGTCCAATTGTGAATCGAAGCCATTCTCTAATCACAATCACAAAATTTCATCAAAATCGGTCCAGTTGTTTAGGAGTTCAGTCACATACACACGGGTAGAAAAATTATATTATATATAATATGCTTGTATTTATACAACCTTCTTCTGGAATCATTCTGTCTATTAATGAAAAACGCATCAAAATACGTTACGTAGTTTAAAAATCTAAGCGTAAAGACGACGGGAAGCGACTTTGTTTTATACTATATAGAAATATATTCACGTCAAGTGCAGTGACCAGATCTTTAGTCATATAAACATTTTCGTCACGGTTATGAATAAAACGACGAACACCTGTGAGGATGTAATAAATAAGCTTAAAATGAAATAACTTTTACTAAAGAGGTTTTTTATATTATTTTAAGACCAGAGTTAGAATGTAATTACTGAGCACTTTTCCGTAAATCCTTAACATACTAGCATAAATGCACTGTTTGTTTTATGCTTATAGATTATTATAGATACTCACATTTTAACGTTAATATTATGACAAAATATTATGGACCAGTCGTATAACTCGACCAACTCACAACCGATGGGAACAAATGTTCTAGCGTGGCAGCCTCGTAGATATGGCAGCTCGGTGAGGATACAAGTGGCTCAGGACCGCGTTTTGTGGCATACCTTGGGGCAGGCCAATGTTCAATTGTGGACTAGTTGAGAAGAGCTATAGTGTTTTGTTGCTGATAATGACATAGATATTGATTACTGAAATTGTCGTCGTGGTTTCGCTTTTTTTACGTGGTAGAGTCATGTTGCAACTATATTATGGTTTCAGCATGGAGGCCCACGCTCTTACAGAATACCAGTGTAAAATAGCAGCTCAATGCTGTTGTGTTTCGTCTGGTGAGTGTAAAGAACCGGAGACCCTTTTTACTAGATATGACGCGTTCCAATTTAGTCCTGAGGGGTGCATCTGCATTTCGATTCCTGATCGAGGATAGATGTCTATGGGTCACAGCATCCACTTATCATCAGAGGGCTGTGTACTCGCTTGTTACCTTTATTCTAAAAGAAAAGCTAATACTACTTTCTTCTTAGAATTTTGGATACGGTTATTAAGAACTGTCCTTTTCTAACTTACTAAACGAAAATTAAGTTACGAGTACCTTTTATATACATCTAATATATTAAATTTTATGGCAATTCATATATGATAATATAGTACAAATCTAATAATAAAATCCACGGTGAGTTCGATGCGATGTTAATAAACAAGTTGTGTCTCAGTTTTGTTCAAGGTTTTCCTCTTTTGTCTGATTTAATAATCGTAACCGCAGTTTATTAAATTATGACAAATAACATTACAAGATTTTGTAAAATATATAGTTATTAATATTAGTTATTTTTAAATTAATATTTTAATTATTACTTGGAGCTTTCATAGACTAGAGTTACTAGAGTTACGACCTGATGAGATATGCAGGTCGTCGATGGATGCAGATGGCTCAGGATATTACCTTTTGGCAATCTCTGGGGAAGGCCTTTCCTAAGCAGTGCTACAAATTGTTATCGACTTACCGGTACGAGGTTGCTACTCGAGAACTTTTCTTCTCAGTTGCCGATTCTTCTAATTATATGACTGGTCCATAGTCACTTCAGCTAACTGATCCGTTGGTTGTGATATTTAGAAGTTTTATTGATAACTTGTGGTAAAGTTCCTTTTGAATTTAGGACTCCATGGGGGTTAGTATTGTTGAGCGCCACAATTAATGTCTAGTTAAACACTAGTTACCATTAGCGCCATTGAGTTATATGTACTACGTACTAGAGAAGCCATTCCAAACAAAAATTGTGTCCTACATAGAGTACTTTGCGCATGGGCGGGAGTAGTAGTCGCGTATACGCGAAGAATTTAATTTGATATAAAATAAGATATTTATATAAAGTAAATATAAGAATTCAATATAAAATATTTTAATTTAATCTAAACAAAATGTAATAATAATTATTTTATGGAATTCGCAAATCTTTAATTTACGCAATATTTAGTTTGTATGGATTGCACTACAGTTCAGTTGAACATAGTCAATGTTCGGAATGGCTTCTCTAGTACGTAGTACATATAACTCAATGATTAGCGCCCTCTATTATCGAGTAGCAGAACTAGGAGAGTCAAGATCCTTCTAGAAATTTCCATGGAAGAACTTTCTAGAACTATCGACACCTAGTCAATCGGGACCGATATGTACTCGAACATTTTAGATGTTTCTACAGTAGAAGGTTCTGGAAAACTATCTGATGTCTAAGGCTGGTATAGACTGCGGCCGAGTCAGTATTGAATTGGCGATACAAGCGAATACTTCGAAGCGATACAACTGCAAACTAAAGTGATTTGTAGTACAATTATTTTGTTATTAGTGTGGTTATAAGTTGTAATTAGTGTTCTGTAATTAAAGTGTCAATTTTGGTAATTCACTCGGCAGTTTTTAGTTGTCTCGAACCGCAAGCTCATAACAGTATCACCCTTTTCTTTATTTCTGCCACCAAGTAGCAATATGTACAATCTCTGCCGTATTCCGTTTAGTAGCCCAGAGTTAGTATAATTAGAGGCTGTGAGTAGAGGTGTGAATAACGGCTTAAAATGGACAACAAACTTATGTGCTTGGTTTTTTTCGTTTTATAATTATACGTACCTCGTAAAAAAATTAAGTTAAGAAAACATTATTTGCTGTTAGCTTAATGACTTGTATTAACTAACTACATTTGAAAACGTTTTCTGCTTTTAGACTGTTAGTTTACTTCACTAATATCATAAATTCAAATATCTTTCCGTCGTACTTAACACAGGCCTAGGCTTAATAATACAGGCTGGCCCTTAACTGTATGAGTGGTTTCATATGCAATAAAATAATAACTATAAGTCTTGTTGTTTTTTTATTTATACATTTAAAAAGTACAAGAAATTGAAATTTAAATGACATCTAATTTTTAAAGATAATGTTATTTAAGTGACCGCCATCAGCTTTTTGACATTCTTGTCGCACTAGCAGATTTTGAAAAACACGTTGACAAGTTGCTCGTGG
This sequence comes from Parnassius glacialis, assembly GCA_033319125.1. NCBI lineage: Eukaryota > Metazoa > Arthropoda > Insecta > Lepidoptera > Papilionidae > Parnassius > Parnassius glacialis. Next base: position 23,335,516 of record JAVANC010000025.1, on the reverse strand, counting down.
AATAGCGTTAATTTATTGTACAATGTTTTGCTTTGACTCTTCAACTATTGTTGGATTATTTTCGTAGACTCTTAGGTAACCTGATAAAAAATAATCATTAGGAGAAAGATCTGGACTCCTTGGAGGCCACTCAATGTCTCCTCTTCACAATATGAGTTTTCTTGGAAACATTTCTTTCAGCACGTCTATTGAGACTATAGAAGTGTGGCAAGTGGTTCAATCCTGTTGATACCATGTCCTAGAATTCTAACCTTGAAATTCTTGAAGAGCTGGAACCAGAAACTCTTGCAACATCTGACAATAATTCTCAGATCTCACTGTCACAGCATCTACTCTTTGGTTTTCAAAGAAGTATGGCCCAATTATTCCACTAGCCGATATTCCAGCCCACACAATGACTTTAGGGCTATGCAGAGGTCTTTGATGCATCTCGCGGGGATTAGATTCGGACCAAAAGCAGCAATTATGCTTATTAACATGTCCGTTGACATGAAAGCTTGCCTTATCACTGAAGATTATGTTGCAAAAATTGTTAAAATGTTTCAGCATAACTTTGCATCATTATTTGCATCATTAGGCATCAACTCTTGTGGCTACTGAATTTTGTACGCTTTTAAATGCAAATCATAGTGCAAAATCCTGCGCAAAGTGGTCCCCTCGATTGAATATTAAGAGGTCCACTTTGCGCTTTTTGCAAAAATTTGGCTTCTTTTTCGAGTTGATTGTCGAGGATTTTCTCTAAACGATTCATGAACGCGTAGAATAATCTCCGACGTCCGTGACTTCGGGCGGCCCGCATTATTTATATTTACTGTAGGCGCGGTTTCTTCTAACATCTTCACCCATTACCGAATAGAATATGCGCATGGTGCTTCTCTGATGTCATTTAAACCGAAGTGAACGCGGTACTTACGCCTAGCCACATTCACAGAATTGTTGTTGACATAATACGCGCGAACACAAAACGCACGCTGTGCTCCCGAGAATGCGATCATGGCGACTAAAAAACTAAAAATTACATGAAATGGAGCGTCTAATGACACCCCCCGCGGCCCGGTTATTGAATTATAGACTTTTTTTTTTATAGAATAGGGGGTAAACGAGCATGCGGCTCACCTGATGGTAAGTGACTACCGCTGCCCATGAACAACCGCAACACCAGGGGAATTGCAGATGCGGTGCCGACCTTGCCGACCAGAAAGGTGTAAGCTCTTTTCTTGAAGGTTTCTAAGTCGTATCGGTACGGAAAATTCGCTGGTGGTAATTGATTCCACAAGGAAGTCGTGCGAGGGAGAAAACTTCTTCTAAATCGCACAGTGGTGGACCGCCAATTATCCAGATGGTATGTATGGTAACACGAGTTTTGTCGCGATGTGCGATGGTGAAATTGAGCGGCTGGAATTAGTCCGAACAATTTCTCAGAGCACTCCCCGTGATAGATGCGATAAAATACGCAAAGAGATGATCTCTACGCAGTGCCAGTGTATCGAGCCGATCAGAAAGAACTCGGTCGTCCACGATTCGAACCGCTCTGCGCTGGATGCGGTCAAGTGGAAGGAGCTGGCACTGGGGTGCCCCGGCCCAGAGATGAGAAAAGTATTCCATGTGGGGCCGAACTTGCGCTTTGTAAAGTTCCAAGCGATGTGCCAGCATGAAATACTGTCTCGCTCTGCTGAGCACGCCAAGCTTTTTAGAGGCCAATTTGGCCTTCCCTTCCAAGTGATCACGAAACTGCACACTATTCGATATGTCGACGCCAAGGATTCCGATACTGGCTGAAGCAGCAAGGGGAGTGCCTTGAAACTGAGGAGATACGACAAAAAAAAATCTTTTTAGCGGTAAACGCGCAAACTTGTGTTTTCTGGGGGTTGAACTGGACTAGATTTAGTCGGCTCCAATCCGAGACTTTGTTAAGCATAGACTCGACTTCAGACACAAGTTTGTCCCGGTACTCGGCGACGTTTTCCCGAGAAATATTGGCACGGCCGGTATATAAGGCATCACCAGTGCTGTTGTCTGCATAGCGATGAATGCTACCAGTTAGCAACATATCATTGATATGCAGGAGAAACAGCGTTGGTGATAGCACGCAGCCTTGTGGAACACCAGCGTTGATAGGCTTGAAATCAGAGCATGCACCGTCTACTACGACCTTGGTGCTCCGATCAGCAAGGGAACTGGTGATCCATTTGCACAATTTTTCGGGAAGCCCATAGGAAGGAAGCTTCGAAAGAAGCGCTTTGTGCCAGACCCGATCAAAGGCCTTCGCTACGTCCAAACTAACGACTAATGCCTCCCCCTTGGACTCTACTGCCTCCGCCCATCTATGAGTTAAGTAGACTAGAAGATCACCAGCTGATTGACCCCGACGAAAACCGTACTGGCGGTCACTAATCAGCTGGTGATCCTCAAGGTACCTCATGAGCTGGCAGTTTATAATGGCTTCCATTATTTTGGAGAACAAGGAGGTGATGGCCATAGGCCTGTAGTTGGACGGGTCTGAGCGGTCGCCTTTTTTAGGGATCGGGTGCACCAAATCTGTCTTCCATGAATTCGGGACTACGTCTTGGGAGTAGGAGTACCGGAAAAGACGCGTTAAAACCGGTGCCAACTCCGGAGCACAAGTTTTCAGCACAATGGGAGGGACTCCATCGGGCCCACTCGACTTGCTGACGTCCAGGGAGAAGAGTGCTTTGCGGACCGAGCGCTGTGTAAATCGCACATCCGGCATGGAGCACTCACATCGCGGGATGGTCGGCGGTGTGTTCCCCCCGTCATCTAGAGTCGAGTTGGACGCAAAAAGAGAGCTCAACAGATCGGCTTTCTCCTTTGCGGTATGGACCAGTGAGTCGTCCTCTCTGTGCAGAGATGGAAGAGATGGCTGACAGAAGTTCCCTTGGACAGCCTTAGCGAGAGACCAGAATGCACGGGTTCCCGAAGGAAGACGAACTAGCTTCTCGCCAATTTTGCCGATGTGCTCAGACCTTGCCTTGGCAATGACGCTTTTGAAGGACCTGGAGGCGGAATTATACTTCTTTTTAAGTGCGCTGGTGTTTACATACCGAGACGTTGATGCGCCAGCCCAGGCCCGGTAGCACTCCTGCTTATAGCGTGATGCTATTTTACAGGAGCGACCAAACCATGGCTGGGACCTGCCTCCGATGTGCACCACAGAGGATGGAATAAAAAGTTCCGTACCCTGAAATACCACATCAGCAACAAAATCGGCAACAACGCTGGGATCTTCCGGCGAGAAGCAAACCCGCCCCCAAGGGTAGGATGCAAAAAAAGACCGCATCCCGTCCCAATCAGCAGACCTATAGTGCCAAACACGGCGGCAAAAATAAAACGCTCATACTATTAAGCCCATCCAGTATAATTTGCATTATCATATTTGGGATCGGTTGTTTAATAGCTGTATTGCTATTAAATATCGTCCTAGATGGTGCTGTTTTGAAAATTCATCAAAATGCAGCCGAGCTTGTTTAATTTAGTAATAAGCAATTAACGTTAATTGCTTTTAAAATTTAATTTTGTTAAATAGCTTACATTGAAAAGTTTTGTTATATTATTTAATACTTAATTATATAACTAACTAACTTAATATCAGTTAAAACACCCATATTTAGTTGTCAGGTATTCTGTCTTAGACCTCAAGGATAGGAACGCATTCGTGGCGTTCTTTGTAAAGTCCATATGGACTGTTAAGACGCTTGTCTCTCTAATATTATAAAACAAACAAGTTGATTCGGAGTACTTGATTAGTAAGTACTTATTTGATACTATATTCAAATTATATCTCTTTTGACAGCTTTCAAAACAAACCTATATCACATAAAACTTCATACGACCGCGCTGTAATAAGTACACTACTACAAGCTTGAGGCGCATGTGTGCGTGAGCACTGGCGACTCGTCACGTATAGATAGAGACTGCTTTAAACCGGCTTGGCCAGTGCTCAAACTCAGGGTTGTGTAAAAAATAATAAGTGTCAAATTTTATTTTTTAAAGAATAATTCGTGTCAAACGAAATATAAAAAAGTGTAAATATGGTTTACTAATACCTACGTAGATTTAAATATTATCGAGATTGCCGTTAGAGATACCACTGGTTTTGTAAATAAAATTAATAATTTGTTTGATTTCTTACACTCAAGTACACTGCGACCTCCTAATAAATATAAAAGAGCTTTTCGATGCAATAGTTATCAATTTGAGTTTTTAGAAGAAATGCTAACATTTTTGAGGAACTTAAAATCAATAAGAAGTGATAGGCAGAACGACGTAACAAATATCATGAATTTCATTCACGGATTCCAAGTGTCTAAAAAATCTTTAATAAAACCTCATGAAGAATTAAAATCAGCAGAAATTAAATTAATTTATATTTACGAGACATCTCAATTAAGATTGTCTCAAAAATTTTTAGAGCTATATGGCCGACCCATTGCCACTTTAGCTTACTAATCCGTTGGGCAACGTCGATCACTCTGGTTCTAAGTTTATCACGCAGAGAAACTCGAGCATAGTCCTCTCCATAGCTCGCTGAGCGACCTTGAGCTTCCTCATCCGATCAGCAGTGAAGAACCACGTCTCAGTTACATAGGTCATCACTGGCAACATGCACTGGTTGTACAGTCTCGTTGTCAAGTTTTAGGTATACCTGACGAGAAGATGTGACGTAATTTTCCGAACGCTGCCCAACCGAGTTGAATCCGTCGATTGACTTCTCGGTTGAAGTTGGACTTACCTAGTCGGACTATTTGTCCCAGGTAAACATACTCGTCAAACACCACACATGTGAGAAAATAAAACTGTATGTTAATAGATCTGAACAAACTATAAATATGGGAAAAGATGATGTTATCAGCCACTACAAGGATTTTAATAAAGATAGAGTTAAATGGGGTTTTTTTACAATACTTCCTGACAATTTTATCGCGTTTGTTGAATTGCTTGAGCAAAAATTTCGTCAATATTTTGACTTCGAAAGAAACATTGTCAATATTGGTAGTGAAATATTAAAACACGTGCAAAAGATTATATTTGTTATGAAATGCGAATGCTTACCAATTGATTATTTAAGAAAAAAAAAACTTTACATTAAATTTAATTAAAAGCTACAACAAATTGTTGAAGAACAATAATTATAAAAGTATTTTAAATATGTTTAGGATACGTAGTTTGTAAAAAAATATTATATTTTAAGTATCTATTAAAATGATGATAAACGTTTTGTTTATTTATTTTATCCTCCTGTGCCAACCCTACCAAAATAGGACAGCTCCTTACAAGCTTTGCCACTGTACAGTTTCTTTACTCATGTGGCCATATATAAATTGTATAAGTAGGTAATGACTTCATGATTTTTTAAATCAAATAATAATTTTATTCGTATATTTAATATAATATAAAAAACAATAAAAAACAAATTTATCTTAAAATAGAAAATAGACTTTGAAATGTGGAGATATGTCAATTTTTGTACTTTGGAAGGCGGATCAATTATAATAATATAATAACATAAAAACCCAAACAACCTATTGAGAAGTTCATAACATTATGAGTAACATATTATATTTATTAGAATTTAAATACGTACATAGTAATTTAAATAAAATTAACAATATAGGAAAAACATTTTGAAATATTTTTTATCATTTTCTATTCACCTAACTGTAAGATCTGAAGCCTCTAAACTAGCTCAAAGGCTAAACTAAGTTTTTTTTTAATTTAAATTAATAAAAAAGCATGTGTTTTCATTAATTAATAAAATGTCCACTGTTTAATATGAGCTTTTCCAGTTGTAGGGAGGATGTGACACAGACGCCATGCTTGGCAACTTGGCACGCGGATAAGTGTGTGCAGTATCATGTCAGTATATTATGCGGATTGGTTATATTGTCATCTATCGGAAACCAGTAGAACTTTATGGTGTTTCCCTTTATCACCGTCCATTACGACAACCACGAAGTGACAGAGTGAAATAGGGTGGATGAGTTCTCCTTGTATCGTCAATGCACGGCTGTGTTGTTAAATAGACAATATAATAATTTTTTTTTTCAGGGTGGCCGCTATTCTATGTTCTTGCTCGTGCCGCATGATCAAGATGGTGTATTTGCACTTATTAGGGACTTACCCTACATGAATCTGCCGCAAATATCTAGTATTATGGAACCGAATGACGTCCGGCTCCTTATGCCAAAATTTACAATCGACTATAACGAAGACATGGCTGAAACCTTACAGGCGGTGAGTATATTATTATAATTTAATATACTTTTTGAGTGTAAGGATATTCGTATTTATCTCTAAATTTTACCTATGCTGCACATGGTACATTAAGCTGACGAGATTCCGGCAAATGGCCGACGAAAACCATTAAAAATTACGAAACCTAAACTCCATAGATTGCGGATTTTAATATGCAAAGCAAATCAAAGTAAGAAATCTGTATGAAAAATTCAGTCTTGGATATTGTGTGATATAATCTAAAGAGAAGTTAGGTGCATGCAGCGACCGAAGTATGTGGTATAAGTAAGAGAAAGAATGATAGGGATAAATAAATTAAGGTGGGATAATGAGGTACGAACGGAAGTTGAAGCAAAGAAGATAGCATGGTTATTCTGGTTATATAGATGATGAGATTGAAAGAAAAAAGTCAGTCGATTAAATCTAGTCCAGTTCAACCCTTAGGAGACACAGGTTTGCGCTTTTACAGCTAAAATAACCCCTTTGTTGTATCTCCTCAACTTCAGTCCCTTTGTTGCCTCAGCCAGCATTGGAACCCTCGGTGTCGACATATCGTATGACGTGCAGTTTCGTTTTTCTCCAATTTTTCGTCACTTGGAAATTAAGGCTAAATTGACACCTAAAAAGCTACCGCCTACTCAGCAGACCGTGACAGTATTTCATGCCAGCAGACTTCTTGCAATTTTGGACACATGGAATACTATTGTCATCTTTGGGACGGGACTCCCCAATGCCCACTCCTTCCATTTGACCAGCGTAGTGCGGCTCGAATCGTCGACGACCGAGTTCTTTCTGATTGGCGCTGCGAAGAGATGTTCCGACTCTTTGCATTTTCTATCGCATTTAACACTGGGAGGAAATAAGAATCTCATAGGAATAGTTCGGATTAATTCCAGCCGCTAAATTTCACTCACGCGACTAAACTCATGTTACCATCCAAATCATCTGGATGCTCGGTGGTCAACTACTTTGCGATTTACTAGGACTTTTCCTTCTCGCACGATTTATTTGACTTTTGCTAGGTTATAATGAATGATATGACTATGAGATGGTGAAGATGAAGTTAAATAATTGGAATAAATATATAAGAGAATCAAGTTTGTTTTGTTTTTTTCCAAAACAATTTTTATTTTGACATCATATGGTCCTTTTAAAATATAAAACATTAAATTCAATTGTACACGCTTCAATAATTTTTTTATTTACAATATTTAAATAAGTCTTACATATTTTTCAGATGAAAATTAACTCCTTATTTTCGGGGAATGTGGATCTATCGGGCATGTTTAATGGCAGTTCTCCTCAAGTGAATAACATATTCCATAAAGTTCACATATCAGTAGACGAATATGGAACAGTTGCAGCAGCAGCGTCCTCCGCCATGGTCATACCTCTTATTGAAAATGGAGTGCAAATTCGTGTTGACCGTCCATTCGTCTTCTTTATTGTAGACAACAAATTTGGTTTGATATTGTTCGAAGGAAAGGTAGAGGAGCCCACACCTTATGTACCAGTTGTACCAAAATATTCAAACTTCCAACAAGGTCCTCCAACAAGGTTTATTGGTGGGTAAAATGTGTAATTTTGTTTCTTAGACTATTAATAAAATTCCTGGTGCTTTCCAATTATGTAATTTACAAAACACAATTTGTAAATTACATAATTGGAGAGCACCAGGAACCGATAACATTGACAATTACTGGTACAAAAAATTTACATATATGCATCCATTTATCTATAATTACATTAACAAATTCGTACAAGATCCACAATTATTACCTGAATATATTACAATCGGAGTAGTTGACATGTTATCTAAAGATCAAAATAACCTCACCAACCCAGCTAAATACATACCCATAACATGTCTGCAAACAAACGTATTAGACATAAACTACTTTTTATATATAGACAACATAAAACTGTATGCCCAGAACCAGGAATATTTAAACCAACTTGCAAACATAACTGAAAGCATCTCACTGGATATAAGTATGGAGCTTGGAATTGACAAATGTAAAATTAATTCGGTTAAATCAGGCCAGCTGTATAGGCATGACTATGAAACTCAAACTGGGCAAATAATAAACTCACTTGATGAAAGTGAGACGTATAAATATTTAGGCTACCATCAATCGAAATTACTACATTATAATGAAATTAAGTCAAAATTAAAACAACAATTTAAACTAAACTCGATTTTAAAGACTCATCTTGATGCAAAAAATACAATGAAAGCAATAAATACATATGCCAAACCAATACTAACTTATTTGTTTGGAGTGATAAACTGGACAAATTCGGACCTCAAATGCATTCAACGCTCAATAAGTACGACAATGACGAAACATAGGAAGCATCACCCCTAATTCTGTGTACAGAGAATGACACTGTCTAGAACTGAAGAAGGCAGGGGTCTTATAGATTATTACGAACCTACACAATTCACAGATCACCAATCTTCGAGCATCTTTCTATAATAGAAACTTCACTTTACATATTGCGGTACCACAAAATGATCACAAACTTACTCAGCTTAATTTACAGGACAGAAAAAGACTAAACAATGAGAAACAAGTAAGTAACCAAATCAAGATAAATGAATGGGCCCAGAAGTCTTTACATGGAAGACACTATCATGATTTAAACCTACCACATGTCGACAGGTCAGCGTCTAATGAGTGGCTGAAGCGCTGAGTATTGTTCCCGGAGACAGAAGGGTTTGCTATCCAGGACCAGGTTATAGAAACTCGGAATTACAAAAAAACATATAATGGAAATCCCAAATACAACAGATGTTTGTCGTAAATGTAATAGTCCTCTAGAAAACATACAACATATAAACGGATCATGTAAAGCAATAGTTCAAACAAATTATAAATATAGACATGACCACGTTGTTAATATTATACATCAAGAATTAGCACTAAAATACAATCTCATCCAAACCTCACGCACACCTTATTATAAGTATATTCCTAAGACTCTTAGAAAACCAAACATATACGTTATATTTGGATAGACCCATACTGACAGACAATACAGTCTACTTCAACAGATTTGATATAACTATATTAAACAAAACAGAAAAAACAGCAATTTTAATAGATATAGCTGTACCTAATACCCAATACCTGCAGTCAATAATACCAGAAAAACTTACAAAGTAATTTGACCTCAAAGATGAAATAAAACGTATACTAAAAAGTCTACTAACTATCTAACTATCAGCACAAACGGCCTGTATGGTTGCTTGTTTCTTATTCTGTTCTATTATTTATGCTGAACTTTTTTATTTCAGTGCCACCCAATGCGCAATTTAATTCACCGCATCACGCCAAGGGAAGATTTTATGGTTAATTGAACACCGTATTTTTGTGTTCCGTATTAATTAAAAACTGTAAAATATTTGTCTCTTTATTTTTAATAATAACTAAAATTTGTTAAGTTCTTTGACATGGGATTTATGACTGGGCAAATTTTATATTCAACTAAACTGTAGTATAAAATAGAACAAATAAAATACTATATATATAATAATAAGTTATAAATTCAATATTAAAAAACGTAGCAAATTTTCTTTTAAATGTAATTTAAAAAACCGGAAGTGAAATAAAAAAAAATGTGCGATCTATTTGAATGAAAATTATTCTAGTCTATTGTATTCTCTGTAAGTTACCGTTACAGCCTATTAAAAGTCCAGTATAGGGGGATATTTGTCATAGTTCCTACGCATGGCAAGCGGTTTGTTAACTGCAGTTTTTTATGTAATGGTTGTTTTTGGGAAGACGCTGCTGTCCATCCCCTGGGTTGTTTCCCTTGACCCATCCGTAGTGGATATTCTTACACTTCATCTTTACGGTGCATTCTTTCTATGCGATAGAAGCTACTTATTTGAATGAACAAAGTCATTCCGAGGATATTTAAGCTCAACGGGAAATTATCCAAAATTAGTGTCCGTAGTAGGCTGTGAAAGAAGTTGTAGATTCTAATGGACAATTATTATTGATTCACAACAGATTGATCTTTTAATTTATGATTAACTTTTATATATACAAATATGAAGGTATTTTTATTGTTTTGTACGCGTTCTATACCATTCATTCGTTTACCGTTACAGCCTATTAAAGCCCACTGTTGAACGTAAGCTTTCCTCATAGATTGTCTCATAAGGGGGATATTTGTCATAGTTGTCACGTTTGGCAAGCGGGTTTTTTTTACAGCAGTTTTTTTAGTCGTCATTAGGAAGACGCTGCTGCCCATCTCCTATTTTTTGTTTTTTTCCCCTCTGTCGCCTTTTACGACACCCTCGGGACAATATGGGGTAGTGGACGATAGTTCATCTGATAACGATGAAACTTTGGTGAGTTGTTGTGTCTGCAACGGTTTCTGATTAATTATTTTTATAGGAGAGTAAGTAAGTAGTAAGTGACTACCGCCGCCCATGAACAACTGCAACACCAGGGGAATCAAAGGAATTGCAGATGCGTTGCCGACCTTTTTAAAAGAGTAGGCTCGTTTCTTGAAGGTCCCGTCGTATCGTTCTGGAAAAATTGCTGATGGTAATCGATTCCACAAGGAAGTTGTGCGAGGAAGAAAACATCTTCTAAATCGCAATTTGTTAGCTTGAGACAAAAATTAACATTAACACGTTCACTGTCCGGTTTTTAAACACAATAGTAAGACAATAGCAGTGACCTATATGTAGTGCACGGGACAGCGAAAGGGTTAAGACGCATGTCAGGAACATAAAAGAAATTTTAATAATCTAATAGGTGTAAATATATGCCGCCATATAATGGTGGAGAGTCCGCTACTCTTTTTTTTATAGGATAAGGGTGAAAAACGAGCACACAGTCCACCTGATGGTAAGTGGTTGCTGCGGCCCATAGATATCTACATCTATCCTCTGTTACAGATCCAAATGCAGATGCGTTTTCACCCGTTAGGACTAGGATGGAATGCCTCATTTCCAGTAAAAAGGGCCTCCGGCCACCTGCACTCACCAAGCGAAACGCAGAGGTAAACTTCTACTTCACGCTGGTATTCTGTGAGGTCGTGGTACCACCCCGGTTCGAGCAGGCCCATCCGTGCGACAGCAAAAGTGTCGCGTGACTCTACCACTGTACACTGTGTCTATGTCGCCTCGTGTCATAAGAGACGAAAGATTAAAAAAAAGAACGTTAAAAATGTGGGGGACGTTAGGATTTTCGCGTTGTATTCGAATAAGCGCATGTTTTTTTTTATTTATATTATTAAATCTGGAGTACATTTAGAGTGATGCTCATCTCGTCATCTACCGGAAAGAGTGAAACAACTTCAGCCAAACCATTAAGCAGATAAATATATTATCAGAAATTATTTATTATCAATGACCTCAATAGTGTTTCCCAACGGATAAATCTTAAGATGAACATGAACAAAACAAAGATCTTGTTTAATGTTCATGTCACACCTATGTCGGTAGTTGTTGGGAGCACTAAGCTCAAAGTTGTTGACGAGTATGTTTACCGGGGACAAATAGTCCGACTAGGTAAGTCCAACTTCGACCGAGAGGTCAATGGACGGATTCAACTCGGTTGGGCAGCGTTCGGGAAATTACGGCACATCTTCTCGTCAGGTATACCTCAAAACTTGAAAACGAGACTGTACAACCAGTGCGTGTTGCCAGTGATGACATATGGAACTGAGACGTGGTTCTTCACTGCTGGCCGGATGAGGAAGCTCAAGGTCGCTCAGCGAGCTATGGAGAGGGCTATGCTCGGAGTTTCTCTGCGTGATAAACTCAGAATTGAGGATATCCGCAGTAGAACCGGAGTGACTGACATAGCCCAACGGATTAGTAAGCTGAAGTGGCAATGGGCCGGCCATATAGCTCGAAGAACTGACACCCGATGGGGAAAAAAGGTTCTCGAGTGGCAGCCTCGTACTGGCAGACGAAGTGTTGGATATCCCCCCACTAGATGAAGTGACGACCTGGTAAGATATGCAGGAAGTCGATGGATGCAGGTGGCTCAGGACCGTGCTTTGTGGCATTCCTTGGGGGAGGCCTATGTCCAACAGTGGACTTGTGAAGGGCTGTAATGGTGATGATGATGAAATTATTTAGAAATAGACCCCGTTACTTGTATAGAATAATCAGACATAAACAAGGTTGGGAAGACAAAATTTGTACAAATTTAATATTAAATACAAAACAAAAAAGAAAAGAAATTTATATACTTAAATAAAATAGCAAACAATACATCTAACAAATAATATTGATAAAAAAATATTAAATAAAGTTTGAGGAAGTAACAAAAGAAAAAAGGGTTCCAAGTCCGAACTTACTAACTATCGGCCGATTTCCAAATTATGCCTAGTCTCTAAAGTTTTTGGAGGTATTATGTATAATCCGTTATTGCCCTAAAGCATTAATTCAATCCGACTCGACATGGGTTTTTAGAGGACGCTCTACTGTTTCAAACCTTGCGTTTTTTAATGCATTCTTGACTAAAGCAATGGACGATTGCCACCAGGTGGATGTCGTTTATGCCGATTATAGTAAAGTCTTTGACAGAATGCAACATAATTTGCTATTACTGAAACTGTCCAAGATTGGTACAAGCGGCGATCTGCTTAGATGGTTGCCTGGAAGTTATCAGATATTCTTCTATCATTCTTATCTATCCGTTCTTGCTTTTTTCTTTCAACAACTTCTTTTACTCTCTTATTTATACGTCTAAAGTCTGCCTTTTTTCTTTCAATCTCATCATTCATACCGCCAGAATTACCAGCTTTGGTTGCTAGTAAATCTAGCCATGCCCTCTTCTTTGCTTCAACTTCCATCCGTACCTCATCATCCCACCACAACTTATTACTTTTCCTTTCATTCGTTCTCTTACTTACACCACATACTTCGGTGGCTGTATCCACCAAAACTTTCTTAACATTATTCCATACATTCTTCAAGTCTAAATCATTCATACAAAATTCATTCAACACACTTATATTTTCCCTCAGTCTGCATTTATACTTCTCTTTCACATCTTCATCTTGTAGCCTCTCTATTCTTATACGCTGTAACGCAGTAGTAGACACAGATGTCCGATGGCGCCAACGCTTGAACAGACCATTAATTCGGCATAAGACCAAGTAATGATCCGTCCCTACGTTGGACCCCCGGTAAACCCTTGTATCTACCACTGCGCTCCTCATTCTTCCATCCACAATTATGAAATCTATCATGCTTCTATCATCCCCTCTTTCCCATGTATACATGTGAATCCTCTTATGGCGAAAGAAAGTGTTCGCCACAAAAAGATTCTTTTCCACACATATGGTGAGGAGGTCTTCACCATTCTCATTTATTCTTTCATCGCCAAACGCTCCTAATATCCTTTCATAACCAGACCTCTTCACTCCAACCCTTCCATTAAAATCTCCTAACATAATAATACTTTCATTTTCCTTGCATTTCGTCAACACCAGCCTTACCATGTCCCAAAACTGCTCTCGGATATAAGTGGGCTTAGACATATCTGGGGCGTACACCCCAAGCACAAACAACTTCTTTAAGCCCACTTTCATTCGTATCCACAGCAGCCTTGGGCTTACACATTCATACTCTTTCACACATTGACCCATTCTTTCTGAAAGGATGACACCGACTCCTTGGCATGCCCGCTCGGTCTCGTCTACACCAGACCAGTAAGCGGTATACATGCCATGTGCAGTGACATCTCTTCCCTTTCGTTTCGTCTCATTCACACATAACACATCTATTCTTCTATCATTCATCATTTCGCATATTTCATCCATCTTATCATTCATTGCTCCACATACATTCAGCGTAGCCAGACGGGCCTCCGCAATCCACTTTTCGCCCCTCCAGGAGACAGGACGTGACGGGTGGCGAACCTCGTCGCCGGTTTTCCTCCCGGAGATTCTTCGCACCCCTGCCCCATTAAAGGGGCGCCGGGAACTCGGGGCAGATCGGTCGCAAGCTGTTGTCGTCAGCAACTAAATATCGATATGGGTAATTGTTCCAAGCGGAGAACCACAGAGCTCACTTATTATTTCTTATTTATTCAATGACATTAACCATTACCTAAAGAAAGCACTATTATTATGTTTTGCCGATAATATGAAGCTTTTTTTGAAAATAACACCAATTGATGATACTGAGGCTTTACAAGAAGATCTGTTAAATCTGGAGCGTTACTGTAACCTAAACTACTTATATTTGAACACTTATAAATGTAGCTGTATGCCCTATAGTCGAAAACATAAACCAGTAGTCGTTAACTACAAACTGAAAGGTGAAATCTTAAAAGGGATTCCGTTGTTAGAGATCTTGGTGTTTTTCATGATTCTAAGTTGATATTTGACGCTCACTTAGGAAACATTATAGCCAAAATATCAAAAGCTCTCGGATTTTTGATGCATAGCTCTAAATACTTCACTAAGCATAAAACTCTTTAGAACCTGTATTGTTTTCTGTAAGAATTTATTTAGAGTACACATCACAAATCTGGAATCCCAGGTATGTAATATGGATTACCCGATTTGAAAATATTCAAAGAATATGTTGTCTTTGTTATACGTAGAATCAGTGATTATCGTTATACTTCTGATAATTATGTTAGTAACTGTAAAAACGCTCTTCCTCTTGCTAAGCGACGTGAGTTGCTGATCTCAGTTTTTGTTAAAGATAGCTTGAAGTACTATTGACTGTCCTTAGCTTTTGTCTCAATTACATCTTAGCTATCCCAAGGGGGGGGGGGGGGCGCCCTACACCTCGCCTGGCGGTACGAGGCTGCTACTCGAGAACCTTTCTTCCCCATCGGTTGTCGGTTCTTCGACCTATATGGCTAGCCCATTGCCACTTCAGCTTGTTGAAATATGTCGGTTACTCTGGTCTTACTGCAAATATGCTCGGTCCATAGCTCGCTGAGCGACTTTTAGCTTCCTCATACGGCCAGCAGTGAAGGATCACGTCTCAGATCCATAGGCTCACTCACTCACTGGCAACACGCACTGGTTGAACAATTTTGTTTTGAGGTATGCCTGACGAGAAAACGTGTCGTAACGTGTCCCCGAACTCTGCCCAGCTGAGTTGAACCCGTCGATTGACCTATCGAAGTTGGACTTACCTAGTCGGACTATTTGACCCAGGTAAACATACTTGTCAACAACTTCGAGCTTAAAGCTTCCAACAACTACCGGTATAGGTGTGACATGAACGTTACATAAGACTTTTGTTTTGTCTATTCGTTGGGAGATACTATTGAGGTCATTGAGGTTAATGCTTATAGGTCCTCCAGTGATTCTGCCATAAAGACGTTATTGATGGTAAAACCGTATGCTTTCCAGCCAAGTAGCTTGAAAACGTCATTCAATGCAGCGGTGAAGAGTTTCAGAGATATAACATCACCCTGTCTTACACCTCTCTGCTGATGGATAGGTTTCGTACTCTGGTTCTGTACTCGGATAGCCATTGTAGTCCTACTGTAAAACACTTCAACACTTCGATATACCCACAGTCAACTTGGCACCACTTAAGGGACTGCAGCACCACTCAAATTTCAACGGAATTTAATGCTTTCTCATAGTCCACATACGCAAGACAAAGTGGCAGATTTTAGTCTTCGGTCTTCTGTACAATTTGCCGAAAGGTATGTATGTGGTCTATGGTGTTAAAGCCCTTTTGGAAATCGCCTTGCTCAGGAGGCTGGAAGTCGTCGAGTCTGCATGCGAGACGATTAATGACGACGTAATGACTCTCGAAAATAGCAAGCACGTAGACTCAGCTCAGAAGGGAAATCGGTATGTAGTACTTCAAGAGAACATCGTCACCTTTCTTGAAGAACAAGACTACCGCACTTCTGCTCCACGCCTCTGGAATAGTGCCACCATAGAGGACGGAATAAAAGAGCTTCTGAGGGACTACAAGTACCGGTTTTCCACCCACTTTCAGCTCCGCTGTACTTCCATCCTTGCCCGGGGACTTGACATTTTCAAGGTGCTGGAAAGCCATTCTTATCTCGCTCAGACTGACGTCTGTGATATTATCGGAAAAGTGTCTCATAAGACTTGCTCTTGGATCGTTACGCATACTTGCGTGTAGCTCCAACGATAATGTGTACAATAGCCTATAGAACCTCTCAATCTCACTTAAAATCTCAGGTGCCTCGGAAACGATGCTGCCACAT
Source organism: Parnassius glacialis (assembly GCA_033319125.1). Taxonomy (NCBI): domain Eukaryota; kingdom Metazoa; phylum Arthropoda; class Insecta; order Lepidoptera; family Papilionidae; genus Parnassius; species Parnassius glacialis. The sequence continues at coordinate 23,319,071 of JAVANC010000025.1, read as the reverse complement.
TCGGTCTTCAGCTTTGACAATTGGTTCTTTCTGGCAGATAGATCTCTGGAAAAGATAGATAGAATTTTTTTTATTGCACTCAAACAAACAAACATTTGGTACAAAGGCGAACTTAATGCCAAAAATTTTTTACGTGGTAGAGCCATGCTGCAGCTATATTAGTAGTATAGTTGTAGCACGGAAGGGTCGGCTCGACCGGGGAAGGACCACGCTCTCACAGAATACCAGCGTAAAATAGCAGCTTAACGCTGCTGTGTTTCGTATGGTGAGTGTAGAGAACCGGTTACCCTTTTTACTGGAAAAGAGGCATTCCATCTTAGTCCTCACCGGTGACAACGCATCTGCATTTTGATTCGCAAACGAGGATAGATAAAGATGTCTATGGATCACAGCAACCACGTACCATCAGGTGGACTGTGTCCTCGTTTGTCACCCTATCCTATAAAAAAAATTGTGTAATCGCCAGTTTCACAGTCTCTTTCAAGAATATAATTATATTATAAATAGAGTATAGTTAATATAGTAGTACTTATCTTATAAAAAAAAACCTTTGGTAGTGTGGTGAGAACTATGGGTAGAGCCGCAAAAGAGGAAAAAAAAACTAACTTATTTTCACACACACATATATATATATATATATATATATATATATATATATATATATATATATAAATGTATGTAATATACATATAAACAAAAATACATACTATATCAATAAAATACATACAATCTAGTATAAGAAATTGTAATATTATATAAACCAATAACATTAATCAAGTAATTTTAAATAATGTGCCTCACATTTAAACTTTCTCTTTCTTTTTCTCAACCTTACGTTTAAATATATTTATTGAGGGAGCATCTTTTATATCTCGTGGAAGATTATTCCAAAGTGTAATTGATGATACCGTAAAGGAATCTGAGTAGTATGTAGATTTATGCAACGGGATATTTAGAGTTTTGTTGGTCATCGAACGGGATAAGCTTAAGTATGAAAAACGCTCTTTCAGATAAGCTGGTGAACAAGGATTGTGAAGAATACAATACAAAGTGGTTAGAAGGTGTGTGTTCTGGCGAAAACGGATGTTGAGCCACTTAGTTGTTGTTACTTGTTGAGCGAAATTGTGATATATGATCAAACTTGCGCAGGTCAAAAATATAGCGTATGCATAGATTGAGCAGACGGTCGAGTTTGCTAATCAGTTCCTCAGTTATATCTTGATAAGCAATATCAGCATAATCTAAAATAGGAAGCAACAGAGAGTTGACTAGCGTAACCTTGGCCGTCTGAGGGATAAACTTTTGCAAGAGCTTTAATGAATGCATTGTGCTAAAAATTCGTTTCTGGACCTCATTAATTTGTGACACCCAGCTTAGGTCAGTCAGCTAAAATTAAGCCGAGGTTTAAAGACTGGAGACCTAGTCCCGCTCGATCGCTTCTTCAATACGAGTAATATTAGAATTGCGTAAGTGCCACCGCATGCATTTGGAGATTTGTCTGATCAGTTGCCTGTATGCTGTCAAATCTGCTGAAGACTGCAGCGTCATTTTCCATCTAACAGCCATAAGAATAAAAGTGTGATCGGAGAGTTTTTGTGTTCTTCTGCGATGGGTCTTGCAAAACTTAGCTCCGACCGCATGGACAGTTTCTACGAGCTTGTCATTCATGTCGTCCACTGCATTGCAATCTTCTAGGCACTGAAAACGGTTTTGTAGCTCGAGCTGAAAGGTTTCGGGACTCTGGAGTAGAACAAGACCGTTGACTTCATTAGACGAGACCCCTCCAACTTAAATTTAGGTTCACTGTGCCTCTAATCATTTGGTGATCGCTACTAGTTTTCATCCTCACGATCACTGAGACATCACTGAACAGTTGTAGTGCATAATGAAGTCAATCTCATTTTTTGTCGAACCACGTGCACTTCCTATGGGGCTACTTTTGGAAGAAAGATTTCATCATATGGAGTCCCTCTTTCTCCAAGAAGTCGGCCAGCTGCTGGCTTCTTGGGTTCCGTTGCCCTATTCCATATTTCCCTACCCTCAGCTCACCGTTCTGTCTTGTGCCTAGTTTTGTATTGAAGTCTCCCATTACACCGTATAGTGAGTTTTAGAGGAATACATGGCTCTAGATATGTCCTCATAAATTTTCTCCACCTCCTTATTGAGGTTGGTGCGTAAACCTGTATGACCTTCAGCGAATATCGTATGGTGATTCTGAGTATAAGGTACGCAACCCTCGTTTTTATTGAGAGACTTGTGGACGATAAATCCTTGAGACAGATGGTCAACCTCCCGGTGATAGAACAAGTTGCTGGATTCAAGGATTACCGTGTCTTCTCCCTCTCTTTGCACCTCGGATAATCCTATAATATTCCAGCGCAACTCGTCTATCTCTTCTTCCAGCACCAGGATCTTCTTCTCAATCCTCAGGGTGCGTGTGTTGTACGTTGTCAGGTTGAGTCATCTTAGCTGGCAACCCAAACTCCACCGGAGATTCCTAGCATCCCCTGCCCTCCGTTACCATTGTCGCCATTGTAGCCAGGAATAGCGGGGCCGCTGGGGACTGGGGGCCGTCTTTTTGTAGCTCTAGTCATGGCAACTAAGACATATACGCCATATTGCCATAGCTGCCACGCTTGGCGAGCGGATTGGCAACCGCAGTTTTTTTATTTGATGTTTTACTGTTATCGGAAAGATGCTGCTGCCCATCTTCTACCTCAGTTTCCCTCTGTCGCCTCTTACGACACTAACGGTAAGATATGGGGTAGTGGGTATTCTTATCCGCCACTACACGGGGACCCACACTATACATATTGTATAAAAAAATTAAAACCACGATTTCAAAAGGTGATATGTGTATATTATTATATTCTTTTAGAGTCTTTCACACAGTTAAATTGTGTGTTAAAGAAATTAAGTTAACTCCTCAAGATATATTTTACTTTACAGATATCTACATCTATCCTTTCTAATATATAAGCTTACTATTTTTTATTTCAATTTGATCTCATTATGTAAGCCTAATTAAACACTATTTCGTAATAAAATAATTTTCATTTCATCTCTTTAATAAGTCATGCGGTAAGGTGTTAAGAATCAAAATGCAGATGCGTTGTTTCCCCAGAGAACTAAGATGGAATGCCTCGTTCCCAGTTAAAAGGGTCCCCAGTTCTCTACACTCGCCATGTGAAACACAGCAGCAGTAAGCTGCTATTTGACGCTCGTATTCTGTGAGCACGTGGTCCCACCCCGGTTGGGCCGACACATTCATGCTGCAACCATAACAACATTAGCTCTCCCACTTATAGTAAGCATAAGCAAGTGCTTATGTATACTCTAATCTCTAGGACGTATAAAATAATGTTTTAATTCTGATTTTCAAACATTCTGATTCCGATCTCAATATTTTAGTAGGTTAAAATAATACTATTATTGCTAATAAGAACTAATGATTTAGAATGCAATTCGGTCAGAGTCAATCAGATATGTCCGAGATATTCGGGTACGAAAAAAAAATTACAACGGCATTTTGGCACTTATCAGTGAAGCTGTTAAAGATAATGGTCACAAAGGTACGTACCAAAATGCATACTCGGATAATAAAATTATATTCTAAGCGTGCATACATGCGCAAGATGTAGGTGGCATACATAAAAAGTTACATATTAAAAAGTTATGTCTATATTTTATATATATTTTTAGGTTAAGGTATATATTGCTATGGGCCAAAGTTCTTAATTTTTAAGTCCTTGATGCCTGAAATAAAGTTATTGTATTGTATTGTATTGTATTGTATACGACATATACTATACCCTCCTACGGTAGTTTGGTAACGTATTATGTATTTGTGTTAGTAATTCTGTGTCGGTGAATGTTTAGTTTTATTTTGTAAATACTTACAGATTATACTTAGATTGTTTAGATACTTAGATTAGATTACAATGTGTAATGATTATTAGATTAAATTTGGCTTAAGTCCCGGGGAAGGATATAGGATAGCTTTGATCACGGAAATCATCCTTAACGAGGGTGATGGAATTTACTATGAAAGTACGATTATTGATGGATCAACTATGGTTTAACGTATAATATCTATGCGGACGAAGCCGTGGGCAAAAGCTAGTATTTTATCATTTCAATAAATCAAATAAAGTACTCTTAGAAAATGTATTTTAAGAGCATTTTATTTGTATATGGATATGTTTATTTCCGTCAATCCCGTTTCTTTCTCAGGACGGGAACAACCGAGAAGCTTATATAGTAGGATATCGACAGGTGAAATCAGAAAGATGCAGTTTGAATCCAGTTATACGTGGATGGCGCCAGACCAAATAGGGTAGCCAGGTGGTTGGCGTTAGTATGGAATGTTTGAGGTATTATTAAATGCTATTATAAATAAAAAGAAATACTGCGGTGAGTAGTACTATATTATAAATTAAGTTGTTAGTTTTAGTATTTTCTATTATAAAAATAAATATTGTGTATTTTGACGTGTATTTGATTCCTCAAAGAAATTATGTAGAAAAATATCTAAGCATGTATTTGTTATATTATTATGTGTGTTTATTTAAATTTATTTATGAAGAGATGAACGAAGAGAGCTGACCACCTAAACGTCCACCTTGCGAACCTCGCACAATTTTCGAGTATACTCTAATAGCGAATTCGTGAATTTTTCGAACAGTAATTAGAATCCTCTCATCTCTGTGCTTATTTAGTAGAAGTAAGCTTCGACGCGAGTTTACTGTTACTGTTAAATATTGTCATAATGTACTTCTTACGGTGTTGAGTCTGAGGCTGAAACAAACAAATCATAGAGAGAAGTATAAGTAAACAATTGATTTTTTTTGAGATAATAACCCTTCCAAATTTAAAACGATATTTCCAGAATTTTTTTCATCGGCAGCGCCAATATGCGCCGCCGAATATTTCAATATGCGCTGGGTGCCAGTTAGTATTTTATAAAATTTGGACACAATAATAATCAAAAATGTTTCCAACAACCTTAATGTAAAAAAGTATTGCAGTACAAAAGAGTTTTTATTTTAAAGGAAGTTACTTAATTTTTTTGTTACTACACAACGTTACCGTTACTACGGTTTCTTTAATCATGTGCCGTACAGCCTAGCAAAAGTCCACTGCTGAACATAAGCCTCTTCCTTAAATTGCCCCATGGCAATTATAGCAAATATTTACTGTTATGAGAAAGACGCTGCTGCTCACGTCCTGGTTTGTTTTTCTCTGTCGCCTCTTACAACACCCATGGGATGATATGAGTTAGTACCACCACTACACAGATTGTATTTGTTACCACAATTTTTTTATAGTTTAGGGTGACAAACGAGCACATAGTCCACCTGATAAATAGGCCCATAGACATCTACATTTATCCACGTTTGCGAATCAAAATGCAGATGCGTTGCCACCCGTGAGGACTAAGATAGAATGCCTCGTTTCCAGTAAAAAGGGTCTCCGGTTCTCTACACTCACCATACGAAACACAGCACTGATAAGCTGCTATTTGACGCTGGTATTTTGTGAGAGCGTGGTCCTTCCCTGGTCGAGCTGACCCATCCTAGCTACAACTATACTACTAATATAGCTGCAACATGGCTCTACCACGTAAAAAAAAATTAAATAAAATTATGTTATTTTAAATTTGTCCTGGTTATTAAAATATTTGATCTGGTGATCCTTAAGCTGTCTGACATCTTGTAAACAAAGTTAAACAGGCAACTTCACTTTCTTAGTCGACAGAAGTTAATTAACCTTATAGCTCGGTTCGGGACGGACCGTATGTGTGTTAATACCACTATAGGATGCTGATACTGGTTTGCGAATGAATATGTAGGTAAACTTAAGTGTCAATAGAAACATGATACTCCGTATATTATAAAGTGTAAAGAATTCGTATTTCTTATATAGTTATATTTAATAAGCTTAAGCAAAATCTAAACTAATAATTTGAGCAATTAAGAGAATAATAAGTATTATTCTCATTATTATAAATATTATTTGCCGTGTAATGGCAGCGTATTAGAATCCAACACTCAACTCCTCGTAGCTTTTGTTTTATGGAAGAGGATGCAAATGAACATGCGGCTCACCTGATGGTAAGTGATCACGGTGGCCTATGAACATCCGCACCACAAGCGGGAATAGATGTCGTAACATGCGATAGAGCGAAGATTTTGGTTAACAGATTGGCAGCAGCATCTTGCAGATAACAACTTCATTAAAATATAAACTAACTTTTTAACAGTGGTAGAGCCACGGGGCAGCTTTTGCTGTCGCACGGATGGGCCGGCTCGAACCGGGGTGGTACCACGACCTCACAGAATACCAGCGTGAAGTAGAGGTTTACCTCTGCGTTTCGCTTGGTGAGTGCAGGTGGCCGGAGGCCCTTTTTACTGGAAATGAGGCATTCCATCTTAGTCCTCACGGGTGACAACGCATCTGCATTTTGATATGTAATAGAGGACAGATGTGGATGTCTATGAGCCGCAGCAGCCGCTTACCATCAGGTGGCCTGTGTGCTCGTTTGTCACCCTTATATTATTAAAAAAAAAACGATTTTTAGCGCATCTCCCAAGCAAAGCAACCTTTTACAACAGTTATGGCAAAAAGATCCGTCTCTCTCACGGAAAGCACGAAGAAAGTACAGCCTCTGATAATCCCGACTTACGCCTCCAAAACGTCGCACATACAACCATAATGTTGAGCCACCCCACTGCACCCCACTAGATGGAGTGGCGGCTTGATAAAACCTGATGAATCCTAGTGAGTAAGAGAGAGCTTTGTGGTAGCTTATGGGGTAAGTCTATCTTCAGCAGTGAATTTGGGCTGTGATTAATTAATGATGATGATGATAATACCCTTTCTAAATATTTTTTTATTCTTAATAACTTAAACGAATTTAAATGCATGAACAACTGCAACACCAGGGGAATTCCCCTAGTGTTGCAGTTGTTCATGGGCGGCGGTAGTCCCTTACCATCAGGTGAGCCGCATGCTCGTTTGCCCCCTCTCCTATAAAATAAATAAATAGGAATGAGATTTTTAATACTGTTTTGCGAAGTAACTAATTTTCAAAACCCAGTGCTTAATGGCAGGTACGGGGCTCCCGAGCTACAGGAAACCCGAAAGTCGTCCGTTGCACATGTAAAGTTGGAGGGAGCGGAGGAGGGCGTGCTATGTGTTTTGGTGCGTCTTACCTGAGAAGGAGATGGGGGAGGAGAGTAGTCCTCTCCCGAGGGAGGGCCGTCATGCACCCAGCACTGGTGGGACTGAGGATGTGTGCGAAAGCATTCCCGTGGCCCTGCCAATATGCGACGAAGGTGGAACAACATAGGGTTTTAGTCAATGCGAGTCCGACATGACCCATCCTTGGCCCCACAATTCGAGTATGCGTAGGCATTTATCCATGTAAAATGGGCTCCAAAAGTGTGTATACAAAAATTCCATGGACTTCTATGGGACAGGAAAGGTGTAACATAACATATATTATTAATAATAACTATCAATATATGATTATTTTAATTCAATACGAGCATTTTTGTTCCTTTTGTGAAAAATCTTTACCCGGGATTTAGACCCCCCAACAAATTTTTATACAGGGCCCGTTTAAGGGTGCTTACATAAAGAAACAGGATTCCGGTAAAGACAAATCTGTGCTGGTCGGTACCGTATTATTAATAATAACTACCAATATATAATTATATTAATTCAATACGAGTGTTTTTGTTCCTTTTGTGAAAAATCTTTACCCGGGATTTGGGCCCCCAACAAATTTTTATACAGGGCCCGTCTAAAGCCGGCTACTGACCTGCCTGCCGCAGGGGAAATCTAGGGAGCACAGCGATCGGAGCAATATCGAAGGTCGCAGGGCCGACTTAAAATTGCCCCTGCTTGCCTACACACATCACAATTAAGGAGGCAATTAAGGGTCATCCCCACTCCTACACCCTAGATTGCCCCTGCGGCAGGCAGGTCAGTAGCCACCTTAAGAGTGCTTACATAAAGAAACAGTTTTCCGGTAGAGACAAATCTATGCTAGTCGGTATCGATCGGTCCAGTTAATATAAGTGTGTTAATATTAGAGACATTAACGGTTCTTTTCTTTCTGAATTTAAAATAAATACTTTCTAATAGTAAAAAATCGTGATCCGATGAACTGGAGGACATGGTTGTCATAAGGACAAATTTACATGTTTTATTTATGCAGGTCAACCCTGCACCGACCGGTACCGACCAACACAGATTTGTCTGTACTGGAAACCTGTTTCTTTATGTAAGCACCCTAATGGTAGAGAAGGCAAACAGGCATTAACTCCTAAGGCCCTTTGTATTGATGATCTTGATAAATTCCATTTCTTGGATACTGTAAGAGCATTTCATATTAAAAATATCTTTATCGAATAAACTGTTTACATTATTTATTATGAAACATGACCTGTATTAAGTAGGATTCAATAGCGCATGGACAAAAAGAGTTACTTCGAGAGAGTTGCAGGTTTCTGACTTTTTTTTTTTGCTTCTTTCATACTTCACAGTATTGCATCAAAATGCCTGGATATTTTGGTAAGAGCAGCTTAAATATTAAAATCAGCCTTTGTCGACAAAGGTATTAAAATATAATCCTTAATTCTCCCTAAATAAATGATAAATTTAGTCCTTAAATTAGCCTTACCAAACATACCTAAATATAAAGTATATATCATAAAGTGTATGTAATAACGAAATAACTGCATTAAATTGAGCTGAAAGGGTTATCTTCATGCCATTAACACATGAATGACAATTTTTTTAAAGGCCGACAATGCATCTGCAATTCCCCTGGTGTTGCAGTTGTTCATGGGCGACGGTAATCACTTACCATCAGGTGAGCCGCATGCTCGTTTGCCCCTCTCTTATAAAAAAAACTGTCTGTGTTTATGCGTCAGATAAGCATTCAGGCAGTAATAAATACGAACAATTTTTGAATTCCACAATAACTTGTTGGGGAGTTTAACCTTCTAATGTGCAGATAGAGCAGAGGTCACCCACATTAACACTACACGAGTTGGACGTTTATTGTAGAAAATTAAATCGAGTATCAAAATATGTTACCACAAAAACGAAACAATCCCAATGTCGACCTACAATAAAAATACTAATGATTTCGCTTGGCGATGCGATATGCGAAGTATTTTTATGTCGTCTTCCATCCCGCCTTATTTTTGTGGACCGCGTCTCACAAAAGTGGTGGCAAGGAACGAGGCAAATGAAAATTGGATTCGGCGCAGCGAAGTCGAGCTACCTGACAAGCCTGTTGACGATTTTAACTTGTTTTGGTTTATTTATTGTGAGTTTTAACAATAAAATTAATATAACCTGAATAATGATGACATCTAAACAAAATATAGATTCGCTTGTTGTATGTATTTAAAAGTATCGAAAAGGTTTATACTACTTATAAATATCTATACTTATACTATACTTTAAGAAAAAAATATTTTTTAAATCTTTTTAAGCAATGTTAAGGGTTCTCTTAAAATAATTCTGTCAATAAAATGTCAGTCATAGAAACGACGACGAACTAATAATTGCATAAAACTTTTTGGTGTAGTGACGGCATAAGAATATCCACTACTCCATATCGTTCCGTGAGTTTATCTATGAGGCGACAAAGGGAGACAAACCGGCAGGGATACCCGCCTGCTAGAATAGAATAGAATAGAACAATTTTTTATTCAATATTGATTACAAGTACTTCTTATTGAAAGTAATTATTTACTTTATCACTGGTTCGTAAAATACCTCTGTCCTGGGAGGAACCAGCAAGAAAGCCAGCACAACATTTTTTAAAATAAATTTTAATATATAAGTAGATGGTTACAATCTATTTACAAAATTTATTTTAAAACTGCTTGGAAGCGATCACTTCATTCCCAGGGGTTATTATCAACCATGTATTCATTTATATTATAATAACCTTTTTTATACACTTTTTGTTTAATTAAATATTTAAACTTGCTAATAGATATACCTTGTCTATTTTCTGGGACTTTGTTGTAATAGTGTTTAAATTGCCCCAAGAATGAATTACTGACTCTGTGGAGCCGAGAGACTGGTATCACGAGCTTGTGTTTGTTCCTAGTATTAACAGAGTGTATATCACTTTTTTACTAAAACTATCTTTGTGTTTGTGAACATACATTAAATTTTCGTAAATATATTTGCCGCATTTCCCTATAGAAAATTCCAATAAGATATTATGCTATGGAAATAACTGAAATAAACTAATCTAGATATCTCTACTAGTGAGATCTCTAATCTTTTTTATAGCATAAGCCGTAGAGTTTAGTCTGCTTGCTAGTTTGGATATATTGTATACCACACTGAAGCTTTGTGTCGAGAGTGATGCCAAGAAAAACAGTGGATTCAACAGGGCTCAGTACTTCCCCATTTAAAAACACGTTGGTATTCAGATTTTTAACATTTGTTGTTGTAAATTTAATACATTTAGTTTTATTGCCGTTTAAATGTAGATTATGAACATTAAACCAATGCACTAATTTTGATATGACATTATTCAATTCATCACAGTTAAATTATTGACGTTTAAGTAGAAAAATCAAGGAAATAACATTAGCATATAATACTATGTTATGATTATCCCCCACAAGGGAAGGTAAGTTATTAATATACACTAATAATAAGAATAGGCCAAGAATCGAGACCCATTTATTATGGATGACCCGAAAGAACTTTTAACATTGTTAATAACTTTTCGAATTTTATTACTTAAATACGAAATAGCTTCCTGATTATTTCTGATTTCTCACTCTCCTGTTTCATGGTGAACATAGTCGCAGGCATTGGAAAGGTCATAAAGTACACCCAAAGCATCCTATGAATTCTACCATGCACAAAAAAATATGTTCTATAAGCTCAACTCCGGCGTCGGTAGTCGAGCGATAATTTGTAAAACCAAATTGATTTTTATGAAGCAATTTATTTTATATTAAAACAATTTAACATCTGGTCTAAAATAATTTTTTAAAAAATTTTTCTGAATTTTGGAAGTACAGAAATTGGTCTAAAATTGTTGGGGTCTAATGTACTACCAGATTTTGAAAAAAGGTATGACTTTACTATGTTTCATTACTATGTTTCCGCCGTGTAGTGGCGGTCAAGAATATCCACTACCCCATATCCTCCCGTGGGTGTCGTAAAAGGCGACAAAGGGAAACAGGCAGGAGATGGGCAGCAGCATCTTCCTGATAATAGCCAAAGTTACAATAAAAAAACTGCGGTTGCCAACCCGCTCGCCAAGCGTGGCAACTATGGCAAATACCCCCCAATGACGAGAGTAACAAAGAGACGGCCCCCAGTCCCCGGCGGCCCCGCTATTCCTGGCTACGGTGGCGACCATGGTAACGGCGGGGCAGGGGGTGCTAAGAATCTCCGGTGGAGGTTCGGTTGCCACCTACGACGACTCGACCTGGCAACGTACAACGCACGCACCCTGAGGACTGACGAGAAGATCGTGGAGCTGGAAGAAGAGATAGACAAGTTGCGCTGGCATATTATAGGATTATCCGAAGTCCGAAGAGAGGGGGAGGACACGGTAACCCTCGAATCCGGCAACTTGCTCTATCACCGGGAGGGCGACCATCTGTCCCAAGGAGGTGTCGGATTTATCGTCCACAAGTCTCTCGTTAACAACGTTGTAAAGATCGGGAGTGTATCGACGAGGGTTGCGTACCTTATACTCAGAATCACCAAACGGTATTCGCTGAAGGTCATACAGGTTTACGCACCAACTTCGGCACACCCCGATGAGGAGGTGGAGGAAATGTATGAGGATATCTCTAGAGCCATGCATTCCTCCAAAACCTAACATACGGTGTTAATGGGAGACTTCAATGCAAAATTAGGCACAAGAGAGAACGGTGAGCTGAAAGTAGGGAAATTTGGAATAGGGCAACGGAACCCAAGGGGCCAGCAGCTCGCCGACTTCATGGAAAAAGAGGGACTCTTTATGATAAACTCTTTCTTCAAGAAGCGACCCCACAGGAAGTGGACCTGGTCGAGCCCCGACGGTTCGACAAAAATGAGATTGACTTCATTATGACGACCAGATGACAACTGTTCAGTGATGTCTCAGTGATCGCGAGGGTGAAAACCGGCAGCGATCACCGAATTGTTAAAGGCACACTGAACCTAAATGTTAAGTTGGAGAGGTCTCGTCTGATGAAGTCAACGCTCCGTCCCCCTCGTGCTCTAATCCAAAGTCCCGAAACCTTTCAGCTCGAGTTACAAAACCGTTTTCAGTGCCTAGAAGACTGCAATGAAGTGGACGATATGAATGACAAGCTCATGGAAACTGTCTATGCGGCCGGAGCTAAGTTCTGCAAGACCCGCCGCAGAAGAACACAAAAACTCTCCGATCACACTCTTAATCTCCTGGCTGTTATGCGCATGGCATGCGGTGAGACTTACGCAACTTTAATACAGCTCGTATTGAAGAAGCGATCGAGCGGAACCAAGGCTCCTAAGTCTTTGCCAGAGATCTGTCTGCCAGAAAGAGCCAACTGTCAAAGCTGAAGACCGAATGTGGCAGCATCGTTTCCAGGGCACCTGAGATTTTGAGTGAGATTGAGAGGTTCTATGGGCAGCTGTACACGTCATCGTTGGAGCCACACGCAAGTGTGAGTAACGATCCAAGAGCGAGTCTTATTCGACACTATTCCGAAGATATCCCGGACGTCAGTCTGAGCGAGATTAGAATGGCTCTCCAGCACCTTAAAAACGGCAAGGCCCCAGGCGAGGATGGAATTACAGCGGAGCTTCTGAAAGCGGTTGGAAGACCGGTACTTGAAGTCCTTCAGAAGCTCTTTAATTCCGTCCTCCATGGTGGCATTACACCGGAGGCGTGGAGCAGAAGTGCGGTGGTCTTGTTCTTCAAGAAAGGTGATAACGCTCTCTTGAAGAACTACAGACCGATTTCCCTTCTGAGCCGCGTCTACGTGCTGTTTTCGAGAGTCATTACGAATCGTCTCGCGTGCAGACTTGACGACTTCCAGCCTCCCGAACAAGCCGGTTTCCGAAAGGGCTTTAGCACCATAGACCACATACATACCCTACGGCAAATTGTACAGAAGTCCGAAGAGTACAATTTGCCACTATGTGTGGCGTATGTGGACTATGAGAAAGCCTTTGATTCCGTCGAAATTTGGGCGGTGCTGCAGTCCCTTCAGCGGTGCCAAGTTGACTGTCGGTATATCGAAGTGCTGAAGTGTTTGTACAATAGAGCTACGATGGCTATCCGAGTACAGAACCAGAGTACGAAACCTATCCAATTGCAGAAAGGTGTAAGACAGGGTGACGTTATATCCCCGAAACTCTTCACCGCTGCATTGGAAGACGTTTTCAAGCTTCTGGACTGGAAAGGATACGGAATTAACATCAATGGCGAGTACATCACTCACCTTCGATTTGCCGACGATATAGTCCTCATGGCAGAATCGCTGGAGGAACTAAGCACTATGCTCAATGACCTCAATAGTGTCTCCCAACGGATAGGTCTTAAGATGAACATGGACAAAACAAAGATTATGTTTAATGTCCATGTCACACCTATGCTGGTAGTTGTTGGGAGCACTAAGCTCGAAGTTGTTGACGAGTATGTTTACCTGGGACAAATAGTCCGACTAGGTAAGTCCAACTTCGACCGAGAGGTCAATCGACGGATTCAACTCGGCTGGGCAGCGTTCGGGAAGCTACGACACATCTTCTCGTCAGAAATACCTCAAAACCTTAAAACAAAATTGTACAACCAGTGCGTGTTGCCAGTGATGACTTACGGAACTGAGACGTGGTCCTTCACTGCTGGCCGTATGAGGAAGGTCGCTCAGCGAGCTATGGAGAGGGCTATGCTCGGAGTTTCTCTGCGTGATAAACTTAGGAATGAGGATATCCGCAGTAGAACCAGAGTAACCGACATAGCCCAACGGATTAGTAAGCTGAAGTGGCAGTGGGACAGCCATATAGCTCGAAGAACCGACAACCGATGGGGAAGAAAGGTTCTCGAGTGGCAGCCTCGTACCGGTAGGCGAAGTGTAGGGCGTCCCCCCACAAGATGGAGTGACGACCTGGTAAGACATGCAGGAAGTCGATGGATGCAGGTGGCTCGGGACCGTGCTTTGTGGCATTCCTTGGGGGAGGCCTATGTTCAGCAGTGGACTTGTGAAGGGCTGTAATGATGATGATGATTATGATGTTTCATTAAATCTGGAAACACACCAGATTCGATGCTTGTATTAAAATAAGGTGCTAGATAAGGTGCTCTTGTATCTATTATAGATGCAATAATTTTAACGGAAATCCCCATAAGTCTGCCGTTTTCTTATATTAATAGTTTTAAAATATTAACGATATCTTTTGACAATACTCTGTGGAATTTAAAAGTATTTGAACAAGGCTTTACGTTTTGTTTAAGCAATGATTCGGCGACAGTAGGAGAAGAATTTAATGATTTTGTTGTAAAAAAAGGAACATCAGTAACAACTTTTCTTGACTTGCCCGTTTCACTATTAATTATATGGAGTATAATTTTATTTTATCGCATGCAGTTTTAATTTTGTTGCCTAAATGCCTTAGCTGTGGAGCATACTTTAAAAAAAAATAGAATATATTTTTACATATTCTCTAAATACATATTACACTATGATTATTTGATCTTTCATTACTTAAACAAAATGTAAATGCGTGTACAAAGAATTTTACATTTCATAAAGTATCATCACAAGATATTGTAAAATATTTTAAAACTATTGATGTTAAGAAAACTGCGGATCTGTGGGGGATTTCCGTTAAAGTTATTGTGTCTATAATAGATTCAATCGCGCCTCATTTAGCTATTATTTTTAATATTAGTATCGAATCTGGTGTGTTTCCTGATTTAATGAAGCATAGTAAAGTAATACCTTTATTCAAATCTGGTAGTACGTTAGACCCCGCCATTTTTAGACTTATTTCTGTACTACCAACACTTAGTAAGATTTTTGAAAAACGATTCTTGATCAAATGTTAAATTTCTTTAATATAAATTATTTACTTTATAAAAATCAATTTGGTTTCACAAGGGGTCGCTAGACAACTGATGCTGGTGTTTAGCTGATTAAATATATCTTTAATGCATGGGATAATTCACAGGATGCTTTGGGTATATTTTGTGACCTATCCAAGGCCTTCGATTGTGTTCACCATGAAACATTAATCAGGAAACTTCAACACTAGGGTGTAAGAAGTGATGCTCTTAAATTAATTATTTCATATTGAAGTAAGAGAACGCCAAAAGTTGTCATTAACAGTATCAGCTCTTCCAGGTCGATGGTACAAATGGGCGTGCCCCAAGGCTCAATTCTCGGCCTTTTTCTGTTTCTTGTATACATTAATGACTTACCTTAAATAGTAGGGCATAACCATGATATAGTATTATATGCAGATGACACTTCTTTAATTTTCAAATTAAGTCGCCAATTACTAAAATATGACGAAGTAAATAATGCTATATCTAAATTAGTAAATTGGTTCAATGTTAATAATTTGCAATTAAATGGCACTAAAACAAAATGTATGAAATTCATGACCCCAAATGTCAAACAATTAAATACTAATGTAATTTTAAATGGGGAGAAACTGAGTCTTGTAGATACCACCATTTTTCTTGGAATCACACTAGACGCGAATATATCAAAACTAGCAAGCAGACTTAGTTCTGCAGCATATGCTGTAAAAAAGATTAGAAGTCTAACCAGTGTTGAAACAGCTAGGCTAGTTTACTTTAGCTATTTCCATAGCATAATGTCGTATGGTATTTTGCTATGGGGACACGCAGCTGACACTGAAATTATATTTGTTTTACAGAAGAGGGCCATAAGAGGAATTTATGATTTAAAGCCTAATGAGTCGCTGCGATAAAAATTTAAGGAAATTAATATATTAACTTTGGCCTCTCAATACATTTATCAAAATGTAATGTACGTACACAAAAATAAAAGTAGTTTTACAAAAATAAGTGATATTCATTCTGTAAATAATAGGAAAAGACACAAGCTAGTAGTACCAGTTACTCGACTCCATCGATTTAGTAATTCATTCTTGGGGAGAAGTATACACTTTTACAACAAAATTCTAGAAAGTATACAAAATTTGACCTGCTCAAAGTTCAAAAACTTTATTAAACTAAGTATGTATAAAAAAGGGTTATTATAATATGGATAATAATAACCCCTGGAAATGAGGTGATCGCTACCAAGCTATTTCTAATTTGTTGTGTTGTTAATTTGTGTAACATACATGATTGTAAGCTGTTATTTAAAAAAAGAGTCCCGCTGGGTTTCTTGCTGGTTCTTCCCAGGACAGAGGTTTTTTCTGAACCAGTGGTAATCAAACAAAAAAGTGACTTTCAATAAGTTTTATATATAATCTATATTGAATAAAAAAAAAGTTTCTGTTTCTGTTTCTGTTTCATTATAAAGCTCGTATTAGGCTGGCTTTTCACTATGGGATATAATATATATTATGTCCCGAAATATATATTATGTCCCGCAATTGGCGTTCACACTGTGAGATATATCTTTTAACCAGTGTGCGTTCGTCATTGGTCATTGGATTACCCCCCTTTACCCCGTACACCGTTCTGCGGGGGCGCGGAACGGTACAGGGGGCAAAATATAATATGTAAAATATCGCTCGGTCGATCGAAAAAATATTTATAGCTAGAGATGTAATATATATTATAGCTAAGTGTAAACGGTTCCATATGAAATGTATGGTGAGCGATATTAATTTATATCTCGAGATGTAATATATATTATATTATATCCTGTAGTGAAAAGTGGGCCTAACTTTCGCCTACTTTTATAATTTCTTACGTTCATTAAATGATTTGCGACTGTTTATGGAGAAGGTTTTAGAAGTAAATATTCCATTAAATTCCCAAGTTATAATTTTAAATAATGCACCATACAAATAATCGGCACTATTTTTAAATGAAAGTCATGCAAGTCCTTATACTAGGTTACTTCTAAACCTCTCCAAACGATGTTCATTTATTGAAACAAACACAACTTTCTCATTTTTGTTTTTGTGTATGCAAGACAATGAGACCAACTGTCCACAGTGATCTGAACTTAAATTTTGAATGATTGATTTATGCAAGGGCTTAATATCTCTAAATGTTATCTATACAGGTTGCACTATGCCCACCAATACGTGTCGGTTCTAAGAGTAAATTAACAAGATTGTACGATTTAAACAATGAGCTAAACTTTATACTACGGGCTACGTGGTAAAAGTTAATAAAAAGTATAGTATGGATATAAATGATGATCACAGTATAAAACTTATTAGTTTTAATTTTAAGTCAGTTAGGAGATCAGTGGACGGCGTGAGGGAATTATGCAAGACGACACACGTCATTGCTCTTCAGGAGACATGGTTATTACCACATGCCTATGTAGGGAATTTTGACATTGAATACATGAGCAAGTCAGCGGTGGACACATCAACCAGCATACTCCGTGGGCGATCCTATGGTGGGGTGGCGATGATGTGGAAGAAAAGTGTGTTGTCGTCAGTTTCAATGGTTCCGTGTAATAGTGTTAGACTGACAGCTATTAAAGTATGCGCGAATAACCGTTTTTTTTTCTGGTTTTTTCGGTGTATATGCCTACCACAGAAATCTAAATAATAAGGCACTTGTCTTATTATTTAGATTTCTGTGATGCCTACAGACAGTCAAGATAATTTAATTGAGTTTACAGAGGTATTAAGTGAAATAGACGCTGTAATTGAGAGTTGCGAAATTGAATTTGCTGTTATTCTTGGTGATTTTGATGCGCATCCTGGAGAATTATTTTATAATGAGTTGTGAGGAGTGGAAATGGAATGGTGGTGGTCCATTTAAAAATAATATCAGATACATACACTTATATAAGTGACATTAAAAAGGACTGCCGAAGATGGCTTGATCACTGTCTAATAACAGAGGCAGCTTGGCAATGTGTACAAAATTGTAAGGTATGCTTTGATGTTTATTGGTCAGATCATTTTCCGCTGGAAGTAGATTTTAAGATAGGTAAGCTGCCATTTAAAACGCAATATAAGAAAAAATGTTGCAACAAGGTGAAGTGGGATGAGAGGCGCGTCGATCAGATTAATATATATAGTAAAATATATCATAACAATTCAAGAAATGTTAATTTTCCAGTAGAATTTAGGTCTTGTACGGATAAAGTGTGTAAAAATGTAGATCATAGGACAGTAATTGATAGGTTATATAAAAATATTGTTTACATCTTAAGAGAAGCTGCTGAAACTAGCTATGAGATAAGAAAGCGTAGTAAACACAAACTAGTTGTTGGGTGGAATAGGTACGTAAGAGAGGTCCATCAGGAGGTACGTTGCAGTTTTTAAATGTGGTTGCTGTATGGTAAGCCCAGTGCGGGTTATGTATATGATAGAATGCGAGAAGCTAGGAGGTGTTTCAAGTCAAAGCTTAAGTGGTGTCAAGACAATGAGAACCAAATAAAAATTGATATCTTGGCTACTCACCACAAAGAAAAAGATTTTAAGAGTTTTTGGAAACAAGCTAAGAAGCTGGAAACTGCATCATGCTTAACTGTGACTGTCGATGGTAAGAGTGAGCCCCATATTGCAGAAGTCTTTAGGGAACACTTCAAAGTGGAATCTCCATTGGAACCGGTGCAGCGGGTGTTCGATATTGAGGAGAAATCGTGCAGTGAATTTGCCAGATTTACTGCGAAAGAAGTCGCAAATGTCATAAATAATATGACACGTGGTAAATCACCTGGATATGATGACCTCAGTATTGAGCACCTTCAGTACGCGGGAGTTCATCTGCCTAGGGTATTGACTATGCTCTTTAATGTGTGTATAGGGCATGAATACTTACTTCCGGAACTTATGAAGACCATAGTAGTACCAGTTCTAAAGAATAAGACTGGGGATGCTGTCGACAAGAAGAATTACAGACCGATCTCGCTAGCTCCTGTGATAGCGAAAGTATTGGATGGTTTGCTTGATCAACTAAGTAAACATATACATGTACATGAGGCACAGTTTGGGTTTAGACCTGAACTGTCCACTGAAACTGCAATCTTACGCCTCAAGCATACCGTCCAGTATTATGTTACGAGAAAAACGCCTGTCTACGCCTGTTTTTTGGACTTTTCGAAGACATTTGACCTGGTTTCGTACAACCTATTACGGGATAAGCTTCGGAGGGAAACGAGCACGCCTAGGGAGATAGTCGATATATTAAGGTATTGGTACCACAACCAATCAAATAATGTAAGGTGGGCATGCTCATACTCGAGTGAATATAGGTTGGAGTGCTGAGTGAGACAAGGAGGGTTAACTTCACCGAGGCTCTTTAACCTGTATATAAATGGATTGATCGATGAGCTTAGCAGAATTGGCGTCGAATGCTCAATAGATGGTAACTTCGTAAACAGCATCAGTTACGCAGACGACATGGTGCTGCTGAGCCCTTCGATCAGAGCACTATAGGTATTAATAAATTTATTTGAGAGATATGCAGAAGCTCATGGCCTCAGGTATAACTCCAAAAAGAGTGAACTACTTGTTTTCAAGGCAGGGAACAAAGAACCCAAGGCTATCCCTCTAGTCAGGCTTGGAGGAGTACCTCTAAATAGAGTCACCAAATTTAAATACCTGGGGCACTGGGTTACAGACGACCTCTCTGATGACATGGATATTGAACGAGAACGTAGAGCATTGGCAGTGAGGTGCAACATGCTGGCTCTCAGATTTTCAAGGTGTACAAAGCTGTCAAGATAACCCTTTTTAAGGCGTACTGCCAAACGTTTTACACCTGCGGCCTGTGGATCAAGTACTATATGCTCGCCGATCAGTAAATGCTCTACGTGTTCAGTACAATAATGGTTTTAGGATGCTGATGGGGCTGTCTCTATATTGAAGTGCATCAGGCATGTTTGTTGAGGCTAACACGGATAGCTTTGATACAATAGTGTGGAAAAGAGTGGCCTCCCTGATGCGATGCGTGCGGGACAGTGCCAACGGACTCCTATGTACTGTATTAGGAAGGCTTGATTGTCCGGTTGTGCGGCACTAGAACACTGTGCAATATGGGGTCCAGAGCTGTTATGTTTAATATAAAATAAGTATTGTTGTTTTTAGTTGTATATTTACTAACATTAATTTTAAATTTATATTATTTATTACTAACAAAATATGGAGCTTGTATCTTAAATAAAATTGTTATTATTATTATTATTAATACTAATGGAAGAAGTTTCAAGGAGATTGATGTTAAAGTCTCCACATATTACAACAGACTTGTTCTGTTAACTAAGTTTGAGCAAAACTTCTTCCACAATCTTTTCAAAATATTCGTAAGTAGCACATGGAGGTCTGTAAACACTTACAGCAATGAGGTGCTCGAGCTCGACAGAAGCTATTTCTACAGTTCGCTCAACAGAGAGGCTCACAATATCCTTACATTCTTTATATAATAATGATTTATCTGCGTATATTAAGGAGCCACCACGTAAACTTTTTCTCTATTGAAGGAACTGACCACCTGGTGATTTCTGAAATTGAACATTACATCATAATCTTTTAGCCAATGTTCAGTAATACAAAGGATATATATGTTGTTGCTATTTAAAAACAATTCAATTTCCAATTTTTTGCCCATCTTGCTTGGTAAATTTTGATGCACCAGGTGTAAACTATTCTTATTACTTATTTATGGATTGCATCCTAAATTAATTAAACTCTTATTATTGCTATAGATTGCCCCTATTGTCATATTTACTAATTCAAATTAGTTGGAACTGATTCCAGATTAAATGTCAAATGATTATACTGCTCAATAGAAGCAGTTATGGTAGCCAAAAACTTGTTTAATGCTTCAGCCATGCAGCATGTTATAATTTTTCGTCCCTTTAAAGAGTTATTTAAAATTATGCCTAAATTTTTTCCCATGTCATCGCTATACACATTTTTATTAATATTTCAATTATTTTTTATTTTAAATTTCCTCTGCTATGGCACTCTCAGAGTTTTGGGGGTGATATAATATTATCAGCACACACCGATTTTGAAGAAACTGATATTGACCGCTGACACTCACATTGATGTTTTATCTCGATGATTATCCAGTCGAGTTCCTGAATACACTGAAGCCAAGGTCTCCCAACTCACATATAAAAATTGATAGTTGGCGCGCCAACTATGTTGCTGCGCAATATAAATCCACCAAAATTATGCAATGGTACCAGTGCAAGTGAAACCATTGCATCGCAATGTAATCGACGTAACTATACTGACAGATTGTTTTTGAGGAGAGTATGTATTTATTCCTAAGATTCCCCTAACATCATCAAATTACCCCTTCGAATTCAAGAGAGTACAGTTTCCTATCAAAGTCTGCTTCACCATAACCATAAGCAAAGCTCAAGGTCAAACTCTTAAGGTAGCGGAATTTGAGAGAAAGCTGCTTATCCCACGGTCAGGTGTATGTATCATGCTCCAGAGTAAGCGCATAGAGTTGCCTGGTGATTCTAGCACCCGAAGGAAAAACAAAAAATATTGTTTACAAAGAAATACTGCGGTAGGTGTAGTATTTCGATTAAGTTGTGAAAGGATAATACCCCCTGTCATTTTCACCAGATCAAAGGCCGAGTTTCGTGTTCATAAAATATAACAAAATCTTATTTTATTTTCATGTTTATTTAACCTTTAATTTCCTACATCATAGTAAAGATTGTTATATTTTATAAGTATTCTAACATTTTAACATAATAATTTATATGCTATAACAAAATTAATAACGTAATAAGCCATTAAAACCACTATTAGAACCATTTTCTTCTACGCGGACGAAGTCGCGGGCAAAAGTTAGTCAATAATATAATACGTTTATCAATAATAATATACTACGAAAGGAACTTCGTTCCAACTGAGTTTTCCACGACACTCACACATGCTTGTATGATATGAGGCTATTCGATGTGCTCATATTATCCCATTGACCGTTGAACGAATCCGGAACTGTCGTATTACACATTAGGGTTTAAACACTAACACCGACGGAGTTAAAAATAATTACGGTTTACAATTTAAATTTTATTTATTTATTATAAAAACAATTACAGCATCATAACAGTTTAAGATCATAACAATGCTATATAAAAGACAAAATAGAACTGACAGATATAATTTATAAAAATATATATTATTATAATTAAGTAAAATAATCATAAAAAATCACACATTCTATAAACTTTGCCAGGCTGCAGTGGAACATGTCCGTTTCTTCGTTAAGATAAAGATATTTTTAAATATTTTACAGAACGTGATACAAATTAAATGTGTAATATAAACATATGTAGGTTAAAAGCAGGTGTAATAATTTGGGCTTGTTAGTACATAAATAAAAAATATTAAGAAAAGTTGTTTATGTAATTGGTTTCTAGTTTGTTGCCGTGCCTCTAATATTAAACTCCTCTGAAACCAACTTAAGCCCAAGACCGCCCCAAATTGAAATCCTGGATCCACCCTTGACTCTACGACTGAACATGCGCCTCTCCCATAGTCTGACAAAACACGGTGCTAAGAAAAAAACATAATTTTTGTTTGATTGTATACCTTAGCACCAACTGAAATTGTTTTAAGCTGAGATTTGAGACCAATGAAGAAAAGAGAAAGAATTGAATAAATTATTCTGTAAGTTTCTTGTTCGTGTAGGAGTCGGCCCTATGTAAAGAAGAGAATTAGTTATAGGTTTCATATTTACAATATCAATAATGAAGCGCAAACACAAGTACGTCGATAAATATTTGTAAATTGTAATTACATAAATGAATATTCATTTTATTACAGTATAGGGTGACAAACGAGCACACAGTCCACCTGATGGTAAGGGGCTGCTGTGGCCCATAGACATCTACATTTCTCCTTGTTTGCGAATCAAAATGTGCGTTGCCACCCGTGAGGACTAAGATGGAATGCCTCGTTTCTAGTAAAAAGGGTCTAAAAGGGTCTAAATGCATACTTTATTATTATCTAATATTATTCATGCTTATTATATGCATATTATAGAATGCAAAAATATTTATACCTATAAAGAAAATATTTTTTTGGTTTGAACTTCTCCAACAATCCTTTGGATTGTTGTTGAATTATTTTTTAGCAACACCTTGGTCTAATAAATAACAGAAAATTGGAATCGATGATAGATAAGCTATGGTATTTTGTTTTATAACTTACTAACTGATCCCGGCGCGGCGCGTTGCTGCCGCAGTGGAAATAACTATGCAATTATCTTTTAAAATTTGGAAGAGTTATGAGAATATTGTTTAATTAGGAATTAGGAACTATTCATTCATTGAAATCGTATGATATATAACTTTCGGTACAATACGCGCGCCACCTACTGTAAGTTAATAGTACTATGCCTACAACCTTCGCGCAAGTGTAAGCAATAACTTGACGTTCTGATGAACGGTATGGCATGGCAGCACATAAAATAAGCCCGGCACCGTGGCGCAGTGGCTTAGCAATGAGTTGTTGCGCTGGGGGCCGCGGGTTCGATTCCCGCACGGAACAAGTATTTGTATGGCCTACATATAATTGTTCCAGGTCTGGATGTTTGTCCTCCTGCAATTTATCTTTGTAAACTGCCTCCACGACACAGGTGAAAATCCTAGTGTAGGGGTAACGTTTTTAAAATACAAAAAAATACGAACAAACAATCATTAATTTTTATATATTAGATATTATAACTTTTAATAACAAATCCGTTTATTTTTATCTTATGGATATTTGATTTTCTTCCAATAAAAAAAGATATAAATGTCATGTTTAATGAGCTTATAAATCTTTGATTCGATGTTTCGACACTTTGCACGAGGATGAGAGTCCTCTTTTCCGGGCGACCTTTCTACATTGCTTCGTTTTCTTTCACATTTCATTTGATTTCGCGGGCTTGATAACGGGTAAGTAGGAGCTAGGAATGTTTTAGATACGGCAATATTAAATTTTTATTAATAATTAAAATTAAGACAAAAAACTATTTTATTTTTAAATTAATTTCATCTCTTCGGTGTCTACTTTCTGTTTTACATATACTCACGTAAATTATAAAAATCGATGGGAAGCGACATCTAAAACTAGAATTCGATTTTGGCATCAAATTATCACAGGTTCTTTCAATCTGGTCTATGTTACAAAACTTGTTACACGTTTCACTTAAGTGTACGAATTTTCTTTAAATAGCAAATATTTATTTTTGCTAAGTATTTAAAAATCTTTGTGTTATTAAATTTGATTTGTTTTGTGAGAGTTAATTGTAAACATATACTTAAACATGCCATATCTTTTGTTTAGTAGTATGCATGCTTTATTTTTTGTTCATTAAAATGTTCCGATGGATTTCCAGCTTATGCGAAAAAACTAATTTACCAGAAGTCTTGGGACGCTGCTTTAGGAAAAATCCAATAGATGAGTTGAATTAATAATTTGCCGTGACTGAGACTCGAATGATTCATCTGTCAAGTCCACTAATTATAATATAGTGTCTAGTTCGCAAGCAGAATCTTCGTATTGTCAAATATACATTCGGAAAATGCAAAAAACACATTTAGTGGCATCTTAAATCATAACGTAGATTATGGACGTATTATTTTTAAATTTTGTCTTATTTTTATTCTTTTTCTAGGTTGTCTGGAGGAGATAAATATGTAGCAATAAGACTACCTTTTTTCCCTCAATATTTCTTTTATTTTTTGTTAGTTTATTTATCTTTACTTGGTGTACAAGAAAAAGTATTGTATTGTATTATATTTAAAAAAATCTACTTATTTACTTACTATAATTATTAAAATATTAATTGTCAGAAAATAAGTTGCCTCTGTACTCGTTGTAGTCTTTTCAAACATAACTGTTAAATGCCTAGATATAAAGTGCGTTGAGGCTGCTTCCGCGCACGTCACTCTCGATCAAGCACGGCGCAGGCGTGGCCGTATGCTTTCCGTGCCTTTGTCGTAAAAAATAAAGTCAATAAAATCGAAGTGTATCTTTTTAATTTGTGTTTGTTTTGTAGCTGCTAGTTGCACGTAAGTATTTGTGTCGGTCATTGACATTGTGGTATGCAGGGCATGGTTGCTTTATTGTGGCCTAATTCACTTGTCTATTGTCGGTTTATTTTATGTCGTACCTATGGTATTTCTGGGGAGGCCTATAAAGAGTTCGGCACTTGTCATGGTAATAATGAACAAGTCTGCAAAAAGTGATAATTCATATTAACTATTTTTGAATTTTGATTTCATAATAATGTGATCATCGTCACGAAAGTACATAACGTAGGAGCTACATTTTAAGTTCTGTTTATTAGATATAAATATGCTACTGGTTTAAGATATAATTACTAGCGTAGCCGGTTTCAAAAGCAAACAATTCAATCTTTATGTGTCATCGCATCAACTTACGACCTTAGTACTGTTTAACGTACAACTTGACAACTTTAACTGTGATGTCATAAGTCAGTTTATTACTTAGGTTTTAGAATATCAGTTTTTATAAGTACGAATTTTAGTCTATCGCTGATGATGGATGTTATAACGCCACCACTACAGGAGTGATAAAAGGAAATGTAACAGGAGATGATCACAGCATTTTCCTGACAACGACCCAAAATAATGAAAACTGTGGTTGCAACCTGCATGCAAAGCGTTGCCGCTTTGGCAAATATCTAACCTATGAGACATAGACCTCCCCAAGAAATGCGACACTGCACGGTCCTGGGTCACTTGCCATAGACTTTATAAATACTGCAATTCCATTACGCAGAAAAATTCCGAGCATAACCCTCACCATAGCTCGCTGAGCGCCCTTGAGCTTCCCAATACGGCCAGCGGTATAGGAGCACGTCTCAGATCCATAATGTTAACTCAGGCAACACACCGGTTGTACACTCATATGTTTATTTCACTTATGTTTATTGCTATACTTATGTTTAGTGCTTTTTATTATCACTCTGTAATGAGAACATGCGCCTGTATTGTAATGGAAGGAGTATTACAAACTGTCATCTTGCCGGAAAATTTAATCGCGATTTCTCGGTATTGAAAGGATTACCTCATAAAATCTTAAATTAAACATGTCTAATAAAACGTTTTCAAAGTAAGGAATTTGATTGTGTAATACATTATTCAACAAAGGCATTAACATTGCAATTCTTTTCCAATTTTTAATGATAAATAGTATTAAATTTTACTGAAC
This sequence comes from Parnassius glacialis, assembly GCA_033319125.1. NCBI lineage: Eukaryota > Metazoa > Arthropoda > Insecta > Lepidoptera > Papilionidae > Parnassius > Parnassius glacialis. Next base: position 23,292,728 of record JAVANC010000025.1, on the reverse strand, counting down.
CTTACCTAAGACACTTAAGTTGATGTTGACTGTGTACTTGTATTTCTTACTGAACCAAATAAGAAAGTGATAATAAACGTAGAAAATTAATATTAAATATTACATAAAAATATAGGTATGTACCGTACAATTCGAAGCTAACGACAGACTGCATAGACAATTAGTACAAACTCAAAAACGATATTTCAATAAAAAAAAATATTTCTGCTAATTCTAATAATTTTATTACCACTAGAATGTTTTTATATTGCTAACAATTTATTTAGTTTCGTCGCTGATGTTCAGATTTCCCACTGACCACATGTAAAATGTAAATACGTCACTATTAAAAATAACCGTATCTTTTTTTTTTCAGATTGCACAAGGAGAGCAAGTGATTTGTACGATGCGACCATTTTTGTTAGGTCATTGTTTTTTTTATATTATCTTATTGGTCAAGGACTTTTCCATCATTATGTATATAGAGCTTCCCGTAATTTATGTATCTGCATAACATCGCGAACCTTAATTTAGAAAAACAATGAAATAAATTTGGGGTAATTGAAAAGTAACTGTTTATAGTCCACGAAATCGTGTAGAAATGGTTTCAGTTTTACAGTGTTGCTGATGTAAAATAATCCATTACGCCGTGATGTCTCGTGGGTGTCATAAGAGGTAGCTGTGATAAATTTCAAAAAGATCGATCTTCCCATAGATGTTTATTTTCGCATTATAGACGCATTTTCTGTTTTTGCACACACGTTTTACACGTTTACACGTTTACTTGTTTGTATTGTCTTTAATTCGAGACCTACGATTTAGTAATCAAGTATTTTCATCATTAAGCCATTTGTACCACAACATATACTTAACATAATATCATACATTTGAACATGTCATAGGGTGTCACAGGTAAGGATATAAAAATACCTGATATCTATGTTAAAATGTCATCTAATATGCTTATACCGGATGTTTGTCCTTGTGCAATTTATGAATGTTTACAAGAGAAATAAATATAGGGGTTAAAGTAACATTAATAAGCGACATTGACATTTTGAGGCAAAATATTTACATTTAAACCATTTATGGGGATAACGTATTTTCAATTGAACTTTCTGCTGAAGCTGCGTCGCTTCGATGATTATAAAGTTATATATTTCTGACATCTCTGATTATGTTATCTATTTGTGCTTAATAAGATATGGACTTTCACACTTTCTTGCCAATTTCAAATTTCGCATTCACTCATTAATATGCATCGGTTTAAAAGATAAACGAGCCCACTTAATTAACGGCTATAATATATTCACCATTTACGTCAGACCAGATGTAAAATACTTAGGCCGGCGACGGGCAGCGGAATCAAAGGTGCGAGATGCCTGGCACAACGAGCGTCAATCCATCTGCCAAGCGTGACAGATAAAGCAAATCCTTTTTGTAGCAGGCGAGGCTTATGACAATTAAAAAAAAATTAGTGAATTATCACGAGCTAATTAATGATTTTTTTTATGAAACTAAAGCGACATACGAACTTACAGAATAACTCACGGTAAGTGGCTAGTGCAGCTCATGGACATCTGCAATTAAATTCAAACAAAAAGGCTACAGGTGCGTTACCACATCTAAGGCCTAACCTATGACTGAATAAATTATTTAATTTGATTTGATTTGTTATGATTCTGGCTATTGACCGCATTAATGCACGTGACAACGCATCTATATTTTGATTCGTAATCAAGGATAGATGTAGATGTCTATAGACCACAGCAACCACTTAACATCAGGTGGTCTGTGTGCTCGTTTGTCACTCTTATTCTATACAAAAACCTATGTAATCGTACGGTCTACAATATATTATTTATATTAAAAAATTATTCATATTCAAACATTCATTCGTTTTATATGCAATGTACACAACTAAAAAATATCGTGTACAAAACTTATGTACATTTAAATTTCGAACTTTTCTATCGACATCCGTTTAAAAGTACACGAAGAAGACACTGTCGGCATACGTGAGAATAATAAAATAACACGTAACGATTCTTATGAACCGAAAAAGTAATTTAAAATTATTTGTAATCAACAAACGTTTAAAACTGTTTAGTTATTTCGTGTATAGTGCAAGTCAACCGCTGTTATTAATTTTCCAATCTAAGTACGTATGGTCGTAAAGGCAAACTTGTAAAATAGGTTTCGAAATAATAAGAATTTAATTATACCGGACTGAAGTGATACGGTAACCTTCTAAAAGATTTACTAGATACTACATTATTATGAACCCTTTTTTATGTGCAATAGATTAGCTGTTTATATAGTATAGTATAGTATAGCAGTGTAGTTAATCAGTTACACAATCGGTCTGGTCTGGTCTGGATTGTTTACCGGTTGAATTCACTCCGCTACTCTGTAAATATAAACAAAAATCGGCTTTTAATCGATACTGATACATTTTTGACTACGTCGTAACCGCGACTGGCGATCATGTGGTCTTGAGTTAGAATCAGGTTTGAATTCGGGAGTGTTTCACTCCCATGTCTCGGGAAACACGTAAAGCCGTTGGTTCTGCGCCTGATATCCCGCCAGTCATGCCTAATTGATGTGCCGTCGGGCTATGGAGTGAGAATATATGTAAAAGTAGATATTGCACTTTTGCTTGCGCATACAAGTGTACTATATTATGTTTTTATAACATTTTTATAGCCAGTACATTATAGCACACATTTTTTATTTTTAACTTCCTGCTTTGTAGATTAATAATCTTCAAAAGTAGAAAGTTCTAAATCTCACGTTTTGAGGTCCTAGGAAGCCGTTTCGACTATTGACGTCCGGCGGTGTGTGTGTGTGTGTGTGTGTGTGTGTGTATGTATGTATATATGATGAAAATAAAGTTTTGTCGTACGATATCTTTAGCACGAACCAACCGATCGAGATGGGTGAGCTGATTAGATTTTCAAGTCAATCGGTCGAGCCGATTCAAAGATATTTAAAAAATAAAAACCAAAAAAACGTAAATTAAATAGATTTTCGGGTGTTTTCGAGCACAATGCTCGAAAATAAGCGGGAAGTTCAAGGGATGACCTGCAGGGTCAACCATATTTTGAAATTTGAATGAGTGTGGACCTTATTGCACTGTAATCAATATCGTCGATAAATCATTCTCGCAGATATTATCAATGCGGACGAAAATGTGTATTAAGCAAATTGCCGTGTAAAGCTTGGTAAACATCACCATTTTAATAAGTCATTTTAATAAATTCGTTACGTGTAAATTTATGTAGAAATACTTGTTGGCGAAGGTTAAGCGAGAGAAACTGCGTCTGTTTTGTTCTTTTCAAAACGTAAAATTTAATATTTATGCAGGTGTCTCCGCGTCGTATTGCCTACTCGTACAAGTCGTCCAAGAAGAATATATGACTTGGTAATGACGTCAAATTTGCATTAATGCGCTGCGCTAACGTGGACACTTCTTGTTACCGACACGGCACACCATCACAGGAAATCGTAGTTGTTGTGTGCGGTCGCTACTTCTGGTCACTGGTAACAATTGGTTGCTTGTTTTCTGTCAGTTTTATGACGGATGTCGTTGAAGAAACATTACCTTTGCTTGTTGTGTTGATTACACGATGACGTAGACGTCGTTGCCGTAAATATTTACAGGCAAATCAACCACGTCAAAGTCATCGCCGTACAATTGTAAAGAAATTTCTTTTTTTTCTTTTTCTTTAAACGTTACCCCCACACTAGGATTTTCCCCTGTATCGTGAAGGCAGTTTATAAACACAAATTGCACAAGGACAAACATCCAGACCCGGAACAATTATTTGTAGGCCATATAAATACTTGTTCCGTGCGGTATTCGAACTCGCGGCCCCCAGCGCAGAAACTCATTGCTTAGCCACTGCGCCACGGAGCCGTCAAAATCTGTTTTGTGATGTTTGTGCTTACAACTGACGTCTTAGGCACTGCTCAAACCTAGATACTTTTGTGTCTTTTGTGGGATACAAGCTACTAAAGAATATTTTATTTTATGTAATCAATATAAAATAAGCCATTCCTTGCACAGACGCATTCACTTTTTGTGTCCAATGAGGGCATCCACGATTTTTTCTGCCACAAGGGCGGCGCCACTTTACAGTGAGGTAAAATATTTGACAGATTTCATAGCGGGGATGATAATTTATTAGGAAAATGTAATCTTTAAGGTTTCTTTCTGTATTATTAGTTATATTTTATATTAATTACATTAGAAATGAATAAACCAAACTATAAATATAACTAAAAGCCGATTTTTTTTAAAAGAGTTACAATGTGCAAAAAATTAAAAATTAAAATTACTGACGCATTGTGTTGTGTATTAATATAATACTCTAGATAATTATAAACTATTATTTAAAAAGAATTTCTCAACTAACTGACACTGCGTAAAAAAAACTTTACCTCAGTCACAACTAGCGACAATTGGTGAGTGGAAAATTATTAGCCCTCATTGTTTCCACTTGACACATACCGACCGCCAAGCAAAAAGTGTTCGGTGTAGGTAACTGGAAACTAGTTATCTAATTTATTAATCGAATGATTTAACATTAATCAACGCAAATGCAGTATTCACCAAACTATATTATGCAAAAGTATAACTAACGCATTGTATTTTATAACATTCCCTCATCCAGTCCCATGCCTTTTTAATTGAAATTATTTTTCAGTAGCAGTCTCTGTAAAAGATTTTTGCTGTAAAAAGTATATATTATTATTTATATTTCTAGTAGTTTTATTTTTCTAAAACATTTGAATTTTTCTTTAAAATATTATAGAAACATTTTGTATTGAGAACTCATTGAGTGGATTTTAACAGTTGAATACGAAATATGATAGAGTGATGGATTACCATTTATTATTGTATTAAATTATTATTAAACTTACATTATAATTAAAAATAATAATTGAATACATTATTTTTACAGTTTTTTTACGCGTTTAATTTTATTTATTTTTAATTTCCCACGTTTCGGGTGCTTTGCAACAACCATGGTCACGGGGGAACTGGACAAAGTTAACACAGAGTACCTTCAGCTTTTTATAATTATCACTTTAAGGGCGATCTAGCCACAATGATCTTATTGTGTCTTGAAGTCTTGCAGTGGTATGCTTGAGTTTAGTTTTAACTTTAATTACAGGATCCCAAGCAGGTGTTAGTACCCAGCCTCCTGTTTGAAATTCAGATGTTTTTATTTCCTTGGTAGAAATCGATGTTCTATGGCTAGGATTTGTGGTCTATCAAATCGATGTAATGGTAGGGGTTGTCTAGCATAGGACCACCAACTGCAGACTCTTAACCATATAAGCAAAATTAAATACGATTAAATCCGTAAAAATAGTTTAATTCAATGCGTAGTGTTTGCCTGAATATAAGAAACCAGCAAAATAAAAGTGATAAATATTATCTAATTAATTTACGATATTATTTTTCTAAGACCGTTCACGGATATACAACATGCCATCTCCATTTATTATAATAAGGTTATATATATATATATATATATATATATATATATATATATATATATATATATATATATATATATATATATACTTTATATATAAACTTACGTGTCACGTTGTTTGTCCGCGATGGACTCCTAAACTATTGAACTGATTGCACTGAAATTTTGCACACTGTGTGCAGCTTGCTCCAACTTGAGAGATAGGATAGTTTTTATCCCGATAAATGAACCTAAATTTTTTTTATTGCGAATTTAAGGATTTTTATAGGAAGGGTCTTTGGAAAGGGCAGAACAACGTTTGCCTGGCGAGCTAGTATATATAATATATATGCCTGGCGAGTTAGTATATATATAATAGTTTTCAGGCTGTGCGGTAATAATTTTACAGAACGGACCACTTGACTACTTCCCAGGCGGCGCAATATATTGCAACGGATGAGTTATGTATGAATAACAGAATAATGAGTTTGATTTATTAATTTTCACTTAAGCTTAATAGGTTCCAACTCAATTAATAATTACAATAGGCCTTGTATAGAGATTACATACAATAAACAGCACTCAGATTGACAACCTCCGACATTTTTAATATTAAATATTAAGAAAGTTAGATACAGAATGCAATGTTAATGAATGAATTGAAGTTTAAATGTTAGTAAATAATAGTTTAAAAACTAAAGAGAGACCCTTTTGTAGATAACCGAACCAAAAAGTAGAAAATAATTTACAATAAGTTTAAAATAAGAAAATAGTTATTAACATAAAAAAAAATTATTGTAAAAAAGCATGGGGAAAATTATTATCTACTTCTTAGTTTGGTTATCTACAAAAGCGTGTTTATTTAGTTTTTTAAAATTATTATTTATTTTCTATTTTTTAATGCGGATAATTACAAAAGCGTGTGTTTTGGAACGAAGTTATTTTACGCGGCTTATAGTAGTTTGAATTGGCAGAAATCGTCATTGTTTTATGAATTATTCGCAAATTCTGTGTATCCTGGTAAGGATAATGGGACAAACTGTTTAAATTATTGCATTGTCATCGGTCCTTGATAAATGTGCGAAGTTTGAAATCGATCCATCGTTTTGAAAGGAATGAAAATCACATTCAAAAATATATGTATACATAAGATACATACCAAGCTAATAAAAGAGTTTTAAAATGGCAGTAACGAAGTATTGTGAATTAGCTACATCTATCTCTGGGCTGGGCACATGCCTGCTCTTATTTCTGAGGTCAACTGCGAAGGAGAGGAGGGGCCGATGAGCGGCATGTCATTGAAATATTTTTTTAAATCTTCAGATATGATGGATTCAGCGCAAAGAAAAACATTGTGAGGGCAACACAATGTTTTTCTTTGCGCTGAATTTATTTTAAACATCTTTATAAAGTAATGAAGTAGAGTGAATAGAAGTTTTTTCCGTTACCGTTATAGCTTATTAATGTCCAGTATATGTAGGTATTCCCCGTAGATTGCCTCATATCGTATATATTTGTCATAGTTGCCATGCTTGGCAAGACAGTTGGCAACCGCAGTTTTTTATTTTTAGACGTTATTAGGAAGACACTGCTTCTCATCTCCTGGTGTTTCCCTCTGTTGCCTCTTACGGGATGATATGGAGTAGTGGTTATCCTTACACCTAGGCCCTAAATAGAACTTATACAACAAATACAATTTGAAACTTAATCATAACTAAATATGTTTTATGATGTATGGTGTAAGAATATCCTCTACCCTATGTAGTGCATATCCCTACACCGCCACTACACGGATTATTTCAATCATATAAAATGTTTTTGTTTTTGCCGAAGACTTTTTTGTCAATGCCAAGTAAATGGAAGAAAAGACAAATCTCGCAATATTAATTCATGTAACGTGCGCTATTTGTGATACGAAGAATGAAATTGCTTGTTTTGTTGTCGCTACACATCCACGAGCACAATAACGTAGGTCAGTATAGTGCATTCACCGCACTTTAAAGCGCTTTACTGACTTCAGTATCAACGCGTAGAACTATGTGGATATGCCTTGATATGAAATTTTTTGCAATATACCTATATTAATTTAAGAATTTCCTCTGTCATAGGACAAAAGAGAATAAATATTATAGAATAAAGACAAAGTATGAAAGAACAAAACCCTTTACTTTTCCAGATTTCAATATATTTTAACATTTTCAGGTCTGTAAAATCAGATTTTATTTTCTTTTCTTTATTAGCATGTGAAAGTTTACTGCATGGATTTATTATTGTTGGTTGTTGACAGCTTTAATGCATTTATTTAAAATGATGTCTGTATAAGTTTATGTATGAGTGCTAGTATTGTTTTGTATCCTAATTTAATTTGACATTTAGTTATATAATAAATACATAACTAAGTTTTCATTAGAATCAATTGTATATATAATCGAAAGTAAGAGCAGAACAAATCGCATTACTCATTTTTTATATGTTATCTATTGCCTTATTGTAAAAACCACATCCTTACTATGCTCATCTCCTTTCTAATGCACTCTGCGTGGCAAGTCGACATAGTCGCAACCGTCCCGTTGCACTCGTAAGTAGTGTAACCAATAATATAATAGGAAATTATAATATGGAAATAGTACAAAAGAACACTGTTCAGCTATTTTTAATATGGATATGAATATACTTTGTTACACTCAGCTCAATTATATATTACTGTTCTATTTATCAAAATTTTGAAGGATTACAAAGGTAATTTTTTTAAACGGAATAAGGGTGACATGCGAGCACACAGCCCACCTGATGGTAAGTGGATGCTGTGGCCCATAGACATCTACATATATCCTCGATTAAAAATCAAAATGCAGATGCGTGGTCACCCCTAAGGACTAAGATGGAATGCCTCGTTTCCAGTAAGAAGGGTCTCCGGTTCTAAACACGTAGTGCTGAATGGGTATAATGATATTATAGCTTAATTTAGGTATTAGTCAGGCAGGATTACAAACTATTCACACCTCGAAAACTTTTAGGACGTAAAGAAAGAATAGTCTCTTAACTAACTTATCACGTGGAAGTTGTTGCAATATGTCCGATATTTCAACATATTGTATCACTTAATTTTAACATATTATCATATCTCTATAAGCATCTGTGTGTGCGTGTGTGTGCGAGAATGCTCATAATTAATGAATGTTTTCACCTTGCATACCTCGAAAAGAAATAACGATAATATAGTCTTCTAAGAATATATCATAAGTTCGATTTATTTTATTGAAAAAGTTCTTCGTAAATCAAAATTACAATGCGAAAAAAAATACAGAATCGATTTTAATGAAAACCTAATCAATTATTCATCATGCAATCATGGAATTGGCTTGGAGACTATGCGATGTTATCATTTTGTTTAAAAATAAGCGAAATTAATAAGTTACGTGTGAAATTACATTTGAACTTGGACACATACAACAATCAAGGATTACATTTAAGTGACGCCAAAACCTACCAAAACAAAACATTTAAATAAAACTACTTTTTACGGAAGTTATCGCGTGTATTAACTTATAAGAATATTAAATGAGTTAATATACACGATAAAATCAGTAAAACTAGTTTTATTTAAATGTGTAGAGTTTGCGTAAACATACGAACTCATTAAGAGATCATTACAAAAGAGACATAGTCAAGTTATTGTAATTACACGCACTAACCCACACATATGCACCTTAAATCATTTGCAATTGTATAATATCAATAACATAGTTTTAGTTGCATATTTGTGCTTACAGCAATGGTCTTTAACGAGCAGTAAAAGGATTTAACAAGAAATGTTCGTGTGCGAATACATATCAAGAATTTGAGCATGGTTTCGGCGTCACTTGAAATGTACCGAGCCCTCCGTGTTTATCTTTCTTGTAAAAATTTGGATTTTTAAATGTCGCAACAATAAAATAACATATAAATGGATATTTAATAAATAAATCAAATTTGGCCTCTTCGCCTTGACTAACTGTAAGACGTGAACACAGTATATAAAACGTATATTTAAGTTTTCGTATAATTTAAATTGGTTGTTATTAATGGTTTTGAAAATGATTTCGATTAAGTAAAATCACTGTTATCGGCAGTTTATCGCAAACACCCTCGGTACCGCTACAAGAAAGCGACCCACATTTTCACCCGGCTTTATACGAGATTTTCTAAAACCAGTCTTAATCGATGTTAACTAACGGGTCATCACAATCTTATCTTCTTTATTAGACAGGATATTTTGGTGTTTACATACTGACACCAACTGTGACTACTATCAATTTCACTATGTAAATTAATTAAAATATACAAATAATTATGTATGTGAAATACACGTTTTAGATTAAATTATTTAAGTGTAACACTTTTATAATTGCCTAGATTTCTAAAAAATTAACTTCACAAGATTAACAGCTAGATTATCTTTGATACGAAACTTATCTTCAAAATAGATTGACAAAGAAATTCTCTTTTATTTAATACTAATAGTTATAATAAAATTTATTGGCACAAAGTAAGATTTTACATTATTTATCGTTATGACATTTGAACAACACGTGCGTGTTTACAACTTTTAATTTGTTAGGCAACTTTTATATTTTCGCCAATTTTAATGATTCTTTTTTTTTATTAAATAGGTATACTTTAGAGGCGGTCCCGTACACAGTTAAAGAATAGTAGGAGATGAACTTTTTAATGTTACTTTTTAGACGACATTACAATTGCGATATTCTCGCTGGCGTCTCCACTTTTATTAAAAGTAATTTTTTTTAAGATTGATTATAATTTTTGAATTATGTTATGTTATGTTTCCAAGGTAAATAGTAAGTATAACCGAGTGCCCTAAAGGCCTAAAGTTCTGAGTTCTATTGCGCCACAGGTCTCGTGTTCCTGTCCAAAGTCTACGGTTGTGCAAATAGGCAAAAACAATCATTGTTGATTTCGGTTCAGACTGTTTTATGGTTATTCCCGCTTCCCGTGTCTCTGAGAGTTATCGCATAGATACCAGGGCACAAGTAGCATATAAGTATATTTCTTCGTAATACTACATCTTCTGCGCAGTTGATAGCTTCTGGAAGTATTCGAAAGTGGTCGTCGACTTCTTGACCATAAAAACAATCTTCATTAACATTAAGGAAATATTTGTTTTTGATATAAACATTTTTCTTTTAGTATTATGCTTGGTGGTGGGCCTGAGTAACGCGCGATGGTTGAGACGAGGCCGCACAGACCAACCAAGAGAGACCAGCTTCATCGGAGAAGCAACTAACGAACTTTCTACTACTATCTTTCAGGTAATTATAATATAAAGATATTAAATAATTTCCCTTTATTACATGATAATTAAGTGTAGCTTGTACATGCGAACTATGAGAGAGTAATATCTATTTAGAAAAAATTGTATATTGTATTCATATAATTAAGTACACGATTGCGATGGAGCCTAGAAAGAGGATACTATTTTTAGCTAGAATGTATCTAAGAACATTTCTGTGTCCCACGGTAACCCCGAAACAAATGAATTTGCGCAACGATATCTTAATCTATTTGTTTTACATGGACACCATAGACTATGAGAATAAAATAAATAAAGCGAATATTAACTATGAAAACTTGTGACCCAAAAAGTAGTAATAACTATCATAAACATAATATAAGTTAGACAACTACGCACGGTTTCTTTTATATAATGAGATTTAATTTTTTAAATTTCCTGAATGCTAGTTCAGGCCGGCAACGAGGTGCAGTGTCAATAGCGCAAGGCGACTATTGATTGTCAAACCACTTTCCAAGCCTGGTGGTTAATTTGGAACACAGTGTTGGCTAGTGGATGATTAAGAATTGATAATTATTTTAATATTATGTCAATTTTTAATACAAAACTCTTTTTTTGTAAAGAAGGATTAGAATTTATTCAAAAAAAGAATAATAATTTTAATTTTCAAACTAATACTTTTTCTTTTTTTTCTAGGGTTACATAGATGATAACAGAAATATTGCTTTTTCGCCTCTTGGATATGCAACTATTCTTGCCATTTTAGCTGAAGGAGCCAAAGGCGAAACAAGAAATCAGCTAATGTCAGCATTGCATTTGCCAGAAGACCAAAATCTTACCAGAAAAACTTTCCGTTATATAATGGAAAGGCTTAAAAACACAAATGAATATAAATATAACAAACCTGAATTGAAAAATTTCTTTTATATTTACAAAAACTATACCATTAACGAGGATTACAAAAAGATTTTGGAAGATTATTATCTAACAGATGTTAGGTCAGTAGAACTGTATAACTCAGGAATGACAAAGACTGATGATACCAATACTGACAGTAAAGTAAATGTTGAACTGCCCAAGAAAACAGAAGATAGTGAAATAAAGAAAGATATTCCTGAGCTTGCACCTCCTAAAGAAACAGAAGAGAAATTTATCTCTTTCGCTGTCGAGGATAAACCTGAAAAAGTTGACATTTCACAAACAGAATATAAACCGGCAAAGAACATTAAGGAGAAGATCAAACTAGTTAAGGCATATCCTAAAAAAGGAAAAGAAGAATCGGACGACGAAGAAGAAACGATGGTAGCTGTTGAAGCAAGAAATCATGCTAGGAGCTTGAAAATCCTGCAAGATAAAAATGATATTACTTCAAGTGTATCTGTCAATAGCGTCGGGAAAAAATCTATTAAAAGTAAGTAAAATGCTAACAGTAAAGAATATTTATGTTGAATTTTTGATAGAGGTCAGAAGTATACTATTTGGTAGGTCGACCTCCTATTCCACACAACTGTAGTACATACGAGTACACTACTGTGGTCCGGCTTGAAGAACACAGAGAGTTAGTTCATTGATAGGCTACAAAGTATTCCATTTTAGTCCTCAAACATGGCAACGTACCCGTAGTTTTCTTGTACTGAAGTCTGTGGCAGATGTCCATAGCTTTTTGTAGTCACTTTCGATTTTAAGGGCTGTCAGCTTATTACTTTTTTTTATTTTAAATCTTATAGCACTTAAAATGTACAATTGGCGGACTTAATGCCTTTAGGCATTCTCTAGCAGTCAACCACGAGCTAAGCAGAGACACTTAAGCAAGTGCCATAAAAACATCAATATATCCGTACGTGAATATAAATATAAAAACATACATACCATACGTTCAAATACAATAATAAATATGTATATATAACTACAGATAACCTAAATAATATACTCTATACCTGATACATATCATACATCATTTTTAAATAATATGTAATACATACATTTTAAGCATACATACATACTAACACATTATACAAAAAAAAACATGAATAATTTGAATTATCCGACCATACATAAGCAGAAACATTTAAATAAGAAGAAGGAAGAAGAAGAAGGCTGCAACAGAACTGTTTTCCTGATATGAGGATGTAATTTATTCCATAACCTTATAGCCTCAGCGGCGAAAGACAGACATACTCGTAAATTTGGTACGGCGAGGAAAAACGTAGTTCCCTCGGAGGATCGCAGGTTACAATCGTAAGAAGAACCCAAATTCTGAAACTTGCATTTCATTTGCATTTTGGGAGTGCATGGACCATATAGGATTGAAAATACTTTATAATGTTATTAAAAAAAGTAGAAAACTAAGAGAACAAAATAGCATAGAATAGAATAATTTTTTATTCAATATTGATTACCTACATGTAATTCTTATTGAAAGTCATTTTTTACTTTACCACTGGTTCGAAAAATATCCTCTCTTCTGACAAGAACCAGCAAGAAACCCAGCGGGACTTTTTCAAAAATAAATTTTACAATATAAATGATTACAAACTATTTACAAAATTTATTTTAGAAACAGTTAGGAGGCGACCACCTCATTCCCAGGGGTAATTATCAACCATGTGTTCATTTATATTATAATAACCCTTATTATACAGTTTTTGTTTAATTAAATATTTAAACTTGGTAATAGAGATACCTTGCATATTTTCTGGGGCTATGTTGTAATAGCGTATACCAGCCCCAAGATAAAATTACTGACTCTGTGGAGTCGAGAGACTGGTATCACTAGCTTCTGTTTGTTCCTAGTGTTTACAGAGTGTATATCAATTTTTTACTAAACCTACCTTTGTTTTTGTGAACATACATTAAATTTTCGTAAATATACTGAGAGGCCAAAGTTAATATAATTGTTTCTTTAAATTTTTCTCTAAGAGACTCTCTCGATTTAATGTAGTAAATAGCTCTTATTGCCCTCTTCCGCAAAACAAAAATAGTTTCTAAATGAGCCGCATTTCCCCATAGAAAAATACCATAAGCCATTATGCTATGGAAATAACTAAAATAAACTAATCTAGCTATCTCCACACTAGTGAGACCTCTAATCATTTTTACATCATAAGCTGCAGAGCTTAGTCTGCTTGCTAGTTTAGTATATGGGGCCCCCTTTGAAGTTTTACATCGAAAGTGATGCCAAGAAAAACAAAGGATTCAACAGGGCTCAGTTCTTCCCCATTTCAAACACATTGGTATTCAGATTTTTAACATTCGATGTTGTAAAAATAATAAATTTAGTTTTATTGCCGTTTAAATGCAGATTATTAACGTTAAACCAATGCACTAATTTTGATATAGCATTATTCACTTCATCGCATTTAAATGATAGACGTTTAAGTTTCAAAATCAAGAAAGTATTTAGTTTTAGTTGTCATTATTATCATTACAATTATATGTCAAATTTAAATTATTATTACACAAAATTTTTCATTTGTAAATGTAAGTTATGTCTTAGATTATTTTTCTGTTGCAATCCCTGTATATAAGGCAGTATGAACAAGGCAATTTTGTGTACATTTAAATTATCAAGTTGTTTAGTATATCTTAATAACTGTTCTTTACGCTGCGTCTTCTACCAACAAAAATTATTATTGTACTATTTGGGCAAAATTTAGTAACTATAATTTTATTTAGGATGTCACTAAAATATGCTCCAGGCATGCAGCAATTTAGAATATTTTGTCTCTATAAAACGTTATTTAAAATTATGCCTAAATTTTTCCCATGTCATCGCTATACAAAATTATGTTATTTTTGATAATATTTAAATTATTTTTTATTTTAATATCCTCTGCTATGGTACTGTCGTAGAGTTTTGTGGCGATATAATATTATCAGCACACACCGACTCTGAAGAAACTGGTATTGACCGCTGTATTATATGTAATATTATCTAATGTTACAGCTTCTAAAATAGATTCTGTGATGATTATCTTCAATGGAATGTTCTTCCGTGGCTCCTGGAAACAGCCTTTCGAAGCAGTGGAAAATGGTGTATTCTACAAATCCAATACGGAGAAAATACAAGTGCCAATGATGAAGACTACGGGGACATTCAAGACCAGTTCGCTCCCAGATTTAGACAGCGAAGCCATTTTGTTACCTTATGATGTAAGTAGTATAATTTACATTTAAAATACAAAAACACAAAAGACCGTTTTGGAGCACAGAGTGCAATTATCGAGTAAAAACTACTAAAGCGCGAGAATTTAAGAATAAAATAAATCAGGCGACATACTAACTATAGCTGTAGTATAGAATCACTTCTAGTCCAAGGTTATACCCCGTTATTACGAACAATTAATTTATTAGTAATAGAGGAATAAGTTTTTGCCGAGTTGCCTATCCATATATAGTTTACAAAAAATCACTAACTAAATTTTAAATAAAATGTCTTGCGGCCATATTTGACAAGCAACGCGGCAAAAACTTATTCATCAGCGTAGGAATCACGAGATCTCGGACTATTTACAAAAATCTTACATCAAACGCGAAGAAATAATAACGTATAATATCTAAGACATGATGCACTGACTTGAATTTCGAAAAAACCATGACCGCGCGAAAAATGCGAGAATTAAATATGTTTATAAAAGTACCTACCCATAGGAACTTTTTGTTGTGGGATAAAGTGGTTTCATCTTTAGATATTACAAAATATCCATAAATCTAAGTAAACCATATGACATGATGTAGTCCTGATATTGACTTCTTTACAGAGTTAAATAATCACTTAGGTATCAAATGATACATAGATATTGAAATATATAATTTCAAAATCTGATATTCATAAGTAATACCTATGTTTTAATCGATTTCATATGGGGTAAGAGTGATGTTATCTATGCTTTCTAAAGTGCCAGGGCCAGTGCAGACGCAAACGCTTGATCCATAAGATTTTACCTACGTACGTAATAATTTAAAATTTAAAATTTAAAATTTTGTACAGCCGACTTCAATATAAGCAACTTCAATATAGGTTATTTAAGAATAACTCAATAACCATTGGTCTGACCTTGATCAAATTCATATGGGACCACACGAGAACTATCAGCTTTCATATAAAAAAAAAGAATCATCGAAATCGGTTTGCCCAGTACAAAGTTATGAGGTAACACACATAAAAAAAAACATACACTCGAATTGAGTACCGTCTCCTTTTTGGAAGTCGGCAGAAAAATAGAATGAGTTTATGAAATGTGTTCTCAAAACGACCCAAAATTAATACGCCTTTTTGATATGACTTTCATGTTTATTTTATTATTACCACTATTTAATTAAATTTTTATGATTTTTTTTACTCCGATTCGCAATTTTGACTTTGTCAGTATGTTGTGTATGATTTTGCTTTTGTTTAAAAATATTAAAAAGTACTACAGCTTAGCCTTTATCAATGACAATTAATTGACTGGTTTTTGAATAACTAGTGAGATACGTCTTTATTAAACATAATGTTGAAATTATAAACATAATATGACATTGCTTTTACCTAACTGCGATAAAAAATTGTTACAATAAAATATTATACATAAAAAATAGGGTGAAAAATGAGCACACAGTCCACCTGATGGTAAATGGCTGCTGTGGCCCATAGACATCTACAACTATCTTCCTTTGCGAATTAAAATTCAGATGCGTTGTCAACCGTGAGGACTAAGATGGAATGCCTCTTTTCTAGTAAAAGGGTCTTTGGTTCTCTACACTCATCATACGAAACACAGCAGCATTAACCTGCTATTTTACGCTGGTATTCTGTGAAAGCGTGGTCATTCCCCGTTCGAGCCGACCCATTCGTGCTACAACTATACTATAAATATAGCTGCAGCTTGGCTCTACCACGTAGCTAGGCTTTTAAAAATATTAAATAGCTAGACTAAAAGTCTTAAATTCCATTCCATACAAACTCTAAGTATAATAAGAAATTAAAACATTTCAGGGCGGACGATATGCACTCCTGTTGGTAGTGCCACGTTCACGGGACGGTCTGACTCGTCTCACTGCTGACTTGCCTTCCGTTCCTGTCTCCGAAATACAAGAAACACTTCAAGACGAAGAATTACAAGTGTCTTTGCCGATGTTCAACGTGGAGACAACTACTAAGCCAATTGCGGCTTTAGCCAAGGTAACTGCTGTATCAAATTTTTCTTTAGGAGTGAAAATTTAGAAGTTTTCGTAATAACCATTATGATGAATTATGATGAAGTTTCGTATTAACCATTTATGCTATGCATGCTATTGCTATACCCCAAATATATACCTCAAAATTTGAAAACGAGACTGTACACCCAGTGCGTGTTGCCAGTGATGACATACGGAACTGAAACGTGGTCCTTCACTGCTGGGCGGATAAGGAAGCTCAAGGTCGCTCAGCGAGCTATGGAGAGGGCTATGCTCGGAGTTTCTCTGCGTGATAAACTCGGAAATGAGGATATCCGCAGTAGAACCAGAGTGACCGACATAGCCCAACAGATTAGTAAGCTGAAGTGGCAATGGGCCGGCCATATAGCTCGAAGAACCGACAACCAATGGGGAAGAAAGGTTCTCGAGTGGCAGCCTCGTACCGGCAGGCGAAGTGTAGGGCGTCCCCCCACTAGATGGAGTGACGACCTGGTAAGATATGCAGGAAGTCGATGGATGCAGGTGGCTCAGGACCGTGCTTTGTGGCATTCTTTGGGGGAGGCCTATGTTCAGCAGTGGACTTGTGAAGGGCTGTAATGATGATGATGATGATGCTATTGCTTGAATGTCCAACAATGTAGACGTGGCATACACTGGCATATTATTTTTGATTAGCGAATTCTTTTATTACAAGATGGTCATCCATGTGACTGGGTGTATAGTTTGAAGTATTATCTTACATAGTTTTGAATATACGTAATTATGCACCAGACCTTTTTTCTGTTCGGAGAGTAAAAGAGTCATAGTCCTCATGGGTGATGTACACACATATCACTTTACTACTGGTTGTTGTTATATAAGATGATGAAAACTGTAACCTAAGTTCAGTTATTACTATTTCGATATGTACATAAATTGAACATTTTTACATTTTCATAAAAATATTAATTCAAATATGTAAACAATTTCTATCATTTATTTGATTATATTATATCTATGGCTTATGAACTTTTATTTATAAAAAAATAAGTGAAGCGTATCAAAATATAACGGTTTAATTTCTTTATCCTTGACAAACAAAGATAAGAACATTTTTCTTTGTAGCGCCCGATTAAATAAATAAAATATCAGGTGTAAGTAAGTGAATATACTTTAATTAACTATTTCTATAACTATCCAAATGCCAGCTTTATAAACGGTTATTTAATAAAAAGTTAGGTGAAGCGATTCAAAATATAACGGTATAATTTCTTTATCTTTTACAAACAAAGATAAGAACATTCTTTGCTGCGCCCGATAAAGTTGATAAAATATCAGGTGTAAGTAAGTGAACATACCTTAACTATTTCTATAACTATCCAAGTTTCTATCCAATTTCTATAACTTTATATATGTTTATTTAATAAAATGTTGGGTGAAGCGATTCCAAATATAACGGTAATTTTCCTTTATTTTTTACAAACAAAGATAAGAACATTTTTCTTTGCAGAGCCCGATTAAAAAATTGATAAAATATCAGGTGTAAGTCAAGTTTTAAATATTTCTATAACTTTCGAAGTGCCAGCTTTATATAAAATTATTTAGAAAAGTTATTCGAAGCGATTCGAAATATAATGGTATAATTTTTTTTATCTTTTTAAAACAAATATAAGAACATTTTACTATGCTGCACCTGATTGTGTACACCTTAACTAATTCTATAACTATAACTCTTCAAGTGCCAGCTTTTCCTGAACGCGGTTTACCTGACGGCTGATCGCCTAGGCTCTGATGACACATCATATATCAATAGGATGTTTAAAGTTGGTTTTAGTCGTCCACAAATTGAAATAGTCATATAGGTACTATTAAGTATTAAGTTAAATGACAGCTTTTGTCACTCTCATATACATATACAGAATGTTCGGAATGTCGATGCAAAGCATTGACAGGTCACCTCGTGGGGCACATTTTTGAGCAGGTTACCATAACCTAATGTATTTAAATTTCTAGTTATCCTAAAAATTATGATTTTTGGTAAATATGCCAAAATTTGGAATTTAATAGTTAAACCAATCGTTAATAACGATTAAACCGGTTAAATTAACTAAAAATCACTAAAAACATTGTTTTTACCTTAGCTTAAGAGGATTGTGAAGCTGTAAATTTTCATACAAAAAGCGATAACGTTTTCCCCCCCGTAAATATAGTCCAATTTTAATAATTTTTGGAAATGTTGTAGATATGACAAAAAACTAGGCTCGTACGTTTTTATTTTAAAGAAATATTGTATACAATATAAGTTATTAGCATCTAAATATCTATATTTTTGACTTAAAAACTTCCTCGAGCGTTTTTATTTTTTTTTTAATTAAACTAAACTGATTACTAAAAAGGTAAAACGTACAGGCCTAGATTAAAGTGTACTGAATCTAATAAGATCAAAATTGTCTTATTTTGTAAAGTTTTAGGGGGGTAAAAACGTTATCGCCGGAAACAACATTTTCAAAAAGAAAATGTAGGCAATTGCCTTCAAGACTTGCAATTCTCTCTATCGCACGATACGGGTCGGGGGGCAGGGGCATATTGTAGTGATGTTAGGGGTGGTGGGGTGTGAATACCAGTATTTTACGATTATGTTGTAAAAATAAAAGTTATATTTGTAAAATGAGCCGTGGTAGCTCAGATGGTTAGCGTTCGCTATAAGTTTCACAGTAGGTACGCAAGAAAGTCGGGTTCGATCCCCGCCGGCACCAATGAAATTGTTAATAGCAATTTTAAGTGCTGATTTACACGTGCTCGCCGGTGAAGGAAACCATCGATAGGAAAGCTGCATGTCTGACAAATAAGAAAAAAATATATATTTCGAAGACATGTGAAGTTCGCCAACACGCATTAGGGTAGCGCGACGGACCTTTCCTTGTCCTAACACCCTCTCAGAAATGAGAGGAGGCCTGTGCCCAGCAGTGGGACACGTATATAGGCTGTAACTTTTTGAGGTGTTATCGATATTATTATCGCCTAGGGAGGAGAAAATAATATCGATAACCTAGAAAGATAATACCTCTCATGAAAAAGTTAATGTCTGTGATTATTCAGTGTTTATCGATTATTTAGTTATTAATTTAGTCTTTATTGAATAAGGACATTAAATTAAAAATATTTCGAGTTTACAATAAAGTAGATAGGCAAATAAATAAAAAAGTAACAACTTGAAGAAATTATTATTGTTTATTATGACATATTACTTAATTACACTCTTTCTCGAACTGCCATTTCTCTAGGAACTCGAGGGTCAATCGTTTCTGGTAATAAACATTAAAAATGAAATGAGTAAAGTCTCGGCTGCATTTTTGTTGCCCAAAAGTGATCATGGTTTATTAAATTAAGTACGAAAACATGAAAAAGTTGTGTCCATACTACGAAAAAACAAAATTGCCAACCAGTTATATGTAATTATCCCTGGACCTGATAATAGTAATCATGGTTTCTTTTTTCTTTTTGTCCTTCTCGTATCAAAATTTGATCTGTTTTTAGTTATGGCCTCCAAATGTAGCATATTAGAATCAGAAATAAGACATTTTCACTTAGAGAATCATGTCCTTATTGGACATGATTCTCTAAGTGAAAATCCCATCGGGAGTTGTCCCTAAATAATAATCTTCGTAATCAATAAACAGTCTACACTTCCAAACTTTTAGATTATGTCTCCTAATCTTGATTCCTTGCAAAATGTTAAATTAATGAAATTGCAATGGAAATATTTTTTTATTTGCTAAATGATTTATTTCCACAATTCTTCGCCCATACAACTTAGCTCAATCTTGACTAACTCTGGTTCAATAATTAGCCCGACAGTCGAAGACGTGTGATGTGGTATATATATATATATATATATATATATATATATATATACATGACTTATTATTATTGTATTCTATTTGATTCTCTTTGTCAGATTCGATTCCTTCGCCAACTGAAGTACATCGTCCTTGCACATTACTGTCTGGTAATTATTTGTCTGTCTCGGAGTCACTGAAAAATAAATAGAAGCATAATAGTTTAAATTATATTTTATGGCTAACTAACGCGGGCGAAGTCGTGGGTGAAAAGCTAGTTTACCTATATAATTCGGTTCATCGTTTAAATTTCTGTGAGAGCGTAGTCGTTCCCCGGTCGAGCCGACCCACTCGTGCTACAACTATACTACTAGGTAATATAGCTGCAGCATGGCTATACCACGTATAGAAATTTTACTAATCAAATCTTTGTATCTCGAAAATTTTAGCATTTTCCTTGGAATCATTGGAATTCCACAGTAACAGTGATACGAACAACTCCTAACGGACTAATATTATTACTGGACAAGTGGTAAAATTAAAAATATTGTACAACCGATTTCAATAAAACTCAATTACAACATAATCTATGTAATGGTTGAAATGATTTCCATAAAATTTGTGTGAGACCAACTGTGAACAAGAAAAGAATAGGTAAGTATTCAAATTCGGTCGGTCTATCTCCTACCAGTCAACCAATGTACATCCAATAGTATGTAAGGTGGTAAGGTACGCGATCAAAGTAAGTACCTATAATTTATTATAAGTAAGTAAGTAAGTAAGTACGCCTACTTACCTGTTGCCCGTCCTTTCGATTTACGAAGCAAATTGCATATTTTTAGTTTTGTCTCTAATCTTTCTCTTCTATTCTAAAATGTGTAAAATTATTTTAGTTGATTGAATGTAATACACATCTCATAATCACTGACATGGTACCTATATAGGTAGATACTTACATAATAAAATAACAGCCCACTTCTAAAATTATATGTAGTAAGTCCCCACGTCTACAAAGACTATGCAATATAATAAAATTGCAAAGTAACACAAATTCATTATGTAACTTGTCGTAAATGTACGCAAATATAGGCTATCAATGAATGAACGCTCCTCCTGCGGGTATCGTAGTGTGCGTAACAAGTAGTGTAATATGTTGTATTTGTGTTGTTCAATGCTCTGAGCCCCGCGGGAGGCAGACCGTGCGTTATGAAACAGATAGCATTTTTGAAAATACCTACTCGCGTCGCGTATCGGCACTTCACAATCCTCTTAATGTGTATTCAATCGACAAACACCAATGCCATCAACACATCATTGACTAAATATGCTGAAGAATTAGAAATTTTTAGGAAAAATAAAGTAACTCTATTAAAAAAAACGAAAGTAGACTTACACATTCAAACATTTTTAAAAACTCTCTCGAGGCGCCACGACCACGAGATCTATCCCACCCTCAAGGTTTTACATAGATCTTCCGAGCATTCCATATATTATAGTATTCAAGAAACGTGGTTTTTAAGCCTTAATATTAGTAAGAAATATTAAATGATAAAAATGATAATGTGTTTCATAAAGTAAGTATTATGCATATGTTCCACTACTCTTACTTCTGAGGTCTATTAGGCAGAAGTAGTCCGTTACGTTGCCTCAATGCGTGTTGGCAGACTTCATATTTTTAAATGTTGTTGAAATATTTTTAATTTCTTATACAACATGTAACAAAAACCCTGTGTTTCCCGTTAAGTGCGTTATCAGGATCAGTATTCAAACCTATAGAAATAACTTTTTTTTACAACTCGACCAATTTATTTTATTTTATTATTATTATTATTATTTTAATTTTATGTGGTTTTATTACCTCTTACTGACACTAGCCGATGCTAAAGCAAAGTAAAGCGGGGTGTTTGACAATCCTCTTACTCCCTGGACAATGCACAGGTCATAAAACCACATAAAATTTGTATACAATATTTTTTTTAAATAAAATAAAAAAAAATATTGGTCGAGTTTAAAAAAAAAAGTTATTTCTATACTTTTGAATACTGAACTTTATATCGTACTTAACGGGAACCACATGGTTTTTGTTACATATTGTATATGCAGATTTCTAAATAATATTTTACGTCACCGCCGAGCACCTGGTGAATTAGCACTTAAAATTGCAAATAACCATTTCACGGTGTCACCATTCATTGAACTCTGTTTTCTCGTGTACTGTTATAATTTTAAACTGATTGATTATTCCCTTAAACTATCACGGCTATCGAAAGTCCACTACTGATTGCCTCGTATGCCATTGTTGCTATACTTGGCAGGCGGGTTGGTAATAGCAGTTTTCTATTGTTTTAAGGTTGTTATCAGGAAGGTGGTGTTGCCCATCTCCTGTTTAATTTCCCTCTGCCGTTTCTTATGACACCCGCGGGATGATAATGCGTATTTTTATGAATATATATGAATTCTCTTACACAGCCTTAACACGGCGTTTGACCTCTGTTTGTATTTAATAAATTTATGCGAGTATTCAATTTATGCAAAATATATGCAAGTATGCAATATTGCCTATATAGTTGCATTGAGTTAAATACCTATATAATGATATTAAATGCAAATATTAGTCATTTTAAAAGCTCGTGTTTTATTTATGTTGCAGTTTGGAGTGAGCAACATATTTAGCCGAGAAGCTGAGCTCTCTGGTATATCGCAAGACGAGGGCTTGTTTGTTCAAGAGCTCGTGCAACATGTCGCCGTCCGCGTGGACAATGCTAATTCAACTGCGAATGAACTTTCCGGTAAGAAGTATCAAACATTTTTCTGCCTTGTGGGTAATTAGCCGTTCACGCGAATGTTGATCATGAGGTCTCGAGTTCGAATCCTGAGTCGGACCAAAATTAGTTATTGCGTTTTTCTGTCAAAAAGGAATTCTCAATAACAGCCCGTTTGTAAGAAGTTGGCGTTGTTTCACTCCCTGCCTGGAAAAGCACCGAAACTTATACATTATTATTTAAAAGTGGTAGACCCACGCGGCAGCTTTTGCTGACGCACGGATGGGCCAGTTCGAACCGGGGTGGTACCACGACCTCACAGAAAACCAGCGTGAAGTAGATGTTTACCTCTGCGTTTCGCTTGGTGAGTGCAGGTGGCCGGAGGCCCCTTTTGCTGGAAATGAGGCATTCTATCTTAGTCCTCACGGGTGACAACGCATCTACATTTTGATTTGTAATAGAGGATAGTTGTAGATGTCTATGGGCCGCAGCAACCACTTACCATCAGGTGGACTGTGTGCTCGTTTGCCACCCTTATCCTATAAAAAAAAATAAAAAAAATAACCAAAACATGGAG
The DNA here is from genome assembly GCA_033319125.1 of Parnassius glacialis. Classification (NCBI taxonomy): domain Eukaryota; kingdom Metazoa; phylum Arthropoda; class Insecta; order Lepidoptera; family Papilionidae; genus Parnassius; species Parnassius glacialis. The sequence goes on along the minus strand of JAVANC010000025.1, from coordinate 23,268,657 downwards.
GTGCTCGTTCCAGTGGCGACGTGTGTAGATACTAATAATAAAATCACAAATGTGTATACTCTTTATATTCATAACAAGCTATTCCCCGCGACTTCATTCGCGTAGAATTTATTTCGGTTGGATTTCATGTGTTTTGATTATTTGGTGCGGAACCCTAATTGTTTTTCTAAAATAAAAGTAGCCTAAATTACTTCTTATAACACCACCCAGTGAAAGTCGTAAAATCCAGTCATTTCGGAGATTAGCCAGAAAAAACAGACAGCCCGGCAGACAGAAACATTTTTAAAATTTACTTCAATTTTATTTATTTGTATAGATAAGCTTATAATTAGTTAAGAATAACTTTATAATCTTCTATTTTATTTCATTTAGTTGCTAACCCCGGAGTGCAATCGCTAAAGAACATCCCTCTCTTGGAGGAGAGATCGCCACGCCGCTTCTGTGTGGAGCATCCATTTATCTTCTACATCATCGATCGTCTGGACAACCTAGTTGTAGTCGCTGGTAAAGTCGTCGATCCAAAACAACCTACACCGTTTAGAGTTTAAAATGTGGAAATATGTTTGTATTTTATAAGGATCGGTTACATTTAAGCTGTTATATTATAATGGCTTGTTTGCTTTTATACTTTGTCAGACCTATATTTTTTCCCGATAGGGATTACAATATTTAAACCCACCCCTTATAATTCCTTTTTTGGATATTATCATTAGTGTTTATGTCTTGTATTTTGTTCAATACTTTTGCTGTGAGATAAAGATGTTTTAGATGATCCTAATATTTTTTTATACCTGCATTTGAATGAAAACCAGAAGCATTTGATAACGAAAAAGTACACAGCGTAGATTAAGTTAACTTAAGTTTTTTAATTTATTATTTTTTTATGAATGTTGTGAATTGTGATACCGAAATAGAATAAATTATTTATTTTCACATAAATTGTTTCCTTTGAAATATCCCCATGCACTTTCATGAAATTAAATCTGCTAAATAAAATAAATAGGTACTTCAAGGTTTTCCGATTTTTAAAATATACTTTTTCTATGATAAAAATACACGTAACGATAACTTGTAGACATTTTCTTTAGATAATCAAATAAAAGAAAACTTTTAATCTTTTTTGAACACCACTTCATATAAGACTCTCCACTATGTTTGATAAATATGTCCTTCAGTTATACCATCTTCCTATTTGGACCTATTTTTAGTCGTTAAGCGGTCAAACCGCGAACTCAAATTGGTCATAGTATCAAGAAGGCCGCTTCTAAGTTCACGTGTTGTGAGGCAACTACGGAACCTTAGTAAATTGTGATTTTGAGGATTGTGAATTTCGCCGATTTTAATAGTTCTTTTTTTAATTTTTTTAATAAATGTTAATTGGAAAGAAACCTATTTATTAAAAAATAATAATAAATAGGTTTCTTTCCAAATTTATGTGGAAAAAAAACTAAGTTCCAAAGTGTGGCAACACAGGGGATGACATTTTTAATTATCATTACAGCCTATCAAAAGTCCACTGCTAAACATAGTCCTTCCTCATAGATAGCTTCATCGTAGTTATCTTGCTTGCCAGGCGGGTTGGTTGACTGTAGCTTTTTATTATTTTGAGATGTTGTCAGGGAGATACTGCCACTCACGTCCTTTCATTTCCCTCTCTCGCCTTTTGCGACACCCACAGGAAGATATGGAGTAATGGATATTCTAACACCACCACTGCACTGTAGTTACGTAAGTAATAGGTCGGGGAAAAAGTTTGTTCGTATTTTTTACCGACTTCAAAAATCAGTTCAGTAGTTTAAGAGTTCATCGCGGACAAACAATGTGTCACGTAATTTTTATATATAAAGATTATATCGATATACTCCGTAGGAGCCTCAAAAAAAATTAGATCATAGGTATATACTTTATTATGCTATCTTTGACCAACGCCATTTTTCTACTGACTTCAAACAAGAGGAGGTACTCAATTCGACTGTATGTTTTTTATGTGTGTTACCTCATAACTTTTTTCTGGGTGAACCGATTTCAATGATTCTTTTTAATTTGAAAACTGGTGCTTCTCTTGTGATCCCATATAAATTTGATTAAGGTCTGACTAATCGTTTTTGAGTTATTCTTAATAATTTAAATTGAAGTTGGTTGTACAAAATTTTTAACTTTAAATTATATTATGTTTGTATAATATAGAAGAAAAATCTCTTTAGTTGTACTATTTTTTCTACATATAGGACATTAAGACAAAGAAAAATAAAAAGTAAAAAACACTTTCCCCCCATTTTCTACTGTTTTTCTGTCCGCCAAATTGAGTGAATTTAACGAAGAAATTCGATTACATTCTGAAGCTTTATTACAAAAAAGGGAAAAATGCGACTCAAGTCTCGGAAAACATTTGTGACGTTTATCGACCTAATGCAGTGTCAGTAAGAGTAGCACAAAGTTGGTTCAAGCGTTTTCAGTCCCGGAATTTTTATGTCAAAGATGCAGCTTGCCCTGCTCACTCTCATACACATAAAGTTGACGCTATTTTTGAAATAGTGGAGCTAGATCGGCATATAAGTTGTTAAGATGTAGCCGAGGAATTGAGTATTGATCACAAAACAGTTTTATCTTATTTCAAAAAATCTGGTTATACCAAAAATCTTGTTATTTGGGTAGTACACGAGCTCACTGAAAGAAACTTAATGAATCGTGTACTCAATTGCGATTCTCTATTGAAACGTAATGAAACCGAACCATTTTTAAAAAGGTTGATCACTAATGACGAATAGTGGATAGCCTACTACAAGAAAGTGCTTAAAAGATCACGCTGAAGGGGTAGTCAAGCTCCCAAATCTGTAGCGAAACCCGGATCAACAAGCAATAAGATGATGCTGTGCGTATGACGAGATTGCAAGGGCATCGTTTGTTACGAGCTTTTACCGCCGGGCAAAACCATCGACACGGATCTCTACTACAAGCAAGAAATTGAGAAAAAGCGTCCGAAATTGATCAACAGAAAAGAAGTTTTTCATCATGATAACGCCAGACCACACGCATATTTGGCCCCTCAGCAAAAATTGAGAGAGCTTATTTGGGAAGTGTAAATGCACCCACTAGTAGTGCTGACCTTGCACCCTCAGATTTTCATCTGTTTAGGTTTTTCTTTGGGTAGTGTTAGGTGAACATCAAGAGAGGACTGTCAAAACTACTTGCCAAAATTTTATATCAAAAATCTCAAGATACTAAAGTACGAGGTAAGATAATAACAGCGGGATTATGTCACTACCTATAAGATGGCAACAAGTTATCGAACATAATTGCTCATAATATCATAATTAAATGAAATTAAACTTTGAAAAAAAAAGTCTACAATTTGTATATACTTTTCCCCCGACCTATTATTAAAAATATTACTACTGAAAATGTGAAATTATTATATTATTTTTAGTTCTTTATATTCATAGAATAGAATAAAAGTCGAAAGTAAAATTCGACTTATTTTACTTCCAACGTTTATTGTATTCTATCTATTATTATATCGATTATATCACTCTATTGGAAATCCAAATAAAGATATTGATTTTGATGTTACAACTTTATCGATAGGCATTATTTCATTAGGTTTATTTATCCCTTACAACATGCTTAACATTAGTTTTTTAATATAAGTAATTTTTTTCTACATTATTTTTTCGATTGATTCGCAGTCTACACAATATGGAATATCGAAATTGCTAGTTTTTATGCTAGAAACTTTAATCGACATTAAGCAGTTAAGCGCTAGTTGCATCGAAAAAATGCCGTGGCATCTGGGGGCACGGCAGTGCCCCCGCCAAGTCGAGCAAAAAAGCGGCACGGCCGTACCATCCTTTTCTCGAAGCAGTTCAGGCCATTTCCGAAACCCTATAACTTCGTTATGGATAAAACTAGAAGCCTGAATTTTTACTAACCATGTAGGCATTGTATAAACTCAGTATATTTCAAATTTCATTAAATTTGAACCAGTAGTTTAAGAATTATAACTAGTCAAAGTTTCTTAATTTTGTCACTCACTGACTGACCGATCATCAAAGAAAAAAAAAACTCTGAGGCACTTCTAGCAAACATAGAAACTTTAAATTTGGAATACAATTATTGTTTAATATATAAATCAAGGAAAAATTAAAATATTTTACAATTTCAGTCCAGTTTTCGAGATACACCAACTGCATAAATAACTTTGTAATCCTATATAAACATATAGTATTACAAAGTTACATTTGCAGTGAATGAATTAGTGTACCTATATAACGGAATAATAGGTGTAGATAGGTACCGAGATATAACTATCTACAAAAAGAAATGAGATGCCATCAAAAACATAAGTTGTAAAAAAGCCAAGTCTCGCAACTCAGTTCTTCTACCGTAAAAAGTTGTGAGATCCATGTAATACCAAGTCGGTTAATTTATTCAGTCCATAGATTGATACATAGATTGACTTGGCAATCGCACTAAACAATCTAATTTAATATAATATGTATTACTTGTGAGATATATTGTGTTTTCATGCGATTGCCAAGTCAATTTATGTATCAATCTATGGACTGAATAAATTAACCGACTTGGTATTACATGGATCTCACAACTTTTTACGGTAGAAGAACTGAGTTGCAAGACTTTTTTACAACTTATGTTTTTGATGGCATCTGTTTTTTCGTTCACATCTTTGTTAACAGAGAAATGTAATACTTATAGTAAAGTAGATAACATAAGTTAAAAGAATCTAACACAATTACATAAAACAATTAGATTTTGAATGCCTTGTAGATTTTAAAAACTTACATTAAAATACATAAAAAATGCTTATACAATATGTTACGGCCAGCAACTACCTATCCCAGGAGTAGGATATTCCGCGGCCCATTAACGGAAGAACCTATAAGCAGGTGCAGGTCGAGCCTCCTACAGGCCAAAGGTGGGAAGTTTCTAATTACAATAAACAATCAGGGGGGAGCGTTCTATTCTATTAAAAGGAGCTTACTTACCTCTATCCAAGGCGACTGGTCCCTCAGGATTCGGTCAGGTCGCATGTGGTTGTATAGTGCTAGGAAAGTAAGGGTCAGTGATGTGTATCTGGGTGTGGCTGGTAGTGTTATTGACCTTATTAGACCGTCACCCTCTGCAGCAGTTCGGACCTCAGCACCTCTCCACCTCACGTTACTTTCTTCGTTAGTCACGATGACAGTCCAGTAACTCTGTCGTACGATACCTTACAGAAGCCACTAACTCTCGTTTGTTATAACGATTGACCCGCGAAACGAAAGCTCTTGCCCGGATTCACTTATCACAAAATTATAAATAGGGAACTAACGCGATCTCTTAATGAGTCATACGGTTCAGCGTTAATCACAACTAAGTTCCATCATTCAACACCAAAACACCACGCCGCGAAAAGAATTCAAAATACGCCTCGTTGACACGTAAAATTAACAATCCAGCCAACACACAAAAAAGGGCACTTAACGCGACGGCACAATTATAATGATTTCCAGGCAATCAACCGGGAGACGCTCTCGAACAAGGAATGCGCTGTTCGAATCCTAGACCGTATATCTACTCGGCGCGCGCGTGCGTATTTCTGCATCACCCGAACAAGTTAAATATTGCAAAATTCACATATCCACGGAGCGAAGTAACATGCACTAAATCTAACCATTTAGACCCTACCGGTCGCGTAAACGTCGGCTGCGATAACCGAGATACGCGGATTCCCCGCATCGCGGCCAGCGAGCTACTCATCTCCTTCGCCCACGCGTCGAGCCACACAAGCCGCACACGGCCGCCCCACCTGGCGGTGTTTTTTTCACCTACATACCATTGGGTGACGCGCCAGCTCGAACGCGATTGGACGGCGTTCAAAATGACCAATTTTGGACATAAACAAACCCCCGTCCTGGACATAAGGACTTATGTCCGCGGGCAAACCGACAAGCGGGACAGGGTCGCGACGGCACGTTGCAAGACGGAATCTACAACCAAAACTAGGCCACCTTAGGCACCCCATCAGATCTTGCAACCCTAACCACCGCCTCAATAAGACAGCCCCAATGTGGACAAGCCGAAGGGTCAACCTCCACTGGATGTCCCTCCTGGGCATCGCAGGACCTTAACAAGTCCTGTACTGGACAGAAGTCCAACGACCTCCTTCAAACACCAATCTGTGCCCCTATGATTCGTTCCTCAATCCGACCGGATCAGGTCTGTAAACAGCGACGCGACACGAAGCGGCCCTGCGTGGCCTCCTAAGCTTCAGTGTAGAGAGCACCCACAAATTCCACATGAACGTCGTCTGTGGAGAGCCAAACGAAACGCACTAATAGTCCCTAGTATGAATTTTCAAACAAGTAGGCATGACCAAGCCATCCACCATATAATCATTTACTCAAATAGTGCGGCAGCTGATTTCAATCTGATAATCTCCAAACTAGCTAGCCTTTTAGACAAGTAGTCCTATGCTCATATTTCAACTAATTTTCAAAAGCATCAATGTTCAACTACAGAATTAATTCAAACAAATTAATCACCGATGCGCATAGGTCAAACTGACAAATTAAACAAAACGATAAACGTAAGAGACAGCCCTATTTCTCATTTCAAATAAATATCTTAGACAGTGCCAACAAAATGTGAAAACCAAAAGAGGAATGACTCTTATTCCCTTCGGCACAACTAGGGTTATCCAATTACAATTTTCTTTTCAACAAAACACAATGATCTAACACAATCACAAAAACATACGCACAAGCATTCAAAGGGCACATCATTCAATTTCAATTTTCCTTTCAACAAAACAAACAATGATCAAATACAATTACAGAAACCTATGTATAAGTATTCAAAGAGTACATTAAAGTTGCTTACTTAATCACAACCACCACAACTATGAAACATTTCGCGGAAGGCACAAAACCATTTTTAATTTTAATTTAAACCATCCTTAATTAAGTGCTCGAACAAAACCAAATCTAACAATCCCTAACAGCGCAATTCAACGCTCCCGTGGAGCCCTAGTCTTCCCAACAACCAAGCGGAGGCCAACCGTGTTGTGAACCCGGAACTAATAAAGCGCGTACCGTTAAACAATCGACGCTCGGGTTGTACACCCTCACTGAGGCCGTCGACAATAGAACAGATTGACAAGTGAGCTGTTGACGGCTCACAGAATTAGTGGAGGCGGCCGTGGTGGGAGCTAGGGCGGTAGCTACCTAGCTGGGGATGCCTGCATCAAAGGGGGAACGGTAGTACCCCGAGCCGCGGCCACTCAGCTGACGGGGTGAGAAGGGTCTAGCTGGCCGCTGAGTGGCAGTGAAGTCCCTCTCAACATATTGAGGGAAGGGGAGACGACACTCCTCCCTGGGGGAACAAACCCCCGACAGGGGGTGCGGCTGAGCGCCCCCGCCCGTGGGAGTCGAGTGCTCGGGAGAGCCCTGAAAGGAAACGTCGTTCGCACTCAGACACAAAACGGTATGACAGCCCTGGCAGCACGATGGTATCACTTTCTAAATACAAATTACTACGCGGCTCAAATACAAATTACAAATTAACAAATAACAAATACCATTCCTATCAAATCAAGTTAAATACAAATTACACAAATACAAATTACTATTTATTTGATGAAATACAAATTACAATACAAACAAAGATACACATCACAGTCGATCAACAAAAAATGCCTCGCTCGGCAACCGACCCTTCGATAATTAATCTACTATAATGATACGACAACGATAATTACCTGATTACGTGATAATAACCATCTACCTACCCGACGCATACCTAGCCCTAACAAACTCCCGCTTGCACAACTCAACGGGCGTGGCTTTTGATTCTAACCGCGAACAAACAAAAAAAGCAAGCAACAAAGGAAAATAATTTTATTATTACGTATTACGGTCGGGCGTGATTGTAGACACAAAATTAAACCAATCCAAACCACGTTCTGCTACCAAAAATGTTACGGCCCGCAGCTGCCCCTGCAAAGATCTCCCAGGCTGGGCCCCATAGCAGCCTGCCCGACGGGCAGACACGGGTCGGGCCCAAATGGCCACATGGAAGAACCTATCATACTAAACTATATGGGAGAATGCTAGGAAAATATAGTACTTACCTGTTTCCGACTCTAAGATCCCACCAAGGTTCGGTCAGGCCGTAAGTGGGTGTAAGGTGAATGGCAAGTAGTGTTCAGTGATGTGTAAATGTCTGAGACCTGGATCAGCTTAGGCGACCAGCAGCGGCCGAGTTCCAGGCTGCCCCACAATGCTGCATCGCTCCAGCAGGCTCCACCGCTGGACCATTTCTTTCTTCATTGTCACTAATTCTGTCTATTAGCTTCATTGTACAATTAACTAACTTAAACTCGCCTAATTCCACATTCATCGTAGAATCGGACACGTGATACCCAACAGAGTACGGACAGTACTTCAAAATTCGACATTCAATGTCCCGGATTCACTTATCACAAAATTATAAATAGGGAACTAACGCGATATCTTAATGAGTCATACGGTTCAGCGTTAATCACAACTAAGTTCCTTTATTCGACACCAAAACACCACGCCGCGAAAAGAATTAAAAATACGCCTCGTTGACACGTAAAACTAACAAACCAGTCAACACACAAAAAAGGGCACTTAACGCGACGGCACAATTATAATGATTTCCAGACAATCAACCGGGAGATGCTCTCGAACAAGGAATGCACGGTTCGAATCCTAGACCGTATATCTACTCGGCACACGCGTGCGTAATTCCGCATCACCCGAACAAGTTAAATATTGCAAAATTCACATATCCACGGAGCGAAGTACCATGCACTAAATCTAACCATCTAGACCCTACCAGTCGCGTGAACTTCGGCCGCGATAACCGAGATACGCGGATTCCCCGCATCGCGACCAGCGAGCTACTCATCTCCTTCACCCACGCGTCGAGCCACACAAGCCGCGCACGGCCGCCCCACCTGGCGCCGTTTTTTTTCACCTACATACCATCGGGTGACGTGCCAGCTCGAACGCGATTGGACGGCGTTCAAAATGACCAATTTTGGGCATAAACAGTAGATGTAGATAGTAAAGTGGCCGGGGCTTAACATCCCCTCACCCCGCAAATTGTCACGCGTTTGTTATATAGTGAAAACTAATTACAACACCTCCTCTTTGTATTTGCTTCACGGTTTCCACATCTCCACAATTATTTAAATTACTCGGGCATCTAGGTTTCCCCTCGAAGTTGTTCTTCACCACTTTAACGAACATGTGTTAAGTCAGCATGTAACATTTTCTATAATAGATTCATCCTTGAGGGAATCGAACACGTTCTGCTCCCATGGAATGATGAAATCTCACGGCGAGCTACACTGCCTTCGTATTTCTTTAAATACAATTCATAAAAACTGAAACTAGGATTTTGCATGATCTTTGACCACATCTACCTAGTAGTTACACATCCAACGATGCCACGAAAAAATTTTCAATTATTTACAATATATATTCAGTAGCGTTCTACTATTTAATTTTATCAGTGACCTAGCATTTTAGTTTATGTAGAAGTAAGTAGAAGTAGAGAGCAATTTTTGTGATAAAGTGATGTCAATCTTGTTAAAAGTTCTGTTTCTGTAAAAAATACGCTATGATATATAATGGACATTGAACATGATCTTTGTTTTGTCCATGTTCATCTTAAGAGCTATCTCTTGGGAAACACTATTGAGGTCATTGAGCATAGTGCTTAGGCCCTCTGGCGATTCTGCCATAAGGACTATATCGTCAGCAAATCGAAGGTGAGTGATGTACTCGCCACTGATGTTGATACCGTATCCTTTCCAGTCCAGAAGCTTGAAAACGGCTTCCAATGCAGTGGTGAAGAGTTTCGGGGATATAACATCACCCTGTCTTACACCTCTCTGCAATTGGATAGGTTTCGTACTCTGGTTCTGTACTCGGATAGCCATCGTAGCTCTACTGTACAAGCACTTCAACACTTCGATACACCGACAGTCAACTTGACACCGCTGAAGGGACTGCAGCACCGCCCAAATTTCGACGGAATCAAAGGCTTTCTCATAGTCCACATACGCCAGACATAGTGGCAAATTTTACTCCTCGAACTTCTGTACAATTTGTCGAAGGGTCTATGGTGCTAAAGCCTTTTCGGAAACTGGTTTATTCGGGAGGCTAGAAGTAGTCAAGTCTGCGCGTGAGACGATTCGTAATGACTCTCGAAAACAACACCTAGACGCGGTTCAGAAGGGAAATCGGTCTGTAGTTCTTCAAGAGAGCGTTGTCGCCTTTCTTGAAAAACAAGGCCACCGGACTTCTGCTCCACGTCTCCGGTGTAATTCCACCATGGAAGACGGAATTAAAGAGCTTCTGAAGGACTTCAAGTACAGGTTTTCCACCCGCTTTCAGAAGCTCCGCTGTAATTCTATCTTCGCCTGGGGCCTTGCCATTTTTAAGGTGACACCATTCTAATCGCGCTCAGAATGAAGTCCGGGATATCATCGGAATAATTTCGGATAAGACTCGCTCTTGGATCGTTACTTTCACTTGCGTGTGGCTCCAACGATGATGTGTACTGCTGGCCATAGAACCTCTCAATCTCACTCAAACTCTCAGGTGTCCCGGAAATGACGCTGCCACATTCGGTCTTCAGCTTCGACAGTTGGCTCTTTCTGGCAGACAGATCTTTACCAAAAACTTTGGAGCCCTTGTTCAACTCCATCGCTTCTTCAATACGAGCAGTATTAAAGTTGCGTAAGTCCCGCCGCATGCATTTGGAGATCTGCCTGTTTAGTTGCCTGTATGCTGTCAAATCTACCGAAAACTGCAGCTTCATATCCCGTCTAACAGCCATGAGATTAAGAGTGTGATCGGAGAGTTTTTGTGTTCTTCTGCGGCGGGGCTTTCAAAACTTAGCTTCGACCGCATGGAAAGTTTCCACGAGCTTGTAAATCCATATCTTCCACTGCATTGCAATCTTCTAGGCACTGAAAACGGTTTCGTAGCTTGAGCTGAAAGGTTTTGGGAATTTGAATTAGGGCACGAGGGGGACGGAGCGTTGACTTCATTAGACGTGACTCCAACTTAACGTTTTGGTTCAGTGTGCCACTCACCATTCGGTGATCGCTGCCGGTTTTCACCCTCGCGATCACTGAGACATTACTGAACAGTTGTTTTGTCGAACCGTCGGGATTCGACCACGTTCACTTCCTGCGGGGCTGCTTCTGGATGAAAGAGTTCATCATAAAGAGTCCCTCTTTCTCCATAAAGTGGGCCAGCTGCTTGCCCCTTGGGTTCCGTTGCCCTATTCCGAATTTCCCTACTTTCAGCTCACCGTTCTCTCTTGTGCCTAGTTTTGCGTTGAAGTCTCTCATTAACACCGTATAGTGGGTTTTGGAGGAATGGCTCTAGACATATCCTCGTACATTTCCTCCACTTCCTCATCGGGGTGTGCCGAGGTTGGTGCGTAAACCTGTATGACCTTCAGCAAATACCGTTTGGTGATTCTGAGTATAAGATACGCAACCCTCGTCGACACACTCCCAATCTTTACAACGTTGCACCTCCTTGGGAAAGATGGTCGCCCTCCCGGTGATAGAACAAGTTGCCCTATTCGAAGATTACCGTGTCCTCCCCCTCTCTTCGGACCTCAGATAATCCTATGATATTCCAGCGCAACTTGTCTATCTCTTCTTCCAGCTCCAGGATCTTCTCGTCAGTCTTCAGGGTGCGTGCGTTATAAGTTGCCAGGTCGAGTCGCCTTAGGTGGCAACCGAACTTCCACCGGAGATTCTTAGCACCCCCTATATATATAACTTCCAATTTTCTGATACAGCCACTGTTTCTTCGGCGTCCATGAAACGTTTTCCTCGAAGTTTTTCTTTTATTTTCGGAAATAAATCGCAAGATCGCGAGTTTAGGGCTATAGGGCAGGTGACCCAGTTTTTTTTTATAGGATAAGGGTGACAAACGAGGACACAGTCCACCTGATGGTAAGTGGTTGCTGTGGCCCATAGACATCTACATCTGTCCTCTATTACAAATCAAAATGCAGATGCGTTGTCACCCGTGAGGACTAAGATGGAATGCCTCATTTCCAGTAAAAAGGGCCTCCGGCCACCTGCACTCACCAAGCGAAACGAAGAGGTAAACCTCTACTTCACGCAGTTATTCCACGTCTGACGTCGCCAATTAGTCGATTGTTTGCTTGGCGATGTGCGATGAGGCGTTGTCGTGGTGAAGGAGGACCCTACTGCGAGGTCGTAGCTCCCGAACTTTTCCCAAGATAAGTGGCAAGCTATTGTTAGTATACCACTCTGCAGTAACTGTTTTTCGACCCTTTACAACAAATGTTGCGTAATGACCTGTCCTTCCGAAGAAAGAGGACACCATTTTTTTTCTCACACTTTGACCTCTCTTCACTTTAGTTGGCAACTCCTCGCAAGGAAACACCCAGACAGCAGACTGTATCTCAGTTTCAGGATCATAACAATAAATCCAACTTTTGTCACCTTTTGTCAACTTGTGTAAGTATGTCGAACACAGCATTTGAGTCACCTCCATTAAATCTTTGAATTATTTCACGACACCAATCAACACTTGTCTTTTGAGTTTTTGGGTCTCTGTCAAATTATGAGGTATCCACCGGGCACAAAGCTTCCTGACCGCTAAATGTTCATGGAGGATTTTATGCACTTGACTCATACCGACATGTTCAATTGGACCTCTTTGAAGGAAACATCTGTGCAATCTTGCTCCTTAAATAAACTGTTAAAATTCGTGTCTAAAGTTGTTCTCTAAAGTTGTGTGTATATAATTCACAAAGCTGTTGTAGTGAGGATTCTAGTAGTGAAATCCAAATTCATTTTCATCCAGTAATTTCGAAGATATAAGTAATAACATTTCAAAATTATTTGTTAACCGTCTTGAACCCTGACCTACGACAACCCGCGCGACGCCCGCTGCTCCACTGAGTCACCGCTACCGGCCAGCGCTGTGTGCACGGCATTGCAATATCTACGATCTGCGTAATACACTACGATGGCAAGTCGGACGGCACCGTGCGCGGGCTGCCGCACTGAGGTGAAAAGAGGTGCAAAGATTACTACTGATGTGTTTAAAAATATGTCGTTGGAATTAAAGAGGTCTTGGATATGTGGAGAATGTCGATGTAGGCAACCAAAACGAAATAATTCTCATACTCCAGTGCGGCCCCACGTTATGCAGGATCTAAATACCACCTCTACTGCTTCGTGCCTTGACGTATCCATGCAGACTTCTGATAACGTTACAGTACGAGCTAAGCCGCGATACGCCCAAACTACTATGGGAAGCACAGGGGAAAATATTACAGGAAATGATTTAAAAGATTCTGTTTTGCGTGAATTAAAAAACCTGCAAATTGAATTCGAAGCACAGCTAATGAGCAAAATTATTACACTGCTTATTGAACAATTTTTGGCGTTCAAAACTGAATTCATGGATAGTGTTAATTTGATAACGATCAAGGTTTTAAAATTAGAGGAACACTACTTATCGAGCATTAATAAGGCTTGCGAACCGACGCCAATATCCAAAATCTTGAAAACTAGCGGTACTCAAACCAGTCCAACCCTTGAAAATATACCCACTACACAAAATAAGCCTCCGAAACGGAAACCTCAACCTCAACCTCAACCAAATATCGAACATCTCGGAACTGATAAGGATCAGTCTGCGTTTACTGTCCCCAGCACAAATAAAGTCTCATCTGTGGCTCCTGTTCTCAGTGCTCAAAAGATGATGCACGCAAAATATTCCGAGTCTTCCGTCTCTTTAAGTAATAGCCAGGACTGCGAGCGGATCGATGACAACTGGTAAGAAGTATCACGCAAACGGGCACGCCCCTCACTTCCTGGGTTGCTTCGAGGTACCGCTGCGCCTGGTTCTACGATGTTGCATGCTGCTGAAAGGCGAAGATACCTGCACCTATACTACGTACGAGAAGGCACCACAGTAGAGCAAGTACGCGAACATCTTAACTCAATATGTGGGAACGACGAATGCACGGTTGAAAAACTGAAACCACGTGGACATTATGCGTCGTTCAAACTCGGAGTTCCATTGAAGCAGGCCGAAAATATAATGTCATCTGAAAACTGGGCTGAAGACATCTGTATTAAACCATGGCGGCAGAACTTTCGTGCCAAAGACAATAACAATCAAGCGTCAACCGCGATTCCATGAAATGCAAATATGCTACCAAAATGTTCGTGGCCTAAGAACAAAAACTAATATGTTTCTTAATAATGTTATGGAAAGTGAATATGATATGATAGCATTAACTGAGACCTTCCTTACGAGTTCAGTGTCTAATGGTGAACTCTTTCCTCCGGGTTTTCATGTGGTTCGTAAAGATAGACCTGGTGATTGTGGATGGGGAGGAGTTTTGCTCGCGATTCGTGATCGTTATAATGTTAAAATAGTTACGGATATTGTTAGTATGACTGACGACAAAGAATTAATATTTGCAATTGTGACATTTTAAAAATGTAAAAGTTTTATGTTGTGTCGTATATCTGTCACTAAATTACTAATATATTAATATTTGAATGTTTTGACATGTATAGAAAATGTGATTTGTATTTACCCCGACCTGAATGTTCTAATCCTAGGTGACTTTAATTTAAACTCTTTCAGTACGAATATAAAGACTTCTTTTGACTTTTTTTTGTGAATTCTGTTCGCTTAAGCAATATAATACAGTCTTAAATAATCGCGGTGGTATGCTAGATCTGGTGCTGGGCAATTTTGAACCTAAACAGATAGTGGTATCTCTCAGTGAAGATCCTCTGATAAATATCGATCAGTACCATCCTATGCTCGATATAAATATTTCATTTTCGGGCTTTTGGATAGCATCAAGCGTGTCATCTTTGCAGCAAGTGACACCTCGCTCGAATACAAATACAGATTGGAACTGGCCTAAGGCAGATTTTCAGGGTCTATATAGGACTTTTATTGAAATAGACTGGGTCTGATTTGTTAACAATAAGCGATATTAACTGTGCTGTACAGCTGTTCTACGATAAGCTATAAGAAATCATAAATCTGTTTGTGTCTATTAAAAAACAATTATCAAACAATCGGCGATACATATATCCAAACTGGTACAACGTAGAAATAATAAAAAATATAAAAAACAAACACTTTCATCATAAGCAATTCAAAAAAGAGGGCAAAGAATTTAATAAGGCTATGTTTACATATTATAGAGAAAAAGTTAAGAAATTGATTGACTGCGAATACCGGAAATATATGACTGTACTACAAAAAAATATCATTGACGATCCTGTGCAATTCTGGAAATATGTAAAGGAGAAGAAAAACAATAGAAGGTACATAGATACATATACATATGAAAATACTGCAGTGACAGATCAAGCCGCAACCGATGCCTTTGCTAAATATTTTGCGTTCGTTTTTCATGCAGAGAAACCCGTGCTGAGCCCGGATACTGCTGCAAAAGCTGCATTTGCACATATACATCGAGATGTGACTTCAGTTTCCATCACGACAGTTGATGAAAACGATCTGAAGAAGGCAGTGAGACGCCTTAAGCCACGATCGGCTGGTGGGCCGGATGGCATTCCTGTCTTCTTAGTTAAGGACTGTATATCAGTTCTTGGGCGGCCTCTTCTGTATTTGTATAATCTTTCATTGACCCAGTCAAGATATCCTGAGAGCTGGAAGCTATCTCGAGTCACTCCTGTTCCTAAAGGAGACGGAGGCACAAATGTTACTTCTTTCAGACCTATAGCTGTCCTACCCGTTTTTGGTAAGATCTTTGAAGCAATTCTAAGTGATTCCATCAAATGCCAAATCGGTCACCAGCTGCATAATGGTCAACATGGGTTTCGTACAGCTCACTCCACCATCACCAACTTGGTCACGCATGTAGACTATATCTGCTCACAAATGGATAAGCGAAGGCAAGTTGATGCGGCTTACTTTGACTTCCAGAAAGCCGTCGACCTAGTGGATAACGACATACTATTGAAAAAGTTGGCGATTGTTGGATTCGTACAAAAACTCCTCAATTTTTTTTCTTGTTACCTTAATAATCGACGTCAATATGTGAGGCTCAGTAGATATAACTCTGGAGACTACTTTACTAGGTCAGGAGTGAGTCAAGGTAGTACGTTAGGACCTTTGCTATTCGTGATATTTATCAACGATTTGCCAGATGTTGTTTTGACTTCAGAGTGTCTCCTATTTGCGGATGATCTGAAACTAACTCTGGGTATTGAAACTGAGGCTGATGCCGTGACATTACAGAGATATATTGATGCTGTGTCTATATGGAGTCAAGAAAACCACATTCCGTTCAATAATCTCAAATGTAAAATAATAACTTTCACGCGAAAATCACAGCCCATTATTGTTAATTATAAGTTGACTGACGCTCCTTTGGAAAGAGTTAAAGAGATTAGGGACTTAGGATTACTATTAGATTGCAAATTAGATTTTTAGACGCACATCAACAAAACTTTTAAGACTAAAAATGTTAGGGTTTGTCATAAGGACTGCATCACAGTTTGATAATACACGGGTCGCAAAAGTATTATATAATGCTTATGTGCGCAGTAAACTCGAGTACGGAGCTGTTATCTGGAATCCTTACGAAGAGAAATACGTTCTAATGATTGAAAAAATACAACGTAAATTTGCTCGATGGGTATATAAAAAACAGTACGGATACTATCCCTACTTATACCCTTCCTTATTCGTGCGAGGTATGGTGGACATTGAAACGTTGAAATTTAGAAGGGCAATGTCTCAAGTAATGCAATATCTGACCATAATTCACAATAGGATTGATAGTCCCCAACGTGTCAGTAAACTCGCAGGGCCAGGTGGCGCCGCGGCGCCGCCCGCGACTGCTGGAGCCCCCCCGCGCACGTACCGAGCGCGCTCGTCAAGCGCCCACCAACCGCGCACTCCGCATTATTGGGGACATACTTACACAACACCACGAGCTAGACTTATTTGCCGATGGATTAGGACATTTGTATAAAAAAATTCAAATAATTTTATATAAATTCTAGCCATCAAACTTACATTTATTGTTTTCATAATTAATTATTATAATTGCTAGTTGCGTATTGTTTTTCTTATTTAATTTTTTTTTGCTTTTTTATTATTATTATTGCTATTTTATTTTAATTATAATGTTATTTATGGAATCAGATTGTATTTTTTATGATTTTTTTCTATGATTATTGATGTATTGTTAATTAGGATATTGTAAAATAATTTTGCTATTACCTATATAATGACGAGGATGTGTAATACCGAATTGTTAATCTAATAAGCGTTTTGGATGTGTCATCTGTTAGCTTGTAAGATGAAATGAAATAAATAAATAAAAATAAATATAATACCGATGTTTAAGCTTGTCCGAATCTGCTGATAAGTCACTCTTTTGTCAGTCTCTATCGTACGCCGCACAACACTGATGTTATCTTCAGTCGTCGCCGTAGAAGGCCGTCCCTCACGCAGATCATCGGTAAGATTAGTGCAACCACGTTTAAAGTCATTAAACCAGTTGTAAACAGTGGCACGATACGGGGTTTCATCGTGAAAGGCCAATCGAAGTCTATCATAACTTCCTTGTTGACTTAAATGTCATCTAAATTAATAAAAAATTATTCTGCGAAAATCTCGCGATAAATTCATGCTGACGTCACACAGACAATTTTCAATTTGTCGCCAAATTGCAAACAAATCACAAATTAATAAAATACATACTCGTACACAATAATATTGGCAAGGAGTTAGAGGACAATGTCCAGAATCGCCCTGTGTAATAAAAGCATCGAACATACACAATAATTAATTTTCTATTTTATTATATTAGTTGCAAATACTTTTATAACACGGACTAGCTGCGTGCGAAAATGAACATTAAAAAGTATTATACTCGACTAATAACATTTATCGCCGCCATCTTCGCCAAACATCATGTGGTGTCAAAAATTATTAGGGATGCCCAATCAATTGTAATCGATTTTTGAATTTTTAATGAACTGTTGTATATTTTTTAATCTGAATTTCATTTTGAATTTATTTCGAATAAAGTTGCAAAATAAAGCTACAATAAAAATATTATATTACCATTTCTTTATATTCTTTTATGTTATTCCCTAAAAGTTTAATTTAAAAAACCTACTATACCTATTGAATGAGATAATACTCGATTTTGAATAGGTAGTTAGAATAATGCTAAAGAAAAATATTCGTAAAGATAATTATTCAGGATTTTCTAATGATCGCTGATAAGGGCTGTATTTTACGTCTTACTAAACGATAACTTACGAGTTTACGACAATTAATATTAAAAAAAAAACACTTCTCGTTACTGTATTAATTATTAATGTGTTCTTTAAAAAGAGCAATATTGCAGACTAGATACAGATGTTATTATTAATATTGTTACAAATATGGAAGAAATAGAGACGCACGTGTTATTATTATGTAGGTCATACTGGTTACTATCATTATACCTACATATATTAATACCATAATATTATCGTATGACAAAAGATGATGTATTTAATACTGTTTGTAACGTATGGCTATAATAAATCCTATTTTTGATGTCACTAAATGGTCACTCTCGCTCGCAACGCAACGCTCTCTTGAAGAACTACAGACCGATTTCCCTTCTGAGCCGCGTCTACGTGCTGTTTTCGAGAGTCATTACGAATCGTCTTGCGCGCAGACTTGACGACTTCCAGCCTCCCGAACAAGCCGGTTTCCGAAAGGGCTTTAGCACCATAGACCACATACATACCCTACGGCAAATTGTACAGAAGTCCGAAGAGTACAATTTGCCACTATGTCTGGCGTATGTGGACTATGAGAAAGCCTTTGATTACGTCGAAATTTGGGCGGTGCTGCAGTCCCTTCAGCGGTGCCAAGTTGACTGTCGGTATATCGAAGTGCTGAAGTGTTTGTACAGTAGAGCTACGATGGCTATCCGAGTACAGAACCAGAGTACGAAACCTATCCAATTGCAGAGAGGTGTAAAACAGGGTGACGTTATATCCCCGAAACTCTTCACCGCTGCATTGGAAGACGTTTTCAAGCTTCTGGACTGGAAAGGATACGGAATTAACATCAATGGCGAGTACATCACTCACCTTCGATTTGCCGACGATATAGTCCTCATGGCAGAATCCCTGGAGGAGCTAAGCACTATGCTCAATGACCTCAATAGTGTCTCCCAACGGATAGGTCTTAAGATGAACATGGACAAAACAAAGATTATGTTTAATGTCCATGTCACACCTATGCCGGTAGTTGTTGGGAGCACTAAGCTCGAAGTTGTTGACGAGTATGTTTACCTGGGACAAATAGTCCGACTAGGTAAGTCCAACTTCGACCGAGAGGTCAATCGACGGATTCAACTCGGCCGGGCAGCGTTCGGGAAGCTACGACACATCTTCTCGTCAGAAATACCTCAAAACCTTAAAACAAAATTGTACAACCAGTGCGTGTTGCCAGTGATGACTTACGGAACTGAGACGTGGTCCTTCACTGCTGGCCGTATGAGGAAGCTCAAGGTCGCTCAGCGAGCTATGGAGAGGGCTATGCTCGGAGTTTCTCTGCGTGATAAACTTAGGAATAAGGATATCCGCAGTAGAACCAGAGTAACCGACATAGCCCAACGGATTAGTAAGCTGGAGTGGCAGTGGGCCGGCCATATAGCTCGATGAACCGACAACCGATGGGGAAGAAAGGTTCTCGAGTGGCAGCCTCGTACCGGTAGGCGAAGTGTAGGGCGTCCCCCCACAAGATGGAGTGACGACCTGGTGGGACATGCGGGAAGTCGATGGATGCAGGTGGCTCGGGACCGTGCTTTGTGGCATTCCTTGGGGGAAGCCTATGTTCAGCAGTGGACTTGTGAAGGGCTGTAATGATGATGATGAAATGGTCACTTGTCAGACTCCCATGAAAAAGATACGATCTCCAAATCGAACATACTAGAATCGATTCTCGATTAAATCAAGCATTAACAGATCTATTTTTATTCAATCGCGACATTTTCAAACATGCCTAATATAGACACAGAACATGTTTGACGATAATTTACCGTAAATACAAGTAACTGTATAGAAACATCATTAAATTAATAAACATAACATCACGCCTGTATTTCCCAGAAGGAGTAGGTAGAAGTATGTAGTACTGTTATGTTATACGTCCCATGTAATAGGGGCTGCGCGAATTGCCAAACACCGGACACAAATCCAGACTCCGTGCTACTACTGGGAACTTGAAGTTATTAAAACCTAATAATAATTTGGGTCGGAACCCTGGGATCGAACGCAGAACAGAACAGTTTTTCTGTCTGTCACAAGGAGCAGATGTTCCAACTGTGCAAAAGTATTTCTTGAATCGTTTGAAATATAGCTAGTTCTTGAATAAGTCCGATTCGAGAGGTTTTGGTATCGACATCGGACAAGGATTCTTCAGATCTATATCGATCTGGAAAATCGATTATTTTACTATAAACTAACGATTAAACGATTTCAAATTGACATGCCTACTTTGCACTGTCTTCTCCCATTCTGTCAAAATTACATTGGTTGGCGTCGTTTGTAATTGTAATTATCTTTGTAATTGTATCGGTGTTGTAGTGACTTTCGGGACTATATATTGAACATTACAACTTGACTATTTTAACGAACTCTGATTGCTTTCAAGAACGACTTACCTTGCTGTAATTTTTGGAACTTTGTACCGCTCAAACGATAACCTAGCATTCATAAACAAACTTATGCATACGGAATGGAAAGTGTATTTTGTGTAAATTGCGGCTCTGCTGGTGGTACAATATTGTTGCAAGATAAACAGAGAAGCAATCGTGCAATATTGCTGTAATTGCATCGTTGTACGCAGAACCATCGGTTGCTGCGCCCATGTTATGACCATTATTTGGTACTTGAGCTTTACGAGACATCAAAATAATATCGACATCCCTGCACAGTTTTTAGACAATATTCTAATTTCCAATTTAGAAGATGAACAATAAACATGAAATTAATCTGTGTTTTATTTCTAATTTAAACTTAATAAGTTAATGTAGGTGTGAAAACAACTTATAGGTACTACCAATTAGGTACTAAGTCAGTAAGGCTGGTTTCATAGTCACGCGTTTGAGCAGCGCCGTCCAGACGTACACGCTTGCAAATGCACTAGATAGTACTCGATAACATTCACGCTGTTCACGCGCGCGCTGTTGAAACTTGGTTGAAACCGTGGTTGATACGCTCGCTATTCGACGGCATGTCTAGCGGCGTGACTGACAGTCTAAATCCTTATACATTTAGGTACCAGGTATGTTACCGTACCGTATATGCTAATGACAACATCTAAATGCTAACAGCCATTATTAACACATTTTTATTTTACATTAACACACACAAATATTATCTCTCATTTCAAAACCAATGCTCAGAAAGCAGGTTTGTTAACTAGATTCTATGCATTTATACGTTACACTTACATACACTTAGGCTTTAGAACAAAAACTGTATACCTATTTATGTAGATAGGTACTAAAAAATAGCTAAATGTTTTAGGACATCGTTTTTCAGTTTGTTAAATATCACTCAGATCTATGAAAAACCGTAACATTCGTGGTTCGATTATTACCTCAAAATCTGATACTTTTTTTGAAATATATCTATTATGCAGCTAGTCCGCTATAAAAATAAGATCAAATAGGAATTTACTAGTGATCAACAATAAAATACATAATTTTCCGATGCTCTTGGTTCCAGGGCGAACAATGTATGGGCGCAGAGCAATGTCCTTTTCAAAAGTTTAACAAATTTTTTTATTATATCGTTTACAAGTGGCTTATGACTAATAACTATATAAAATAATAAATAATAACTGTATAGTTATTATAAATAATAAAAATATATTTTTTTTTGAAGAAAACTTATGTATTACTAAGCTTTACATTTTCCTTTGCGGGGTAAGCAGAGAGGATCGATCACCAAGGGACCGATCCTGATACACCACATGCTTATTTTTTAGTTAATAGTTATTGTAGGCCTACAGATTTAGTCGTGGTACTCTTGGTTTACGCGGGCAACCTTCACGATAGTTTATGGCAGTGGTGGTTTACGGAAAGGTTCGTTACAGTCATGTATATCTTAGGGTTGCACTGGCGAGAATGAATAGATGGATAGAAAATTATGACAATTTTTAATGGACTTGGCATGTGAATGTAGAATGTAGATTGTATATATTTTAAAATCAAAAACTTTTTTAATATATTTTGAATACCACTCCATATAAGACTGCTTGGAAAATAAGTCCTTCAGCTACCATCGTCCTATTTGGGCCCATTTTAGTCGTTAAGTGGTCAAACTGCGAACTCAATATGCTCATAGTAAGACCCCTTCTCAAATATATTTGTTATCAAAATTAGTTTCCAAAACGTGGCAACACAGGGGATGACCTTTTTAATGTAACTTCTCATAGGTTGGAAACCGCAGATTTTTATTATTTTTAGTTGTTATCAGGAAGATGATGCTGTTCATATCCTATTTAATTTCCCTCTGTCGCCTCTTACGACACCCAAATTATGGAGTAATTCCAACACTGACACTACACGGTAGTTACGTTACTGTTAACATATGAAACTATTATAGATTTTTGTTATTTTAAGACGGTTTTACTTTTTATGAAAAGTTAATTTTTGTAACGAAATTATTTGTTACTTTGATTACATCGATAATCGGAAATGCTAAAGAGAAATATCGATTTTTATGTTATAATTTTACCGATAGGCATTAATTCATGAGCCATAATATATATAGAATATTCACCGATTACTTGAAGATGCTTGAACCGAATTGATAAATTCTTTTTTGTTTCAAAGGGTATACTTCACAGGTAGTCCCATTTAAATTTTATCGAAAACGGTCGAGTGGTTTTAAAAAAAAATATTCAAAGGTTGTACAAAATTTTTCATTTTACCACTTGTTATATACGAGCATATACTCGTTTACCTACTATTTATGCACACTTTTATATGTTAAAATGGAAATGATCTCCTTCACCAAGGTTTGCCTGGAAGAGATCGCTGTTTAGCAATAAGGCTACTGATTGTACATAAATTTATAAATTATAGTTTGTTGTATAATATTTTGTGTGCAATAAAGAGTATAAATAATAATAATAATCGATATATCGGACATATTTTTTTAACAGAGAAATGTAATACTTAGTAAATTACATAAGGCAAGTTGAAAAAGTATAACGCAATTAACTACATAAATCAATTAAATTGAAATGCCTTGTAGATTTTAAAAGTATACATTAAAATGCAACAAAAGCATAAAAATTTCCTATATTACCTAATATTTTAGGTTGTGTTATAAATCATTTGTAGGTTTTTGTTTTTACAGTTCAGTCAAATAGAAAAAGTGTATTAGGTACGAATATATTATATATATATTCATCAATTGTTATTAAATAAAAGTTGATTAGTATTCAATAAAATTAAAGTATTTATCACTAAAGTTTTCATATTTTATATGTGTTTATATTTTTCGTCTAATCATCAAATTATTAAGGTATTATGACAAAAACATATGTTGAAGAAGAATAATATAATATACATATTTTGATTTTCATTTATACCCACTTAATACTTAATCGTCTCTAACTCTCTATGGTATTGTTATTTGTTCAGTTTATAATTTGTTGATTCGGGTAGTTTTAAGCAAAGTATAAATTATTCCTTTGTTATCTCATGTTAATGGTCGCGCTGGTCGTGAACGGTCATCAAAAGTATTATAAAAACAGTTAAAACAAGTGCTAAATAGATATGGAGGCAAATAAAGAAAACTTAAACACACTAAAAGTCAAAACCAGAATTCCTTTGCCAATGGAACCTTTACCAGCCTTACCTAAGCATTTATTACTCAAGAAAATTCAAAAAGGTCCAGTAAGCGAAGATAATAGAATTCCATTAAAAACTATTAATAGCTCATCAGGTTTGCTTGCTGGACCTAGCACGGGACACGGTGGAGTAGTATCAACTAAGACTAGACGTACATATGAAGTTGACTCAAAATATGTTACTTTTAGACAAAGAAACGAAGATTTGGATTGGGAATTTAAAGTTTTTAAAGAAGAAACAAATAATAAAGACAGTAGTATAATTTCAATAAGTGACGACGAGGAAAGTTTTATTGAGGGCGACAAGGAAAAATACAATTCTATTAGTGAAAATAAACAGAAAAATTGTCTTGGTGAGGCCAGGAAGGTGCTTACTCCATTACATAGATCTACTCTTGAACCGAAGAGGGTGAGGAACATAAAAAAGAGTTTGAAAAGGCCGCACAGCAGAGAGTTACAAGGTCTTTCCCCGGTGACACATCCGGAGAAAAAAGGAGAAGAAAACTTCAAACGTCGTTTAAAATTCAACGACCGGTTGAATGATAGATTGCAGTCGCTGGATATTTGTAAGTACCTACATTTCATAATATTTATACGAAACGAATTTTTTTTGAGCATTCTCGTAATAGTAAGTGCAATTTCAAACCGTTAGTACAAACGCCAGCGCCTTTTATGTGCCTTCTGTGTACTTTCTGTGCCTAGTAAATGGTCATAAACAGACGTTCATATTAACTAAATAAAAAAAACCAACAAAATTTATTAGCTGGCAGGTTGTACACAGGCTGCAGGCTGCTTGTATACAGGATGTCCTCACGTGAGGTCAAAGGCGAATTAAACCAAGCATTTGTACTCGCACTTTTACTAAGCTAAAATTGCTGACATAGCGAAATATGATACTTTTTTGACAACAGGCATTGATGTCAATGCCGCAAACAGATATAAAAAATTTGTACAAATACTCCTCTCCTGCAAATAGTTATTAAAATGACAATTCAATTTAGATTGTCTTTATGATAATATCATAAAAAAAGCCAGTGGAAATAGACTTTGTCGTTTCTTAACGAATTAAACACAGGCTCAGAATCAGTCATATGTGCGCCGAAACAAATGAGAAGTAAGGCACTTGCTTGAAATTAACCTTGAATAATTACTAAGTTCGAATCAGTGCTGGAATTTTAGCAGGCTTACATGCAAATTTATCACGTGCTGAGCAACGAAGGAATGCCTAAACATCCGAAAAATAAAATATATATCGAGAATAGGCGGAGAGATCTGTTTATGGCTTTGTTTTGGCATATGGTTTGACACAACTGGTTACTTCGCCTACGCGAATTCCAGATGTGGAGGATCATTCACCTTCCCTGTTATCAGGTTTCCGTCGATACCCCTCTCGGCTCTTCGGGCCATTGTCTGATCCGGAGTGTGGTGCTCCCATTGCGATTTTGTTCTGCAATCTACCGCTGTGTTAGGCATTACAGATCGGCGGATTGGGACGAAATGCGGTCTTTCTTTGCATCCTACTCATGGGGGTGGGTTTGCTTTATGCCGGATAATCCCAGCGCTGTTGCTGTCTCTGTCACTGATCTGGTGCTACAGGGAATGGAACTATTTATTCCATCATCTGTGGTACCCATCGGAGGCAGATCTCAGCCTTGATTTGGTCGCTTCTGTAAGACTGCATTACGCAGTAAGCAGGAGTGTTATCAGGCCTGGGTTGAGGCTTCCGCGGCTCGGGATGTAACACCAGCATACTTAAAAAGAAGTATAACTTCGCCTCCAGGTCCTTCAAAACAGTTATTGCCAAGGCAAAGTATGAGTACATTAGCAGAATTGACGAGAAATTTGTTCGGCTTCCTTCGGGAACCCGTGCATTCTGGTCTCTCGCCAAGGTTGTTCAAGGGAATTTCTGTAAGCCATTACTACCATCTCTGCATAGGGAGGATGACTCACTAACCCACGCCGCAAAAGAGAAAGCTGACCTTTTAGGTTCCCTTTTTGCGTCCAACTTAACTCTCGTAGACGGGGTTAACACACCGCTGACCATCCCGCAGTGTGAGTGCTCTATGCCTGACGTGCGATTCACACAGTGCTCAGTACGCAAAGCACTCCTCTCCCTGGACATACACAAGTCGAGTGGGCCTGATGGAATCCAGCCAATTGTGCTGAGGACGTGCGCTTGACACCGGTTCTAACGCGTCTTTTCCGGTACTCCTACTCCCTAGGCGTAGTCAAGAATTCATGGAAGATAGCTTTCGTGCACCAGATCACTAAAAAAGGTAACCGCTGTGATCCGCCCAATCATAGGCCTATCACCATCAGCTTCTTGTTCTCGAAAATAATGGAGTCCATTATTAACTGCCAGCTCATGCGGTACCTTGAGGTACACCAGCTGATAGTAACCGCCAGTACGGTTTCCGTCGGGGTCGCTCAGCTGGTAATCTTCTTGTTTATTTAACATATAGACTGGCGTAGGCGATCGAGTTCAAGGGGGAGGCTCGAATCGTCGACGACAGAGTCCTTCCTGATCGGCTCGATTCAGTGCCACTGTGAAGAGATGTTGCATGTCTTTGCGTATTTTATCGCATCTACCACGGGGAGTGCTCTCAGGAATTGTTCGGATTAATTCCAGCCACTCAATTTCACCATCGCACATCGCGAAAAAACTCGAGATACTATCTGGATGATTGGCGGACCACCACTGTGTGATTTAGGAGATGTTTTCTTCCTCGCACAATTTTCTTGTGGAATCGATTACCACCAGCGATTTTTCCGGACCGATACGACTTATGGACCATCAAGAAAAGAGCCTACTTCTTTTTAAAAGGCCGGCAACGCGTCTGTAATTCCCTTGGTGTTGCTATTTGTTCATGGGCAGCGGTAGTCACTTACCATCTTATAAAAAAAAAGATTTTATTTTATTTTGAAGACCAACAGCTATCATAATTAGGAAAGATAATATTAATAACTACAGTAAGCCAATTAAAGGTCCTCACTAATAGATAATTATGTGATAGATAAGATTATGTGGTATACGTTAAAACTAATTAGAGCGGCGTTTCCTTTCTACTGCAATACGTGTTCAATAGTCAGAGCAGTATTTTTTTTTTAATTTTGTACTTTACTATTGTACTGTTTTCTTTGATAGTAAAATATTTAGATAAATGATTAAAATATTCCTTTGTAAAACATTTAGAATATTACACATAACATATTAGCGTGTATTAAAAATGTTTGTACTTGATTGAATTTCTCATACCCTGACTAAAGCTTAATTAAGGAGACATTGTATCTCAGAATCTTAAAAATGTCAGCCGATACAAATTAGTTTTTTTTTCTTCAAATGTGTTAGTTGATACCCCGCGCTCGGCGGTGAAAGAACATATCGTAAGAAAACCTGCATGATTGAAAATTTGAACATTTCAAGGATATGTGTAGTCCGCCAACACGCACCGGAGCAGTGTGACAATAATTGCTCCGTAAGTCTCTGAGAAATGAGACCTTCCTTAAAAATTCCTTGCATATATTTTCCTTTTTTGTGCAGTTGAGAAGTCATACACGGAGTGCATCGAGAGGGATTATGTCAAGGATCTGTTCCCTCATTTACTGAACATCGAAAGACCTGCATCCGCGCCGAGAATACCCAGCATCACTCGAGCTTGTGTCCTGAATTGGTTATTAAAAGTGAACGTATGTACTAAATCGACATTCCCTAAAATAAAATATTTTTTGTGTGTAATTTTGTTTTTGGGTTACCTCGACCGGGGAAGGACCACGCTCCCACAGAATACTTGAGTATAATAGCAGCTTAATGCTGCTGTGTCTAATCTGAGATCTGAAGTTCTTTCTTTCTTTCTTCTTTCTTTTCTTTTTTAAAAAACGTTACCCCCACACTAGGATTTTCTCCTGTATCGCGGAGGCAGTTTACAAACACAATTTGCACAAGGACAAACATCCAGACTCGGAACAATTATTTGTAGGCCATACAAATACTTGTTCCGTGCGGGATTCGAACCCGCGGCCCCCAGCGCAGCAACTCATTGCTAAGCCACAGCGCCACGGAGCCGTCAAGGAGTTTTACTAGTAACGAGGCTGTAGTCAACGCATAATGTTTCGATTCTTACTTGAGGATAGATGAAGGTATCTATGAACCACAGCAATCACTTACCATCAGGTGTATTCTGTGCTCGTTTATCACCCTTATTCTATATAAAAAAGTTTTAACATAAAATAAATGTATTTCAAGTAATTAATATTGAACAAGTATCTGGAATTGATTATTATTATTGCCCTTAATTAAGAATGTCCTGTAATCGCCTTGTTAGGCAGGTAGAGGTAGGTAGCTATTCTATAAAGTCTTTCTTTATTAGCCAGACCTAGAACCTACTGTTGGACACTGGGCCATGTCGTAGTAACGTAATGCTTGGCAGGTGGATTTCGAGACCACAATCAAGTTCAGTCTCCGGTCCGTATATTCTATTTCAAAGTCAAAGTCAGGACTTTTCATGTTTGTTTACAGTCTCATGAACGTCATAATCTACTCTGGTTAACAAAAACAAAACCATTGCAAAAAAGCGGCATGAATTTCTGGGGTATTTTTTAAGTTCATAATTTTATTTATAACTAGCTGTGCCCAGGAAGTTTAAATTACATTGTTATAAAGCCGAACAAGTAATTAACTAACGGTTCGAAACTTTATTACCTTGGGTGGTTTTTTTATTATATATTATACTTCTGTTCTATTCCAATCAAATATTACATATATGATATCAGAAATTTAATTTAATTTAATTTTACCCAATGAAACTGATGAGGTTTTAAAGAAAAATCGTCTCAAAGAGACACAGGGTAAAATAACTGTATTATTTTGACTGGATTGTAATTGCATGCCAGTAAAAATCTGAAATTTTAACGGTCATTGGATAATTATGTTGAAAATATGACGAAACTTAACGTCGAAAGTTTTCTTTTATATGATAAGGGTGACAAGCGAGCACACAGTCCCCCTGATGGTAAGTGGTTGCTGCGGCCCATAGACATCTACATCTATCCTCTATTACAAATCAAAATGTAGATGTGCCGCCACCCGTGAGGACCAAGATGGAATACCTCATTTCCAGTAAAAAGGGCCTGCGGGCACCTGCACTTACCCAGCGAAACGCAGAGGTAAACCTCGCTGGTTTTCTGTGAGGTCGTGGTACCACCCCGGTTCGAGCCGGCCCATCCGTGCGACAGCAAAAGCTGCCGCGTGGCTCTACCACTGTTAAAAAGTTCTTAAAATTTGAACACACGATCCCAAATAGAAGATAAATCATGCCTATATTTAGCTGAAATTAAGGCAAAATTATATATCATTTTCTGCATGATATGGCATTTAATTAAAACAAAAATTCCAGTGAAGGATTTTTTTTAAATTTCGGCTCCTTTTTACTTATTCTGATAAAAAGTATTTTACAATGACATATATTGCCTAATTTTTATACAGTTATTTACATAACATTGAAATTGTATTTGTTGTTTTTTTATCTAGGTATAATTTGTTAATACAACTTATGTATTCCAGGGGGAAGCCTAGTAAGCCTATCATAACTATATATATTATCAGCAGTGTTGCCTTATGGTGAGTTGTAAAGTGTCATGATGATGATGATGATAATTAAGTCAATTAAAATAAAATACAAATTTGTTTCGCGTTGCCGCTAAATCCGATCAGAAAACATCACTTATAGGTATATTTATAAATCATATTAGTTCTTTCGTGGCAACCCTTAAATGTAATGGCGACTTAAATATATAGACTGACCTTTATGGCAATGTCTAAGGGAGGCCAATTCAGCAGCGATCTTGTAACAAAGACGTATTAAAAAAGATAGACAGGTTACACACTAACATTCTTGTATTTTAAAGTGGCGCAGGTAGTACTATATTTCGTACAGTTATTATTATAACACGTTGCGCTAACAAAAAGAGCCAAATGGTAGGGCATACCTATCGTTAGAAAAAGATGAATATACATCATCAGTTGCGTATTGATTGCTGCCGAGCGCTCATTGGCGCGAGCGCGTGACATACCGATATGGAAAATGAACACACTAGCTAACGTCAAAGTTTACACTAGCGGTTAGTGTTGAAATAATAAAACCAATTACGAACAAAACATCTATATTCAAAATATTAATGAGACGTTTTTCTTGTCTCTAACAGTTGCCGTGTAATTTGTGCACCACCTAAAAACACAGGAAAGCATTTTTGCCACAAATAACTAAAAGATTTACGCGCTGTAGCATAGGTATAGCCGCGACGCGAGAACGTGCCCGACTGAATGCGAGTCGGGCAATTACCTGACTTTCGTATTGCCATTTTAGACCGTGTATGACTTATCTATACTTTTAAAAACATCTTAGTCTTGTAATGGTTTATAATTTAAATACCTTTTTCGAAGAGAAAGCAATTTATTGGTTATTATAATATACCTTTATTTATTGGGCAAAATATTTTGTTTCTTGACTGTCACGTATTATCAAAATAACATTTTGAGATACCTCTTTCAAACTCTGACAACCAAATTCATAAAAATATAAATAAAAGATTTAATACCGCCGGTCAGTTGTACACGCTCACCTTTTGACGTTCAACATATTTTCATATGAACTTTTTAACTATAAACCGAATAAATTGTTGCAAATTATAGTTAATAAAGTCCCATTAGACTTCTTTACGCTTTCCTTTAAATTATGAGGCCGTCTAAATATATAATACAAGCAGTAAAATTGTAGAGATTCACTCCATCTAAATAATTTTGTTTTGTGGAAGAGACACGCTGCAGCTGTTGTTTGTGATGTACAGCACTATGCATAAATTGATATGACTGGCGAAGATAAATAAAAAAGCAGCAATATTCTGTACTTCGTATGTTTAGCGAGCATTTCCATATTAATCCTCAGAGGTGAGAACGCATCTGCATTTTGATTGTTAATCAAAAATAAATTTATAAGTCTTGGTAAATCTATGAGTCACAGCATCTATTTATCATCAGGTGGATGGTTATATAAAATAAGAAAATAACTGTAGCCTTTTTTCTATGATATTCCAATCGGCGAGGCGGACCAGCGCCAAAGGGGCGATAACATGTACTGCGATCTGGTGAAAGGTTTCGACTTATTACAATAAAAAGCCGTGGTAGTTCAGGGCTAAGCGCTCGTTGCAAATTTCACAGTACGTGAGCAACCCAGGTTCGATTCCCGCCAGCACCAATGAAATTATTAATAGCAATTTTTAAGTGCTGATCTACCAACGTGAAGGAAACAGTGTTTTAACAGTGGTAGAGCCACGCGGCAGCTTTTGCTGTCACACGGATGGGCCGGCTCGAACCGGGGTGGTACCACGACCTCACAGAAAACCAGCGTGAAGTAGAGGTTTACCTCTGCGTTTCGCTTGGTGAGTGCAGGTGGCCGGAGGCCCTTTTTACTGGAAATGAGGTATTCCATCTTAGTCCTCACGGGTGACAACGCATCTACATTTTGACTTGTAATTGAGGATAGATGTAGATGTCTATGGGCCGCAGCAACCACTTACCATCGGGTGGACTGTGTGCTCGCTTGTCACCCTTATTCTATAAAAAAACTGCATATCTGAGAAATAAGAAAAAATATTTCGAAGGTTTGCCTACACGCACTACAATTTACACTTGGTAGAGCCACGATGCAGCTATATTATGTTTGTAACCAGAACGGGTCGGCTCGGCCGGGGTAAAAAAAACCATGCTCTCACAGAATACCAGCGTAAAATAGCAGATAAATGGTGCGGTGTTTCATATGGTGTTTGTAGAGAACCGGTGACTCTTTTCCTGGATATGGGGCATTCCTTCTTAGTCCTCACGGGTGACAACGTATATGCATTTTGATTCTTAATCGAGAATAAATGTAGATGTCTATGGGCCACAGCATCCGCTACCTTCAGGTGGACTGTGTGGTCATTTGTCATCCTAATACTATAAAAAAACGAGTTGGGGCAGCGCGGTGGACATTTTCTTGCCCTAAAACTCTCTCAGAAATGAGAGGAGGCCTGAGCCCAGCAATGGGACTTATACAGGCTGTTACTTTAACTTAAATTACAATATGATTTTTTGTAATTATTTCCTATTAATAGGGTTCCGATGGTAATCCAGCGGTGGTCCAGACAGCATCCTGGTATCTGGACTCGGTTTTGAGTATCAGTAGCGTTCGGTTAGATCAATTGCAGCTGGTTGCAACCGCTTGCTACTGGATCGCTCAGAAGCTTCACGGACCAGTGGCCCCCGCTTCCAGGCTTATTAAATATACAAACAGAGCCTTCAGTACAACACAATTATTGGAGACCGAAAAAGCGATTTTAAATAAATTGGTAAGTTACAGTAGACCACTATACGTGGTAGAGCCATGCTGCAGCTATATTAGTAGTATAGTTGTAGCACGAATGGGTCGGCTCGACCGAGGAAGGACCACGCTCTCACAGAATACCAACGTAAAATGGCATCTTGACACTGTTGTGTTTCGTATGGTGAGTGTAGAGTACCAGAGACCTATTTTACTGGAAAAGAGGCATTCCATCTTAGTCCTCACGGGGTAACGACGCATCTGCATTTTGATTCTTTATTGAGGATAAATGTAGATGTCTATGGGTCACAACAACCACTTACCATCAGGTGGAATGTGTGCTCGTTTGTTACCCTTATTCTATAAAAAAAACCATCTTGACTAAGAATTGCCAGTAGACTTTAATTTTAACTTCTACTTTAAGAGCCGTGGTAGTCAGGGACTAAGCGCTCGGAGTAAACTTCACAGTACACGAGCAAGCCGGGGTCAATCCTCTCCAGCTGAATTTGTTAATTGCAATTTTAAGTGCTAATTTACCACGTGTTCTGCGGTGAAGGAAAATATCGTGAGGAAACCTGAATATCTTAGAATTAAAAAAAATGTTTTTTTGAAGACATGTGTAGTTATTCAACTCGCATTGGGGCAGCACGTTGGACATTTCCTTGCTCTAAAACCCTATCAGAAATGGGACATAACTGGGCTGTAAGTTTAACTTTTCTATTTTGATATATTTACTTTCGTCCCGTGGGTTGTGTAAGAGGCGATTATGGGAAATCCCTGAGAAATCTTATGGATTCTGATAGATGGTGCAATACCTACTCGTTTATATCAGATATATATAAAATTCTTAGACAGGTGAATTGGATCAGCGGCATAGGCACAAGACATCTGGTTCTACCGTAGTCAATTCTCTTGCCAAGCGTGACGATTAAAGCTAATTTCACCAACAATGGAAGAGACCCATATTCAACAGTGAACTTTAAGTGAAGTTAAGTAATTATTATGTTATAAATATCATCATTACAGCCCTTCACAAGTCCACTGCTGAACATAGGCCTCCCCCAAAGAATGCCACAAAGCACGGTCCTGAGCCACCTGCATCCATCGACTTCCTGCATGTCTTACCAGGTCGTCACTCCATCTCGTGGGGGGACGCCCTACACTTCACTTACCGGTACGAGGCTGCCACTCGAGAACCTTTCTTCCCCATCGGTTGTCGGTTCTTCGAGCTGTATGGCCGGCCCACTGCCACTTCAGCTTACTAATCCGTTGGGCTACGTCGGTTACTCTGGTTCTACTGCGGATATCCTCATTCCTACGTTTATCACGCAGAGAAACTCCGAGCATAGCCCTCTTCATAGCTCGCTGAGCGACCTTGAGCTTCCTCATACGGCCAGCAGTGAAGGACCACGTCTCAGTTTCATATGTCATCACTGGCAACACGCACTGGTTGTACAATTTCGTTTTAAGGATTTGAGGTATGTCTGACGAGAAGATGTGTCGTAGCTTCCCGAACGCTGCCCAGCCGAGTTGAATCCGTCGATTGACCTCTAGGTCGAAGTTGGACTTACCTAGTCGGACTATTTGTCCCAGGTAAACATACTCGTCAACAACTTCGAGCTTAGTGCTCCCAACAACTACCGGCATAGGTGTGACATGGACATTAAACATAATCTTTGTTTTGTCCATGTTCATCTTAAGACCTATCCGTTGGGAGACACTATTGAGGTCATTGAGCATAGTGCTTAAGTCCTCCAGCGATTCTGCCATAAGGACTATATCGTCGGCAAATCGAAGATGAGTGATGTACTCGCCATTGATGTTAATACCGTATCCTTTCCAGTCCAGAAGCTTGAAAACGTCTTTCAATGCAGCGGTGAAGAGTTTCGGGGATATAACATCACCCTGTCTTACACCTCTCTGCAATTGGATAGGTTTCGTACTCTGGTTCTGTACTCGGATAGCCATCGTAGCTCTACTGTACAAACACTTCAGCACTTCGATATACCGAGAGTCAACTTAGCACCGCTGAAGGGACTGCAGCACCGCCCAAATTTCGACGGAATCAAAGGCTTTCTCATAGTCCACATACGCCAGACATAGTGGCAAATTGTACTCTTCGGACTTCTGTACAATTTGCCGAAGGGTATGTATGTGGTCTATGGTGCTAAAGCCCTTTCGGAAACCGGCTTGTTCGGGAGGCTGGAAGTCGTCAAGTCTGCGCGCGAGACGATTCGTAATGACTCTCGAAAACAGCACGTAGACGCGGCTCAGAAGGGAAATCGGTCTGTAGTTCTTCAAGAGAGCGTTGTCACCTTTCTTGAAGAACAAGACCACCGCACTTCTGCTCCACGCCTCCGGTGTAATGCCACCATGGAGGACGGAATTAAAGAGCTTCTGAAGGACTTCAAGTACCGGTCTTCCACCCGCTTTCAGAAGCTCCGCTGTAATTCCATCCTCGCCTGGGGTCTTGCCGTTTTTAAGATGCTGGAGAGCCATTCTAATCTCGCTCAGACTGACGTCGAGGATATCTTCGGAATAGTGTCGGACAAGACTCGCTTTTGGATCGTTACTCACACTTGCGTGTGGTTCCAACGATGACGTGTACAGCTGCCCATAGAACCTCTCAATCTCACTCAAAATCTCAGCTCTCCCCGGAAACGATGCTGCCACATTCGGTCTTCAGCTTTGACAGTTGGCTCTTTCTGGCAGACAGATCTCTGGCAAAGACTTTGGAGCCTTGGTTCCGCTCGATCGCTTCTTCAATACGAGCTGTATTGAAGTTGCGTAAGTCCCGCCGCATGCATTTGGAGATCTGTCTGTTCAGTTGCCTGTATGCTGTCAAATCTGTTGAAGAATGTAGCTTCATCTCCCGTCTAACAGCCATGAGACTAAGAGTGTGATCGGAGAGTTTTTGTGTTCTTCTGCGGCGGGTCTTGCAGAACTTAGCTCCGACCGCATGGACAGTTTCCACGAGCTTGTCATTCATATCGTCCACTTCATTGCAGTCTTCTAGGCACTGAAAACGGTTTTGTAACTCGAGCTGAAAGGTTTCGGGACTTTGGATTAGAGCACGAGGGGGACGGAGCGTTGACTTCATCAGACGAGACCTCTCCAACTTAACATTTAGGTTCAGTGTGCCTCTCACCATTCGGTGATCGCTGCCGGTTTTCACCCTGGCGATCACTGAGACATCACTGAACAGTTGTCGTCTCGTCGTCATAATGAAGTCAATCTCATTTCTTGTCGAACCGTCGGGGCTCGACCAGGTCCACTTCCTGTGGGGCCGCTTCTTGAAGAAAGAGTTCATCATAAAGAGTCCCTCTTTCTCCATGTAGTCGGCCAGCTGCTGGCCCCTTGGGTTCCGTTGCCTTATTCCATATTTCCCTACTTTCAGCTTACCGTTCTTTCTTGTGCCTAGTTTTGCATTGAAGTCTCCCATTAACACCGTATATTGGGTTTTGGAGGAATGCATGGCTCTAGAGATATCCTCATACATTTCCTCCACCTCCTCATCGGGGTGTGCCGAGGTTGGTGCGTAAACCTGTATGACCTTCAGCGAATACCGTTTGGTGATTCTGAGTATAAGGTACGCAACCCTCGTCGACACACTCCCGATCTTTTTAACGTTGTTAACGAGAGACTTGTGGACGATAAATCCGACACCTCCTTGGGACAGATGGTCGCCCTCCCGGTGATAGAGCAAGTTGCCGGATTCGAGGATTACCGTGTCCTCCCCCTCTCTTCGGACTTCGGATAATCCCATAATATGCCAGCGCAACTTGTCTATCTCTTCTTCCAGCTCCACGATTTTCTCGTCAGTCCTCAGGGTGCGTGCGTTGTACGTTGCCAGGTCGAGTCGTCTAAGGTGGCAACCGAACCTCCACCGGAGATTCTTAGCACCCCCTGCCCCGCCGTTAACATGGTCGCCACCGTAGCCAGGAATAGCGGGGCCGCCGGGGACTGGGGGCCGTCTCTTCGTAACTCTCATCATGGGGGGTATATTGCCATAGTTGCCACGCTTGGCGAGCGGGTTGGCAACCGCAGTTTTTTTATTGTATTTTTACCGTTAACCAGGAAGATGCTGCTGCCCATCTCCTGCCTGTTTCCTTTTGTCGCCTTTTACGACACCCACGGGAGCATATGGGGTAGTGGATATTCTTGACCGCCACTACACGGCGTTATATAAATATACTTACAGTTTTATATCTTATAGCGTGGCAAGGTTCTCGAGTGGCGGCCTCGTACCGGCGGACGAAGTTTAGGGCGTCCCCCCACTAGATGGAGTGACGACCTGGTAATATATGTAGGAAGTCGATGGATGCAGGTGGCTCAGGACCGTGCTTTGTGGTATTCCTTGGGGGAGGCCTATGTTCAGCAGTGGACTTGTGAAGGGCTGTAATGAAGAAGTGGCAACTATAGCAAATACGAATTTCGAGGGAATCTATGAGGAGGTCTTTGGAATTTGATAGTCATATACATATTATGTTTAATATTGTCGGCAGCAAAAAACAAAAAAACAAGTACCCAATTTATTAATTTCACCTTGTTAAACCATCGATTGCATTGGGAAGCTTCTATTAACGTCGTATTAGTATAAATATATTATACCGTTACAGTTACCATTAAAGTCGACAGCTCTACATAAGCCTCCCCATAGATTGTCTCATAGGGAGGATATGTACGAAAGGTGCCGCGCTTGGCAAGCGGCGTGGCATCCACAGTTTTTAGATTTTAGTCGTTATTAGGAAGACGCCGCTGCCCAACTCCTGATTTGTTTCCTTCTGTCGCTTCTTATTACACCCACGGGATGATATGGGGTAGTGGATATTCGTACACCGCACTACATGGTAATTTCTACGGTACAAAGAAAGTAAAAATTTATTTCATGCTATTTTATATCCTCGAAAAAAGTCACATTAATATGTTTTCTAAATTAATAATTTCTGGATGCTATCAATGATGATGACAGAATTTTATGTTTTTCATAGTTTTTATTTAAATAGGTAGATAGCAGCATTGTTTATGATTTTTCTTATTTATGTGTTATAAATCAGATTTTTAGTGATCATCATCTGCCGTGATGCACTTTTCTACTATTAATTGATTTCAAATTTTCTTTATTTTGTGTGCAATATATTGTCAGTATTATACAACTGGTGGGGAAAAAGTTCCTTTAGTGGCAGCCAGCGCAATATTGTCCAATTCCCCACAAATACAAAGAGTATATATAGAGTTATAATCTGATGAAACATGCAGGTATGCCTCCATGGATGCAGGTAACTTTGGACCGTAATGTCGGGAAGGTCCATGTTCTGCAGTGGACTTGTGATGGACTGTAGAGTAGTGAAAGTAACACATGAATCAAAATAGCATTAACAGCTTGAATAAAATTTTTTTCCAGGAATTTCCATCGCAACCAGTTGTGCCTCAAGATTATATAACATATTTGTCCTGGTGGTCGGAAAACGCTCGTCCAGGCGAGATTGAAGTTGCAGCGACCTTTCTCTGCTTATGCGGTTTAATGGTAGATAAGACACTCTGCAGTGAGTTACCATCAGTAATCGCCGCTGCTTGCGTACGAAACGCCTTACTGCTGCTAGGGAAACGGGACTTGATGCTGCGCCTTGAGACATGTCCAGTGTGAGTTACTCTTGCTTGCTAACTCTGCAAATGTTTTTTACTGTTAGATCCGGAACTTGAGTTCAATATGTGCGACACACTATTCAATACAAGATGCGAAAGTTGAAATCGATTTTACGATGATTTTGTTTAAATAGGTCGAGATAAAGTTTGGGATAAAGCCATTAGTTTTTGCAATTTTATGAGAATTTTCATTATATTTTAATACACGTAGGTATTAAAAAATTAAAAAGTCACATCCACTATACCATCCATTACAGCCTATAAAATTTTACTGCTAAACATAGGCCCGATGTCACACCTGGCAAGCAGGTAGGGTAACGCACTTCTGTATGATTTGATCTGTGCAAGTTTTCCTCTGTCGCTTTTTACACGTTACTAACGGGACGATTTGGAGTAGTGGACTCTCTCACACCACAATACACGGTGAAAGAAAAAAGCAAAATAAAAAAACGTCACACATATGGAGAAATAATCGTCACAAATTTATGTAGAAGAAAAATTAGGATTTGGGTGTCTGATGATGTTTGGCAGATCTTTTCAAATAAAAATGAAATGACGTCTAAAATGTTTAATATTTCGATAACATAAAAATTATTAAAAAAATAATTTTTCATATTAATAAAATAATAAACATAGATGGACACACTAGATAGAGTGATGACCTGGTGAGACATGCAGGAAGTCGATGGATGCAGGTAGCTCAGGATCGTGCTTTGTGACATTCCTTGGGAGAGGTCTATGTTCAGCAATGGATTTGTGAAGGGCACTATAATGAGTGAATGAATAGAAAAAAGAATTTTACCTAAAAAGTCTCAGCTAGTTAACAAAGAAAATGTTGCATTGCGTGAAGGTGCACTTATTTGTTGGTCAGGTTTTTGCTTTAAGTCGAATTACATAGTAATTGAGTTTTTTTTTATAGGAGAGGGGGCAAACGAGCATGCGGCTCACCTGATGGTAAGTGACTACCGCCGCCCATAAACAACTGCAACACCAGGGAGGGAATTGCAGATGCGTTGCCGGCCTTTTAAAAAGGAGTACGCTCTTTTCTTGAAGGTCCCTAAGTCGTATCGGTCCGGAAAAATCGCTGATGGTAATCGATTCCACAAGGAAGTCGTGCGAGGAAGAAAACATCTTCTAAATCGCACAGTGGTGGACCGCCAATCATCCAGATGGTGTGGATGGTATCGGGAGTTCTGCCGCGATGTGCGTTCGTGAAATTTGGCGGCTGGGATTAATCCGAACAATTCCTCAGAGCACTCCCTATGGTAGATGCGAAAGAAAATGCAAAGAAATGCAACATCTCTTCGCAGCGCCAATGAGTCGAGCCTATCGGAAAGGACTCGGTCGTCGACGATTCGAGCCGGTCTGCGCTGGATGCGGTCAAGTGGAAGGAGCTGGCACTGGGGAGCCCCTGCCCAGAGATGGGAACAGTATTCCATGTGAGGCCGAACCTGCGCCTTGTAAAGTTGCAGGCGGTGTGCCGGCATGAAATACTGTCCCGCTCTGCTGAGCACGCCAAGTTTTTTAGAGGCCAGTTTGCACCGGTAGCAACAATGAAGTGACAAGGACACAACGCAATCAGTGTTGAAGATCACTGATTGTGCTGCGACCTCATTACTATTAATTTGTGGTCTCTAGCCCTTGAGCTTGGTATGAGAAAAACAATACGTGTCATTTGTCGTGACTTTTACGTGGTATAGCCATGCTGCGGCTATATTAATAGTATAGTTGTAGCACGAATGTGTCGGCTCGACCGCGGAAGGACCACGCTCTCACAGAATACCAGCATAAAATAGCAGCTTAACGCTGCTGTGTTTCGTATTGTAAGTGTAGAGAACCGGATCCCCTTTTTACTGGAAATGAGGCATTCTATCTTATTCCTCACGGGTTACACATCTGCATTTTGTTTGATGTAGATGTCTATGAGTCGCAGCAACCACTTACCATCAGGTGCACTGTGTGCTTTTGAAACTTATTATATCCGAGGCATTAGGTTACAAGGACACTTGCTGGGACGGCTGAAATTATGTCTAGACGCGAGATGTAACGGAAACTTCGGGATTGTTGGCAAGCCCAATCATATTTCTCATTAGTACGTAAACTGTTGTACATAGATCCGGCTAATCTTCCGTAACGTCATCCTTAGAAGTCAAATTGGCGGCCACTACAGAACACACAGAAATGTTTGCTCCCAGAAAGTCACAGTACTAGGCAACTCAATTATATTTGCCATATATTACCGACACGCACTTTTACTATGCGATTCAATTAAGAATTGGTCTGACCTGGTGCCATATTGTGACTACA
Organism: Parnassius glacialis; assembly: GCA_033319125.1. Classification (NCBI taxonomy): domain Eukaryota; kingdom Metazoa; phylum Arthropoda; class Insecta; order Lepidoptera; family Papilionidae; genus Parnassius; species Parnassius glacialis. The sequence continues at coordinate 23,228,369 of JAVANC010000025.1, read as the reverse complement.
CAGCTGCCAATTCAAAGCAGTTAGGTAGGGTGAACAAAACAGATATATTTAAAATATATAAAACATAAGAACCATGAAAGAAAAGTTTTAATCGAAATCTATCACTTTAATATGTCATTTAATTATTTTATTTGTTTATTTAATTTATTAATTTACTATTTGGTCTTGTTGCCAACAATGAAAATAGAAAAATAAACAGTTATAAATTATTTTTCAAAACTAATTATGACTGCAATAGATTTCGTAGTACTAATACTCGGTTAAATAAATAAAAAATTGGTAAATTAACTATCTTTGCAAGTTTCTATTCTTATTTGAATCACATTGCCGCGGCGAGTTCAAAACCCGCACGGAACAAGTGTTTGTATGAACTACAAATATTTGGTTCGAATCTGAATGTTTGTCCATGTGCAACCTTATGTTAACCAGGAATATATATGAAGTATAATATAGTGAAACAAAAATTCTATTTTTGAATTTTTATAACAAAGCAGTTCAACTGTAAATTATTTTTAGGTTTCAAGCAGCAGAAAACAAGACGACGAATATGTGTTGTATTTGCTCAACCTTGCGTAGAGCGGTGCGTTTAGTGTCAGACAATACGTACGAGTATAAGGCGCCAATAGAAATTTTCGGAATTGGCCCTCATTTTATAGCACAAAAGGTTGTGCAATTCGCAAACGACCTCGCCATTCTGGAAGTTAAATGTTCGTCAAGGAATTGAGGAAAAATACTCGCTTTATTATCACGTGCATTAAAGACTAGTTGGTTAAGTTTTGGAATAATTAATGAAATGTAATGTTTAATTGGCGGCAGACTATATTGCACGGAGGAGGCGATATATTCCAAATATAATAAGTAGGCACTTATAGTGTTTTTCTGTATGCTTCAACACAATAAATTTTGATTTTACAGCGAAACATTAAAATTCACATAAATACTGGCTAAGTGATCAAAACTAGTTCAGTGTTCAGAACCATTATCATACTTTTCTCTTAATTCTTTTCAATGTTTAATTTTGACAAATGTGCGAACTTCAACAGGTTTTATTTATTAAAAACCTTTGAAAGGCTAGGTAGTTCAGTTTCTATACCTATACATAATTGTTAACTAAACCTGGTGAATCCATTTGTAACTATTTTCTATATGTCTTCCTATACTTTTATTTCTTTTTATAATTGCAAAAGCCTATGTAAAATATTATCCTTTTATTTTTGTACAAAATTGTGTCTATAAACTGTCTAATTGTTTACATAAATATGAAATGATCTCAAAATATAGTTGAATTTATGTTAATCCGCCTAAACTCATGTATAAAATATAGTAAACATTTTTAAGCCTCTATGTAAAATTAATCATCATATCAAATAGTATTAAAGAAATGTGGTTGTTTTTAATGAAATGGATGACTTTTAAAATGCTTTGTAATTGATAATTATTGTTAATATAGCTTTCTCATGAAGATGACAACGATATTGATTTTATTTTTGGCTGTTAACTAACTACAACAAAACAGTACATTCTACAATAGAAAGAGGGTAAGGATATGGATTCAGAAGAAGTCATTAAAAAATAAATATATAAAATAAAAATAATTCAGTCGACAAAATTAAAAATGGGATTGAGTGAGACTGACTCTATGTTTCTGTACAAGTATTTTGAGCACTTAATGATGTGGTCGTCGAAGAGCTATAATATACTTATATTCTTGTTTATCTTAACTCTGTAAAACTCTATTGTTGCACATGGGCCTTTTAAAATTGCTTTTAAAAGTATAAACCCATCATCTTTGTTACTGTCATCATTTTCTGAATGTCGATGTCATTGGCATGAGTATTTTACGTCTGGTGTAAACGAGATAACTCCACTGCTGTGTATTTTTCTCGGAAGCATTCTTTCTGGCGATTCCTATAGTCGCCTCTCACGGCACTCACGATCACGATGCGAAATAGGTTCACGGATTCCCTTATGCTACCATCACACGGATATGCCTATTCCACCAGAAAAAAACCTCTCGAATTTTATATCAAGTTCCAGTGTGTCTAGTGAGAGGCTGATGGCGGGTGTCTAGTGAGGCATCGGTTATCGTTGCCGCCTAGTGAGGCATCGGTTATCGTTGCAAGATTTCGCCTTCGCAATCACTAAGATATTAGGAAAAAGCAGTCGCCCGGTAGGCATAATAAAGTCAAAGTCATTTTGTCGAATAGTTGGGACTGAATATATAGACATTCTGTAGAGTAAAAGATTTATCTTATGTCCTTCTCAAGGAAGTCTGCTAGCTGTAGGCCCCTAGAGTTCCATTTCCCTAATCTAAATTTTAAAATAACAATGAATACACAAGCAATGGCATGAAGATAGTGCTGGACTACAATCCCACCTGTTAAGCAACAAAAATAGACGGTTTTAAATTTTCTTTTTCCGCCGAATGAGTTTGTAATGAGATAGGACCTACAACAAATTTAATAGGAAAAAACTATGAAGTCGTGTTAGTATAAATAAATTTCACAGTACGCGAGCAGTTCGATCTCCATCGGCACCAATGATATCTTTAAATGAAATTTTAAGTTCTGATTCACCAAGTGCTCGATAGTGATGGTAAATATCGTAAACAAACCTGCATTACTAAGGAATGGAATGTTTCGAGTATAAATATGCGAAATTCGCCAACACGCACTGAAGCGACGCGGCCGACAAATTGCTCCATAAACCTGTTTAGAAATGAGAGGCCTTTGCCCAGCGGTGGGACTTTATAGACTTTAACTTTACTTTGTAACTATAAACGCTAATATTATTAATATCAATTACAAGTTACCTTTTACTTATTATTAATATTAATCTGCATATATTGAAGATATTTTGTGACCCATCAGAAAAACAAAAAACCGGCTGCTGTGGAAAAACCAAAACCAGATATTTCTACTATCAACTGAGTTTATTGTTGTAAAGGAAAAACAGTTTTATCACAATGTAACAAAATTTATTTTCTCTTGAATATATTTCGATTACAATAAAGTTGAGGACTGTGGTAATTGTAGTCATACATTTTATAAAGGAAGGTAGTAGTAGTCTGCATGGCCGTAGTGTTGTTGTGTAAGATTTATATTTGTAAATAGTGTTATTACAATGGCATTAAAACGTAAGTATAAACATCGATTTAATGTAATTTCTAATTGTCATCATCTTCACCATCGTTATTATTATAGCTGGTCTATATTGTTTGATTTCTCATATACATAAATGTTAATTATTTTTGACTGATGCTATTTAAAATCCATGGATATACATTAAGTGTTTTATTATTTACAGTGGTAATATACATGTCTTTAATTATATGGAATGTCAATTCTCAGAGGTCACAGAATCCAATTATGTATCAGCAAAATATACCAAATTTCTATATGGGACAGACATTTATTGAAAATTCTCACTATCCCTATCGACAAATAAATTCAGATTATAATATTAATCCACGAGACAACATATTTTTTCGAGAATATGACAAAAATACAGGGCAAATTTTAGTTGACAACAGATTTGTACCTGATAACAAAGTGTCATACAGTCAAACAGAAACACAAGCAAAACAACCGATTTACCATCATACAGTGCAACCAGATCAGCAGATTTATAGCGAAGGCAATGAAAATAGTGATGATACAAGAACCGCAAAAGTTGAAACAATTACAGATGACAACTTTTCATCCAAATTTGGTGAGAGCGATACAGGAAAAATAAGCCAAAATATAAATTTCGATAACAATACTTTCGCTATAACCAGCTTTGGTCTAAAATTGTTAAAGGTAGGTTATAGTTTCTTCAAGTAAAAATAAGATAGCATATAGTTTCTAAAAAAATATTACTTTTAAAAGGTGTTCTAAGTATTCTCCAGGTCAATAAAATGATTTATAGATTATTGGAATTTAAAATTGGAATTGATTCTCAACGACGTTGACTTAGAGTTCAAGTACGTTAAGAAATTGAAGTGTTAATGATTCAACCATAAAGCTCGAAGTGCTCACATCCATTGAGGAAAAATAGTCCTCGAGTGGCAGTCTCATATCTGAAAGCGAAGTGTAGGGCGGCCCCCCCCCCCACTAGACGGAGTGAAGAACTAGTAAGATATGTACGAAGTCGATGGATGTAAGTAGCTCAGGCGCGTGCTTTGCGGTATTCTTATGGGAAGGTCATTGTTCAACAGTGGACTTATAAAAAGTGCTACAGGCTGGGTTCGAATTTAAATTCATTTATTATAACCTATCAAAGTCCACTGCTAAATATATCTCGTAGATTGTTTTATAGGGGAGAGTTACCAAAGTTGCCAAGCATGGCAGGTAGATTAAAATTGAATCAACAACTTTAGAATTCTAAAAAATTAATTTTATTACTTTACGTACGTAATAATACATTGAATAATCAGAATGTGGATATTAAAAAAAAATTAGAACAATTTGATTTAACCATCACGGATGGCAGGCGCCGCAATCTTTGGTCGTGACCTATAATGATAAACAAAGGTTGTTAGTAGCACCATAATTAATTATTATCCCTTATTTATTTCAGTATACTGTTATTGTAATGTCATGTAGCATCATTTAAAATTTTGTCAAATTTGTAACTCATTTCAGGGTATGAGCCGGGATCCAGGAAACATATTAGCATCCCCATATTCAATCGCTATGCTTTTGGCTCTTATACAACAGGGTGCGTTTGGAGAAACGCAAAAAGAAATCACAAAAGTGTTACAGTTAATGCCAGAATCTTCAGCGGAACTGTTTAAGGATCTTACAAATGCCGTCAAGGTATTTAATTTTTATTTAAGGGATATTTACTATATTTATTGAGATTAAGATTTTCTTGTGATAAATTTTGATCATAGCGACAACCTGAAAATTATGTGAGAAAAATTTCAGTGACAAATGTGTCCGCAGGCTCTTACACGTTTGCTTTTTTATGGTGAAATGTCTACTCATACCCACCTAGCGGGGGCAGGGAATAGAGTCTATTAAGTCAGGTTTACACCAACTTTATGAATAAAACTCCATGGTTCATGGTTTTCCACCTTCGCCGCATAAAAACAGGTACGCTTTCGCATCTATTTACGACCTCTCCGGAGTCAGCTACCCCTCGGCGGCACCTAATCAGGAGAACGAAACTCCTTCCCTAGTCCTTCTTCTTAGGCATTTTACACAACCTGGATTTCCACCTGCGTAACGGACCTTCCCGAGTCCGTTATGCACAAGACATGGTACCAGTTAAATAAGCCTTTCTAGGCCATCAGTTTTCCCCAGCGACGGATCTGGATCGCCATTCCGACACTCCATTCCTAACAATACTTCGTGTTATAATCCTGTGGACAGAATGTGAACTTGTGTGCATGTGTGCATGCTTGTATAACAAAATCACATGAACAGAATATGAAACTGGACTTGATGTTTTCGATTATCAATTTAATGTATTTAATATATACATAGCTCAGTAAAAATAAAAATTATACGTATACATTACAATTTTTTTATTGGAGAAATGTAGTAAATCATATATACTTTAAGTGTATCTAAAATGAATGAATAACAAAAATAAAAAAAATATGGAAAAACTATTTCATGCAGGCAAACTTTAAATAGACGGCATTATTTTTTGGAAAGTTTGAAATTTTGATTTGAAGATATGATCATAGAAATACTTGACATACTTGCAAAATTAGAGTAGTTCAGTACAATGCTTTTCGTGATATGCTCTTAAAAAATCTCTAAACTTTTTTTTTATAGAATAAGGGTAACAAAGGAGCACACAATCCACCTGATGACAAGTAGATGCTGTGGCCTATAGATATCTGTCTACATCTATTCTCGATTAAAGTTTAAAATGCCGATACATTGTCACCTCTGAGCACCAAAATGCTCCGAATGCTCAGTTTCCAGTAAAAAGAGTATCCGGTTCTTTACACTCGCCATACAAAATACAGCATCAATACGCTGGTATTCTGTGAGAGGGTGTCCTTCCTCAGTCGAGTCGACCTATTGTGCTATTATCATTATATAGCAGCAGCATGGCTCTACCACGTACAAATAAAGCGTTTATGTATCCAACCGGATATTTTGTTATATTTTTCAACATTTATAGTGTAAATAAGTAGTTAAACATAACCAAAACGCGTGGTAAAATATCCACTACCTCATAACGTATCGTGTCGTAAGAGGCGACAGAGACAAACGAACCAGGAGATGGTCAGCAGCATGTTCTTAAATTCAACAAGAAACTGCAGTTGATCACTCGCCTGCCTAGCGTTGTAACTATGCTAAATATACCCTATGACAAAATCTATGGGCAACCCTATGTTTAACAGTGGACTTTTGATACTGTAACGATAATGGTGAAGCAAGGAAAAAGAAACTTATTTTTATTCTCATCTTTACAGAAACGAAAGTCTCACAATATTTTGAAGATTGCAAGCAACGTGGTCTTGGCGGATGCATTCAGTGTAGACCCTAGATTTAAATCAATCGCAATTCATAATTTTGAAAGTGACGTAACTAATATGAATTTCAACAATCCATTGGAAGCGTCACAAATGATCAATAAGTGGGTTGCAGCTAAAACAAACAACAAAATCTTGAATCTGTTAGCACCAGGTAATCTCTTTAATTCTAATCAAGTTGCAACAAGGTATGCTTGTGCAGATAGTCGTTTCCTCTATTTAGCGTCGTCCCCAATCTATATCATATCTGCTCCGACGGTTGTCAGTTCTGTGACAGACGTGACAAACACATTGAAATTTCAGTTTACAATCTTGGTTTAGTCGGATTACTTGAATTGAATTTGATTCCTTGAAATGAAGGTTTTAAAAATATAATATCATAGGTAAGTTCAAATGTTTTCGATTATATAGTAAGTTTATATTGTCAATTAGATTTCTAAATACTACATAATGTATTATTACCTTACTTCAAGTGTATAATTTATAAAAACCGACGAGGACTAAAAAGTATCGTCAGAAACTTCATTACAAATTAATCTTTTTTTTTACATTTTTGTTATTATTAATGTATTTAACATTAATAATAACAAAAGTGTTATACTTATATAATAGTTAGATACTTTAGTTTTAAAATATAACGGGCAAAAGTGTATTTCCAACTAAAAAGTGGAATAAGAAACATAATTAGTAAAATTTATGTTTGCCAGTGTAGACGATAGTTTCTTGTGGTTGGAAAAACGATACATAAAATATTTTGTTATGAAGTTAACACAAAATCATCGAGATACGCAACACAAAAGAGGGTGTAAACTATGCCTGTTATGTGGCAGTTTCAGGCCTGAGATTATATCATTCTTGAAAAATAGAAGAAAGCTTTATAGTTAATAGTTTGATGAAGCTTACTTTTTATAGAATAAGGGTGACAAACGAGCTGGTGGGCTGTGACCTGATGGTTAGTGGGTGCTGTGGCCCAGAGACATATACAATTGTCCGCGATTAAGAATCAAAATGCAGATGCGTTGTTACCCCTGAGGACTAAGATGAAATGCCTCGTTTCCAGTTAAAGGGTTCTCGGGTTTTCTTCACTCACTTTACGAAACACAGCAGCGTTAGGCTGCAATTTTACGCTGGTATTCTGTGAGAGCGTTATCCTACCCCGGTCGAGCCGACCCATTCGTGCTACAACCATAATTAGCAGCATGGCTTTACCACGTTCGTTGTTGCACTTGTCTTTTAAATTAATTCTGTGGTTGTTCGTTAAGCAATTGTATATTTAATTCTCTGGTTATAAAAAAATCTGTGCAGTAGACTTATGATAGAGTTATTGTAAATTTATTTTTGTTTTCAGATGCACTTCAACTGGACACTCTAGCAGTCTTGGTAAATGCTATTTACTTTAAAGGAATTTGGGAAACAAAATTTCGAACAGAATTGACAAAACCGAAAAAGTTCAATCTTAGCAACGGTTCAAAAAAAGTTGTGCCATTTATGCACGCGCGACGAATGTTCCGAACAGATATCGATTCTGATATTCATAGTCAAGTACTGTTGATACCGTTTGAAGTAAGTTTTTTTTTCATTGAAATAATTTTTAGCGTTCTGTATAAATCCTATTAATACTAATATTAAGCTTAAGTGTATACGCCTATCGAGTTCAGACAGTCGCTAAACAGTAGGTTATGAAACTTAGGCATTTAGCTTCTTCTTATCATTCACCGTGTAGTGAAGATTTAAGAACATCCACTACCCTATATTATCCTGTGGGTATCGTAATAGGCGATACAGGGAAACGAACCAGCAGATGGGTAGCAGCGTCTTCCTAATAATAACTAAAATAAAAAATAGCGGTTGCCAACCCGCTTGCCAAGCGTGAAAACTATGACAAATATCCTCCCTATGAGGCAATGGCCCATATTTAGCAGTGGACTTTTAATGGGCTGTAGCAGTAATTATATACATATATAGCATTAAGCATGTATGAAGGTTCTTAAGTATCATTGAATTTCTTATAAAGTTCAATGCCGAAAATATCAATGTTAAATTGACAATGTTAACAATGTTAAATTGATATGTTCGGCATTGAACTTTATAAGAAATTTCGGTTAAATTTTTAAGAAAGTTCGGTTACATCTGCGACTAATATCAATTAGTCGCAGATTTAATTAAATCTGTTTAAAGAAAACAACATTTTTTTCTCTTTTTAACTTAATTTCTTAAATAATAAAGATATATATTATATTGACTGCCTCATTGGCCTAGTGGTCGTAAAGGCGATTGCTGATTATTATGCTCTGGGTTCGAATCCCAAGTCGGGTTAAAATCAGTTATTACAAATATAATATAAATTATATTAATATAATAAAATAATTTATTATTATAATAAAATTCTTTATTTCAGATAATTTAAAAATCCATATGTGGCTTAGAAATACAAAAATAATAATAACAAGGGTTGGTAAAACAATGGTTTGCTTAAATCGAGGGAAAAAAGTAATACCCTGTGCCGAGACAGATCATCATGGGGGTGGATAGGGCCCAGTGATCAGTCTCTGCACAAGACATTTCCACAGCGGCGATGTATATCTGTCCACTACGGTCCTCAGAATGCTGTTGTGACTGGCTCGTACCCTGCTAATAGGGTTTATTTTATCCAGAAATGCAGTAACAGCGGACAAAATAGGAATACCTTTAAAATAGTTATTTTGTTTCAAACCAATCCATAGGCCGTTTTGATATATCAAATACTCTATCTAGTATCTATCTTTTTAGTAAATATGTTTTTAACTTTACAGAAAGCGCAGTATTCCATGATGATTATCCTTCCATTTGACGGGATTAATTCTTTGGACGTCCTATCATCGTTAACTGAACAGAAGTTGTACACTTACCAGAAATTCACAGCAAAGGAAGTCCAATTGGAAATACCCCGATTCACAGTTAAATCTGAACGCAATATATTTGATCTACTGAATTTTGTGAGTATTTTTACAAGAGTTGCAATTTGCGGATGAAAACCAAAAGTGCATTAAAGTAACAAGTCGTTATTTTCATCTTTATTGTAATTAACTTGGTCTTCTTATTTTTTTTTTAATGATGAGGGTGACAGACGAGCACACAGTCCACCTGATGGTAAGTGGTTGCTGCGGCCCATGGACATCTACACCTATCTTTGATTGCGAATCAAAATGCAGATGCGTTGTCACCCGTGAGGACTAAGATGGAATGCCTCATTTCCAGTAAAAAAGGCCTCCGGCCACCTGCACTCACCAAGCGAAACGCAGAGGTAAACCTTTACTTCACGCTGGTATTCTGTGAGGTCGTGGTACCACACCGGTTCGAGCCGGCCCATCCGTGCGACAGCAATTCTGCCGCGTGGCTCTACCACTGTTTATTATTATATACTGTTATTTATATAGGTAAACCAAATGTTTGGTGGCCTTTTCTGACAGTCAGGAGATTAATTAATGAATGTACTGGCAGGTGCAGACTATTTATTTAGCAACTTCTTTTAAAATAAACGGATAGAAACCTAATGATCTCAAAGTAGTTGATGAAAAAAATGTTTGTACCCCCAGAATTCTCAAATTCACACTCATAATATATTACTTATAGTTTACTAGATGACTAGGCAGACGTTGTTCTGCCCTTTCCGATGACCATGAGTCCTACAAAAATCGTTAAATTCACATTAAAAAAATTGAGGGTCACTTATCAGGATAAAAACTATCCTATCTCTCAAGTTGGACCAAACTGCACACATTGTGAAACATTTCATTGAAATCAGTTCAGTAGTTTAGGAGTTCATCGCGGACAAACAACGTAACATGTAACTTTTATATACAAAGATTAGATTACAAAAACTAATACATCATTTATAGGCATTCCCGAACATTTAATCTCGAAAATTTTAATTATGACAGCTCTTAAAACATAAAAGTATTAGAATTGACGTAAAATGTCTGCCACCTTATTAATCTTAGACTAAACATAGGTAAATATTATTATACACACTGTTCATAATCTATTCCAGATCGCTTGTGATCTAAAGCCTAGATATATTTATATATAAATTAATCAATGGTAAACTCATAAACCACTTCAAAACCAAAAGTATTAACAAATATTGTTTAAAATTTCTGCTGTTTCAATTGTCTTAAAATTTGGTATTCTACAGCTTGGGATTTGGCGCATATTCAGTAATGAAGCGAACTTAACTGGTATTGGAACGTATCAAGGAATAACGCCGCGTATTTCGACGGCAGTTCACAACGCTGTGCTGTCTATTGACGAGCAAGGAGGATCAGCAGCGGCGGCAACTGCCTTCTCCGTTGTTGCGTTATCTAATGATGATTCTGCTATAACTTTTCGTGTAAACAGACCATTTTTAATTGTGTTGTGGGATAATCAGCTCAATGTTCCACTCTTTATGGGCAAAATTGAAGATCCAACGTTATAGACGATGTTATTTGATGGTTCACTCGTTAAGTTAAGGTTAGAAATAATAAATATTAAAAACTGGCTATTGTGATTTTGTTTTGTTATTGATAAAAAGCAGAGCATTAGCTTTATTATTTTAATGGACCTTTAGAGGTATAGCAAAATAACGATTAATCCATGCGATATTCTTTTCGAGTGATTTTAATTTTAACATATTCTTTGCATTATATTTGACAATTTCTCATCATTATCATCATCATTATAGTCTATAAGAAGTCCACTCCTGAACATAGGCCTAACAAGATTACTACAAAGTAAGGTCCTAAGTTACCAACATCGGACTCTCTGATGTTGGTAATCATCAGGTTGTCATTCCATTTAGACGTAGATAATTGTGAATTGAATTTGAGATAATTGTGTTTAGTTGAAAAAATATCTTTCATCTGAAGAATATCCTGACTAAATAATTATATACACTATAAAGCTAAAAGTTTTTTGGCTTTACCTATTGGCTCTGCCTCACAAGAGTCCTCTATTTCTAAGAAAGTCTAAAATAAAACAATGAATTTAATAAAACCTCTATATGTATTGTTGATCTCTCAAATATAATACTTTTTTCTTTTAAATCTTTTGAATAAGTTGATAACTGGATCCTCAGCAAATATTCTCAACTTGTCTGTGTTGTAGAAGTTTTCTATTTCTTGTAGGGATTTTCCTTCTGTTTCCGGTAAATAAAAGTACAAGTATACTGTCCCAAGGAAACCAAATCCTGAGTAAGTTGCAAAGGCACCCCATAACTTCAAATTGACTTCAAGGTCAATGAACGTTTTTGAACCTAAGAAACTAAATATGTAGTTGCTAGCAGCGGCTACACCTTGAGCTGAAGCACGACTCCTAAAACAGATATTTTTTTACTTATTATAAGCGAGTGCTTAACCACAATCCCACCTGGTGGTAAATGGTGATGCCGCCCTAGATGGTTAGTCGCATTGTCTTAGCGTATCAAAAGCCTATTCACTGTTGTCTTGAAGACACCCAGTTTGTATTCGGACAGAAAGACAGATGCTGACAAATTATTCTACTCTTTTGTTGTACGCAATACAAAAGATAAAGAAAATCGTATTAATGTTTCTAAATCAGGCTAAGTAACTTCATGTGTACGCATGCGCGCCTGTCCCCACTACTTTCGCTCATTCTTCGAGTGCCATGCTGGTGGACTGTTTGTAGCTGTCCTTTGTAATACCACCGATATTGTTAGAGGCGATAAAAGTGTCTTTTAAAGGTATGGAGAACCATTATTATTACATACTGAGGCATACTCAGGCCGTGCGCCGTTCCATCTTGGTGTAACAGTAAGACCGTACGTACGTCGTATATTTGGAAATTAATGTAGATGGCGGCAGCATCTTGCTGATAACAACTGAATTTATATAGAAATCTGCGGTCCAAGCGCCCAAGCGTGGCAGCTATGGCAAATATTCCCCCTATGAAGCCTTCCACGGGGGAGGTCTTTGTTCAGAATAGGACTTTTGATACGTTGTAATGGTAAGTAATGTGGAAATTATAATTATTCTAACGACTTCAAAAAGGAGCAGGTATTCAATTCGAATGTATTTTTTTATGTGTGTTACCTCATAACTCTTTTCTGGGTGAACCGATTTCGATGATTTTTCTTTTACTTGAAAGATGGTGCTTTTCATCTGGCCCCGTATAAATTTGATCAAGGTTTGACCAACAGTTTTTGAGTTTTCTTAAAATAATTATATTGAAGTCGATTGTACAAAATTTAAAAAAAAATCAATTATTTGTTTTAGAAGTCGATTTTACTTTTTATTAAAGTTCAATACTTTTTTTCAATTTCACACTTTTAAGTGATATAAGGAATATCACAAGCTAACAACTAGAACCTCGTCCAAATAGATACACTCAAATCTATTTTGTCTATTATTTCATTCACACAGAGTTCACGGAAATTTTTCGGAATCCGGAATTTTTTCTTCAAATTTATAACTGTGAAGTGTCGCCTATCTAATCAAAGTCATTGAAACCGGTTTAGTCTTTATCGAGAAATCGGTGAACATACATAAAAACATACAGTTCGTATACAGATCCTTCTCGTTTTATTAAACTTGGTTAAAATAACTTACCGAAACGGAAACACTTCTCCCAGTAGCACCCAAGGGATTCCCAATCCAGTGCACATAGCCATTAAATAGAACAGTACCAATGGCACATGACTTTTTTCCTCTGGGAACGTGTCAGTGTCGTATGAATACACCGAGTCATTCAAATTATTTTTAGCATAGATACTAAGACTTGCACAGAAGACCGCTGTACCAAGCATTGCCGATATGGCAAGCTTACGTTTGCCAACGATCTTTATCATGACAGTCACTATGATGCTTGTGAGAAAGGTGATGACACCTACCATAAGCTGAAATGAAACATATGCATTACCGTTTACTAGAAGAAACAAAGAAAGAAATTAAAAGCCCATATAACATCAATATAACTGAAACTCCTAAACTAACACACAGACCTGTCGACCCCCAAAATACGAGTCCTCATTTGACGTCATTTGTTTTTTTTGACACTGATCTACAGGAAGTTCTCCTTACTATTGATAGTCTCCAAACTAATAGCGCTGCTTATTGGGACAATATTCCTACTAAGTTCCTCATAGCCTCTGTAATTAGTCACTTGCCTAATCTTTGTTTCCGTACAGGATTTTTCCCGGTCTCACTAAAAAATGTTTAATTATTCCGGTTTATAAAAGCGGTAAAATAGACTATGTCAACAACTATAGGACTATCTCAGTCCTTATATCTATTTCAAAAATTTTAGAAAACAATAAACATTCGACTCGACTCGATTTGGATTTAGACAAAAAATTTCTACTGAAGTTTTAGCACTTACTTCTTTAATCATTGAAAATGTTGATCACGAAAAAAAATGTATTACAGTTTTTCTTGATTTAAAAAAGGCATTTGATACAGTCTCTCTTTCCACTCTAACTCGAGAAAAAGCACTTGAATTGATGAGGGACTATTTGCAGGGACGTACCCAGATGGTAAAAATTGGAGACTACCAAAGCCAAGAAGTACACACGCACGTACACGCGCACACACGCACACACATGCACGGCGCGTACGGCACGTACGGCATGCACGGCGTTCACGGCACTCACGGCACTCACACACACACACACACACACACACACACACACACACACACACACACACACACACACACACACACACACATACACACACACACGCATACACACACACACATACACACACACACACATACACACACACACGCACACACACCTACATTAGATCAAAGATAATCTTGCTCGGTTTATCTCAATATTTAATATCATTAGGAAGAGCGGTGCCTTCTGACACAGGTATTCTTTTATACTTACTAAGAGGCTCCAATTACTTTGTTATTCAATATGCCTTGAGAAAGAAATAAATAATTTTTTTTTAAATTAATATATTATTATTTTAGGGTATTAAAGAAATCTGTGAATCTTTATCTAAAAGAGCTCGCAAGGTGTTATAACAACTATCTGCTCCAAAAACTTTTAATAGTACCGTGGTTACTATGATTTCTTTTTCATTATTTACAACATAAAAAACTTTGAGCCTATAGTAGCATTATTTTATGCGGTTTTTTAAAGAGCGCAGTTCTTCTGCTATGTTGCACTAACAATCGAACAGATTTAACGTGGTAGAGTCACGCTGCTGTTATATTACGGTTGTAGCACAAATGGATTAGCTTCACCGGGGAAGCACCAAGAATAGCAGCGTAAAATAACAGCTCAATGCTGTTGTGCTGCCTATGGGCAGTGTAGAGAACCGGAGACCCTTTTTATTAGAAATAAGGGATTCCATCTTAATCCTCAGGGATGGCTACGCATCTGCATTTTGATTCTTAATCGAGGATAGATTGAGATGTCTATGGACCATAGCATCCACTTACCATCAGGTGGACTGTTTGCTCGTTTGTCACCCATAAAAAGGTAGGTTATGAGATATTCCGTGTTAGTTCTCAAGTGTAATGATTCACTTATTTAATCTATTAGGTGCGTTCTTGTAGTTGATTTAGTAGCTTAATATTTAAAAACGTAACATTTTCTCTCAAGTAAAATTTCTTTAGGTATATTCCTTAATTCATTTGGAGTTACAGAAATACATTCTGGCCATGTTCTTCAGTAGTCTGTTGAAGTTCATTGGCCTCTTTCGATGTTATGGTTTAAGTGAAAATTTAGTAGTACATATTAGAAGCATTTAGTATGTTAAGAAGAGACGTCTGTCCGAGGTTCGTCTGTAACGAGCGTAGGACCGCCAAAATAAACGCAAGTACCAACTTATAGCATATAATTCTAAATCGCCCGTTTGAACAAAAGTGCGTTGGTAGAAGACGTCCTGCGCTTCGTGGAAGAACGAAGCCGATGCCGCATAGAGGATTCGATCTATTCACATCTGAAGCGTCTGAAATCTAATAGGTCCACGAACTTCAAAACCTACGTACTCTGGTTTCTGAAAAATACAAAAAAACATTCCTCGCTCCCTATTTATGGCTTTCTGGTGTAGTGTTTTGCCTATACAGGCATGTTCCAAAGAAGAAAATTCCCTAAATAGTGTTATGTTTGTATTATATATATATATATATATATATATATATATATATATATATATATATATATATATATATATAATATTAGGTTAAGGTATACATATATATAGCTATAGACAAGTGTTCTTAATTTTTAACTCCTTGATGCCTGAAATAAATTAATTGTATTGTATTAGTAAAAAGCAGTAGTAGTTGATTGCAGTACCAGATCTCGAACCTTTTAATTCTGCGGCCCGTTGTCGACATGAGTATTTTACGTGTGGCGTATATGAGATGATTATACCGCTATTTGTCGGAAGCCATAATATTTTTCTCCATTTACTACAGTCTCCTCTTACGACACCCACAGAGTGAAATGTAGTGATGGATTTTTATATTAAAATAACTCTGAAAGTATTAAAAAAATACTTACTACGACATGTTTGCCATCCTGTGACATTCCCAGCGCGCCGCAAATGTTGACCATGTTCGGTCGTATGGGTATGAGACCGCTCATCACGAAGAACAAGAAGTACATCATGACCAACATTAAAGGCCTCATCGTTTCTTTTCCTAACATTATATATCGAAATTTGTAGATTGATCTAGAAGTAAAGAACATGTCACTTATTTCGATTATACTATAAAATTTTAAAGTTTTGAAAAGACATTTTTTTATTTATATACATCATACATTTAAAATAGAATTCTTATGTTTAGTATAATTTTTGTACATATTTAATTCTTGAAAAAGACTTGAAAATCTGTGAAGATATCGCGTACCATTACATATAAATAAAGAACATACAGCCAAATTTAGAACGTCCTCCCCTTTTTAAAGTGTGTTTGAAAATAGAAGACAAGTACACATACGCAAATACGCACTCACACACACACACACACACGTCTTGTGAGTGCTATTTTCAAATGGTCACATTCCAAATTATGTTTCTGTTTGTGTATGTCAGCGGCCCACTAAGTAAAATCCGATCAGCAATTAAAAGCCTAGGTCATTAATATACAAAGTTTATCTAATGGCCACACTCACGGCCATGTCGTTTAATAAATAGCCTAGGCAATGTACACGTGGTTTAATGTAACGTGATAAAAAATGGCCTACGCCGCTTGTCGAATTTAGTTGCTAATGTTGACACGTGTGTAACTGCGATCCACAACATCTCCATGGCTTATTACAGTGAAAATCCAAATCCCCGAATAATAGTTAGAATATTTTATTATAAGATAAGTGTGACAAGCGAGCACACAGTCCACCTGATGGTAAGTGGTTGCCGTGGCCCAAAGACATTTACATCTATCTTCGTTTGCGAATTAAAATTAAGATGCATTGTCAGTTGTGAAGACTAAGATTCTTCTTCTTCTTTTGCAGTAAAAAAGGTCTCCGGTTCTGAAACTGCTATTGTACGCTGATATTTTGTGAGAGCTTGGTCCTTCCCGGTCGAGCCGACCAATTCGTGTTACAACTATACAATTAAAATAGTTGCACCATGGCTCTACCACGTTTAAATATTATAGTGAATATCTGTGACTTGTTTTAACTTAAAAATACGAAAGCACCTATCAAGTAATAACATCGACAGTAGGCTGAGGTGCGGTTTTGGTGACAATTGGGCCACACAGCTTTGTATGCTCTGTCATGGGTTATTCGCACCTCAATCTACAAACTAGTTTAATCTGAGCAGTGAATTCCAGTAATTGCGAAGTAATTCTAGTAATAAGAGTGCTGGTTCTTTTCTCGCTCAAAGGCTAAGTATAGCCATTCAGCGGGGAAACGCAGCCAGCGTTCTTGGCACGATACCGCGGGGAGTAGGACTATATGATAATTATGTTTCTAGTTTTAGTTTTTCTATTATTATTATAGTTTGTAATAAGTATTAAAAAAATTGCAAAGATATTGTAGTGGTAACGGAGGCATTCAGTAAAACCTGCGTATGCGAATTGAATAATCGGCCGCTGAAATACGATTTTTAATAAAGATCGAATAGAAAAAACGTTTATGACCAGAGGGACGTACTTTAGACGGAAATTACTACACGTATCGACATGAAATTTGTATGAGTTGTACTGCGTAACTTAGGGGCGAACTTTTTTCTTGTTCAGTATGATACCTTTAGGTAGCTCCATAAACGAGTTCAAGAATTCTTGGGCAACACTAGTTAGTTCTTTTAATTTTTTATTAATTTTGATTCCAAGAACGCACAAAAAACTTTTTGGTTTTTGGCCAAAACCTTCTCCATGATCTTGCGCATGGAAAAGACCTGATCTATACATCCCATTCCATTTCTAAATCCCGCTTGCACATTCCAAATTTTTCCACTAGTTTCTTTTATAGTTATTTCAATTAGTACCTTAGCATACAGTTTTCCCATAATGCTAAGAAGGCTGATACCACGGTAGTTTTTACAGTCTTGCTGTGATCCTTTTCCTTTATAAATTGGGACTATTACGGCTTTGCACCAGTCTACCGGTACCCGCTTAAGTTCCCAACATAAATTAAACAAGTTGTACACCAGGTCTGTCACCACTCCTTCTCCAGCCCTTAACATTTCAAGAGATACTCTATCATATCCGGCTGCCTTACCTGCTTTCATACTTTTCATTGCTTTCGTTATTTCATCTATACTTATGTCTCTATCTATTTCCTCTTCTTTCGGAATTTGTATTTCATTTAATTCAAACGTCTCACCACTCATAAACACGCTTTCAAAGTATTCCTTCCATCTCCTTAAACTCAAAACTTCGTCATTCAGAATACAGACATTCTGGTCTCGTATAACATTCATTCTAGGCTGTTTTGAGTGTCCCCTGGCAGTTCTAACAAGTTTCCAGAACATTTTAATGTTTGCCTGGAAGTTATCCGATATTCTTCTATCATTCCCATCCGTTATTTCTTGCTTTTTCCTTTCAACTACTTCTTTTACTCTCTTATTTAGATGTCTAAAGACTGCCTTTGTCTTTTCAATATCATAATTTATACCGCTAGAATTACTAGCTTTGGTTGCTAGTAAATCTAGCCATGCTTTCTTCTTTGCTTCAACTTCCATCCGTACCGCATCATCCCACCGTAACGTGTTATTTTTTCCTTGCATTCGTTCTGTTACTTACACCACATACTTCGGTAGCTACATCCACCCGTCCTATCTTGACATTATACTACACAGTCTCTATCAAGTCTAAATCATTCATACACAATTCAGCCATAGCACTTATATTTTCTCTCAATCTACATTTGAACTGCTCATTCACACCTTCATCTTGTAACCTCTCTGTTCTTATACGCTGTAACGCAGTGGTAGACACAGATGTCCGATGCCTCCAACGTTTGAAAAGATCATTGATTCGGCATAAGACCAAGTAATGGTCCGTCCCTACGTAAGACTCCCGGTAAACCCTTGTATCTACCACCGCGCTTCTCATTCTATCATCAACAATTATGAAATCTATCATACTTCTATCATCACCTCTTTCCCATGTATACGTGTGAATCTTCTTATGATGAAAGAAAGTGTTCATCACCAAAAGATTCTTTTCCGCACATACGGTGAGGAGGCTTTTATACTAAAAGTTTGATTTCAAAAAGTATTGCTCAAGGGCATCGCAGCTTCTTGTATCATACACTATATAATCATTACTACAGCCTATTGAAGCCTGCTAACTTCTATGTATTACGAGCAATCCTCTATGCCCTTTAAGTCTATGAAAGATGCCTATCATCTATATGAAAAAAAAGCTAAATTATACACTATACTTATAAGTAAAATTGAAGTGTCTTCTGTAATAAAGAAATAGCATGTTATTTGGATGCTGTTAAGTCACAAATAACAGTTTTTAATTTTTTTGTTGGTCTGTATGCTAGTCCGAACCGACAGATAGACGGAAATCAAAAAATTGATAACATAAATGGCTTTTGATGATTATTTTAAGTCTAAATAACGCCATATTAATAGATTCAGGCGAAGCCAGGGTGGATTGCTAGTATTCAATAATATGATATTATTGAATACTAGTAATTCAACCCGGCTGGATCATTTCCATCCAAAATTAACCATTGCACCCTAGTTTCATATACGCGGGTGATGTAGAGTAATTGTTGATTTTTATATATGGAGGAAAAGGGAATATCTCCTGTCGCGCATGTTGTCCCTCCCGGGGTGCGACCCCTCTTCCGTCTGACAGTACGGAGCTTGTGTATATGCAGAGTAGTTTAGAAATTTTGCTAGCATCATTGAGGCTTCGGTTGCGTTTAGTTATGATCAATAAACATGCATCTATATATTCATCTGGCCCCTATAAAACAGTAGTAAGAGATTTTCCTCTATGAAATGTTTCTACCAAGAAATTACTATCTAAAGCAATAGAAAATAATCTGTTATTTAAGAGCGTTCTCTGTATAGCTTAGAGGGCAGAGTATCTCACTAGGTGGATCAAGGGTTCAAATTCCAAAGCATAACCACTTTCTATCCCCCATTCCGTGAATTTGTCGAGAGGTGTCGGGAGGTATCGGGAGGTGTCGGGAGGTTTCGGGAGAATATGGTAGTGGAAACCGACGAGAAGAACATCATGATCTTTCTCTATATATATATACCGTTACGGTCACAGCCTATCAAAAGTCTACTGCTGCCATAGTTGCCATGGTTGGCAGGCGGGATAGTACCTGCAGTATTTTATTTGTTAGTTGTTAGTAGAAGGACGCTGCTAAATATTTCCATCTCCTGGTTTGTCTCACAAAGGGAATTTGTCGCCTCTGGGACGATATAGGTAGTGGATATTCTTACACCGTCACTATACGATCTCTCTATGTATATACTTATATGTAGGTATTATTAATTCTAAAGATATTTTCCAAAAACTTCTCATAAATAACGTAAAGTTACTTAAATATTTTCAATGTATAATTAATTATGCTAATGTCAGCAAATAAAGCAAATAATTACTTTGTGAACGTCGGTGAAAATCTTGCTGAACAGATAATTAGCAATTCTAACAATAATCATGAATACAGGGCCACTTTTTCAACTCAAAGAAACTGCTAATTAAGCTCGTTCGCATTATTAGATACGGACGCTACTGAGGTAGAAAGTATTATAATGGGACTGAAAGAAACAAGCGCGGTTGGTTGGGATGGCATACCGACTAGTATACTAAGAAAATTTAGACAAATTCTAGTACCACCATTAACTCATATTTTTCGAATTTGCCTCTGAAGGTATTTTCCCAGATTGTTAAAAAAAGCCATTGTAGTACCAATACATAAATCGGGGGACAAAAAAGACGTTTCCAACTATCGGCCTATCTCAATACTCTCATCTACGTCTAAAATATTAGAAAAATCAATTAAAAATAGATTAATGAATTATTTACGATGTAAATCTATATGATCGAACATGCAATATGGTTACAGACCAAAATTGTCCACTGCTGATGCTGTGCAGGTAATGACTGATTACGTCTCTCAAGAATTAGATAAAGGCCACCAATCAATTGGCATTTTCCTTGACCTAGCAAAAGCTTTTGATACAGTTTCTATTCCCATTCTATTAAATAAACTAGATGGCATCGGTATTCGAGGTAAACAGCTTCAACTTTTTGCGAACTATTTAGAAAATCGATATCAATGCATAAAAAATATAAAAGGTTATTAGCTCTGAACAAAAAAAATACTCATTTTGGCGTACCTCAGGGAAGTGTATTAGGACCAACCCTATTTTCGATATATATAAATGACCTTTGCAATCTTGAACTTAACTCGGGTAAAATAATATCTTTCACAGATGACACCGTGCTTCTTTTTCCCGCAAATACAGTAGAC
This sequence comes from Parnassius glacialis, assembly GCA_033319125.1. Taxonomy (NCBI): domain Eukaryota; kingdom Metazoa; phylum Arthropoda; class Insecta; order Lepidoptera; family Papilionidae; genus Parnassius; species Parnassius glacialis. The sequence continues at coordinate 23,207,001 of JAVANC010000025.1, read as the reverse complement.
AAGGTTTCTTTATATTCACAGCAAGGTTTTGACAGGGTTAATAAATGGCTCCAACAAAGCATATTAACACTGAATACGGACAAAACCAAATATATTAATTTTTCTATGCGCAGCTCAACACAGCATATAACTATCCCAGAAATTTATGCACATAAATGTTGCTCAGCCGCAGAGTCTAATTGTAACTGCCCAGTTATTTTTAATACAAGAACTATTAAATATCTTGGAATAATTATAGATTCTACTCTTACATTTAAAAATCACATAGACCACCTCTGCAATAGAGTCCGTAAACTAATGTTTGTTTTAAAAAAGATTCGCTCTTTTGTTGATATTAAAGTAGTAATTTCGCATTATGTCAATCAATTCTCACCTATTGTATAACATCATGGGGAGGAGCAGCTTAAACTACACTGCTACCACTGGACCGCGCTCAAAGAGCTGTATTAAAAGTCGCAACATTTCGCCCTATCCTATTCCCGTTACATCTTTTATATAAATCCTACAATGTCCTCTTAGTGCGCCAGTAATTCGTTATGAGTACGTTACTAAAACAGCACTTAAAATTGCCCTACAGAAGAGAGGTCACTGATAAAAGACGCAAAGATAAAATCATTGAAACTAACATTAGAATAAGGCATTGATTTCATGCATAGATTCTTTACATTTCTTGGCCCTTTTCTGTATAATCAAGTCAATGCAATTTTGTACATGTATCCATTAAAAATGGCAGATTGTAAAAATGTAATTCGGACATGGTTACAAAGTTTGTCATACGATGATACGGAAAAATTGCTGATTGTTTTAAGCTAATTAAAATCTTAAGTAAATTAATGATAATATATTTTACCGAATTAACCGTAAATAGTTGGTAAGTTAGTCATTTTATATAAGAAACAGAAAATATTTGTAAATGTATCTATTAGCACATACACCTGAGATACAGGTTTATCCTAGTTCAGGTGCCTGTTATTGTAGACTATTTTAAATTAAGACATTATTTCAATTAATTGTACAGTTTCTTGCAATAAATTATTATTATTTTCTTTCCTCTTTTTTCCTCCATGTAGGGTATTATGGTGATACGGGGTTTAAGCCAAGTAGTCATAATTTGCTGGTATTATTAATGTATTATCCAGAGCATTTTCTGGGATTTGTAAAAATTTTCGCACTAAGCGACATGTATTTAAAATAACTGCTTTTTGCATTTTAATATATAAATTTGGGGGTAAATCTAATAGCTTAAGGCAGTGATGCAAATATTTTGGTATTAATCCTGTAGCTGAAAGTACAATTGGAACGATGAAAACTTTATTTAATTTCCATATTCTTTTTATTTCTTCGCTTAGTTCGTTATATTTACTAATCTTTTCGGCTATTGTTTTTTGAATATTATGCGTATTTGTTACAATTATGTCAATTAGAAAGGCTATATTGTTAACTTTGTCTTGCAAAACTATATCAGGTCGATTTTAATGGATGGTCTTATCAGTAAGTATGGCTCTGTCGAAATATAGTTTATGTGAGGTGTTTTCTAACACAGTGTTGGGTTTATATTTGTAGTATGGTTGTAAACTGTTATCGATGAGTTTATGTTTCTGGGCTATCTTTTGGTGTATTATGTTTGCAATTTGATTATGCCTGTGGGTGTAATCTGTTGATGCTAATTTTTGACATGCTCTTGTGATATGCTGTATAGTTTCTGGTACTAAATTACATTTTCTGCATTTGTCATTTATAAGATTTGGTTCTCTAATTATAAATTTTCTATAGTTTTTAGTACTGATGACTTGATCTTGGATAGCATTTATAAAACCTTCTGTTTCGGCAAATAATGTGCCTATTGTTAAATATTTATTTGATGCTGATATATATGTTGTTGGCATAGGTCATTAGCATGTCTACCATGTAATTCCTTTTGTTTCCATTGTTTTATTTTTCTTCTTCTTCATCTATTTTATTAGGTGTTTCTATAGTTTGGTTTGCGGCGAGTCTAAGTGGAGTATAGTTAGTATCATTGTAAACTATGACTTTATGGATATTGCTGCTTGTTGACTTCTTAAGGAAGAAGTTTTTAAGACGCATGATTTGGTTCTATCTAAGCACGGTTATATCAATAAAACCTCTTCCGCCTTTGTCTCTCTTAATTGTCAATCTTTTAACAGCTGATTGGGGATGCAAGTATCTAAATTTAGTGAGTACTGTGCAAGTTTTTCGTTCCAAATTAATTGTGTCTGTTTTGGACCATCTAACTGTTCCAAAAGAATATGTTAAAATGGGTATGGTAAAGGTGTTAATTGCTTTTATCAGGTTTCTTGCAGTCAGTTGCTTTTTGCAAATGAGGTTGACCCTTTTCACGTATTCTTTTGTAATGTTGTCCTTAATTCTTATATGATCTATTTGGTTGGTTTGATCTATACCTAGATATTTATAAAATTGTCCTGGTTCGAGACATTCTATAATCTCATTACTTGTAGTATCTATGTTTAATTCATATAATTTTCCACGTTTCATGCTCACAGTTCTGCATTTATCAAGACCAAATTGCATTCTAATATCACTACTAAATTCTTGCGTAAGATTAATTAAAATTTTCATTTCCTTTTCAGACTTAGCAAATAATTTTAAATCATCCATGTAGATAAGGTGATTAATAGAGGTACTGTATCCAGCTCTATCTTTTAGAATATATCCGTAATTAGATTGGCTAAGTATGGTAGACAGTGGGTTGAGAGCGAGACAGAACCGTATGGGACTTAATGAACCCCCCTGAAAAATACCCTTTTTTATGAAAATGTCATCAGTAACTATTATAATTTGATTATTATGTAATTGTAAAGAAGTTTTCCACAGAGACATTATTGAACTTAAAAAATTAATGAAGTTGGGTTAATTTTGTACAATTTTAATACTTGAATAAGCCAGGAATGTGGAACACTGTCAAATGCCTTTTTATAATCAATGTAAGTACAGTAAAGGTTTCGTTATTTAGTTTGAGCTTGTTTAATTATTGTTGAATCAATAATTAACTTCTCCTTACAGCCCATATGTTTCTGCCTACAGCCTTTTTGTTCTTCCGCTAAAATGTTATTTCTTTCAATGTGTTTGGTAATTTTTCCCGCGATACAACATGTTAAAATTTTATAAAGAGTAGACAGGCAGGTGATAGTTCTATATTTTTCGGGATTTCCGGTGTCATAGCCCTTAGGTAGTAAGTATCAAACGGGTCAAAAAGTCTGGGATTTCTTCTCGTCTATATACTATTTGAGTTAAATTTTTTGCTATAATTTTGTGCAGAATAAAGAATTTCTTGTACCAAAAATTGTGAATAGAATCAACTCCTGGAGACTTACAGCTCTTTTGTTTTGTTGTTATTATTGTAATATCTTCTTCAGTCATTTCATCGAAGCTCATTTCAGCTATATGATCCCACTTTTGCTTTTCTTTTGTAATCCATAAAGCTTCAGTATTGTGTCCCATGTCTGATTCCCAAATACTACTACAGTAGGATTTAAGTTCTTCTGCGGTTGGAAAGTTAGAGTTGTGTGTATCTGGTTGAGGGTTATTCAAATTCTGTTTTTAATTACTGTAGAATAATTTTTCATTTACTTTAAACATTTTGTTGTCTTCTTTACGCCGTAATGATCTAAGGTATCTGTCAAGCCTGTGAACTATAGGGGCTAATTTTTGTTTTAATGTGTCTAAAACTTCTTCTGCGTTTGCATTTAATATCTCGTGTTTAGTGTGTTTTTGATTATTTTTTAGAATAATTTTTACTTTTGAAACTAGTTTTCTGGACCTATTTCCTCTAATATATTGCGTGACTACCTATTTCTGCCCTAAATTTTTCTATATCTCTTTGTGGTCGTGTTTGCCAAAACGGCTTTTTTGTTTCCTTTTGTTGTTTGCAATAATTTGTTGTATTGTTATAGCTTTTGTAACCCAGCTCTTTACTAATAACTAAGGCCGAACAGTATATCAAATTATGTATGTCTATTATATTCGAATCTTCATTGAAAATGTTTATTAATATTTTTTGATTAAAAAGTGTTATTATATCTATAAACTGTTTTCCTTCATGTAGTTTAGGTAATTTTGGTCTCAATGCTGGGTCTAGTCCTGAGTATTTTAAAAGAGATTCTTTCAATGAGTCCATTAGATCATCTATTATTTTACTACTATCGTATTTTTGAAAGTCATTTGTTGTATCTGCAGGCATTATATTGTTTAAAGGAGTTTGTGTCGTGGTCGAATTTTGTGTTTTAATTTGTGTCCCTTCAGGTGTATGTTTAGGTGTTGTTAATATTAGTGTGCAGGATGTAGGTTCAGTGTTTTGTGAGAATCGGAGTATCTGTTTGCTATTGGATGAATCAACAATACTTTCATTTTGTAGGGAATTGTCTGATTTGAGCATTGTAGCTACTTCGGTCTGAATTGTTTTCAGAATATCATCTACAAGCAGTTTATGTGTTATTATGGTTCTTCTTTGATCTGCAATTCTTTGCTTGGAAACATTTAAGTTCGGATATTTTAATATGAAATTATTATACATTTTCCTTCTGTACATAGTTAAATCTGTCTCTAATTTCGTTACTAAATAGTAAGTACGCATGATAAAACAGTTAATATCATCATCCCATTTCATGCGTACTCTTTCTTTACCGGCTTTGGTGAACACAGGAAATAAGACGTTAGCCGCCTGCGCAACATCCATAGCTGGCTTACCTACAAAAGAAGGTGATGTTATACAACATGAGGGAAGGCAATTTCGCTTTGATCTCTTAGAATCGGCTGTAATATTTTTATCGGTGGGAGCCCGCCTGCTCAACTCCTCACCGCCGATGGTTCGCATGCTGGAGCACCCAGCATTGGCTCCAGGTGCGCCCCGGCGATCGCCCCCGGGAAGCGGCTCAATTATACGATTTCTTAATCTTATCTCCATAATAAATCTATACGGGTCGGGACCGTTAGTTTGACATCATTGTAATTGCAAGATGGTATTTGCATCTGAAAAGTCACTGCGGGATGTCTTAAGCCCCCCCACTACGGCAAGGTGGTCCCACGGGGTATTATTATTATTATTATTAATAGGTACACTAAAATTTAGGCTCTACATGTCTAAAAATAAGAATTGTAACATATACTTGCTATAAAATTAAACTTTTATGTTACATTTTATGCCCCATTTGTGGTTGAAAATGATCATATTAACCCTTTCGCTGTCCCGTGCACTACATACAGGTCATTGCTATTGTATTACTATTGTGTTTTAAAACCGGACAGTGAACGTGTTAAATAAATCATTTGCCGTGAAATTACCTCTTTATCAACGAAAAATACTAAATTAAATAATTACTCGACAAAACATGCGCGTGATACTCGTCAATATAACATAATACAGAGATTTTCTTACATACTCATTACTTTATTTGTATTTTTCAAATGTATGTGATTCAATCTGAATTCCGATTGGAGAAGAAGGGTTCTCGACTGACAGACTAGTATAGGTAAGCGAAGTATAGGCCGACCCTTCACTAGATAGTAAGTGGTGCAGGAAGTCCATGAATGCAGATGGCTCAAAATCGTGTTTTGAATTCGTTGGTGATGGCCTATATTGACTTGTCATAGGCTGTAATGATGATGATGAAACTAAGCAATTATCACTATGAAGTTGATTTTTTATGGGTCAAAAAATTCATCACAAATTCGTGAAAACTCCCTAGACCAACGACGGTTGAAAACGCCAAATATTGCAGATGGTTATTACTGTAAATCAATTAAGCTCGTTCGCATTATTAGATACGGACGCTACTGAGGTAGAAAGTATTATAATGGGACTGAAAGAAACAAGCGCGGTTGGTTGGGATGGCATACCGACTAGTATACTAAGAAAATTTAGACAAATTCTAGTACCACCATTAACTCATATTTTTCGAATTTGCCTCTGAAGGTATTTTCCCAGATTGTTAAAAAAAGCCATTGTAGTACCAATACATAAATCGGGGGACAAAAAAGACGTTTCCAACTATCGGCCTATCTCAATACTCTCATCTACGTCTAAAATATTAGAAAAATCAATTAAAAATAGATTAATGAATTATTTACGATGTAAATCTATATGATCGAACATGCAATATGGTTACAGACCAAAATTGTCCACTGCTGATGCTGTGCAGGTAATGACTGATTACGTCTCTCAAGAATTAGATAAAGGCCACCAATCAATTGGCATTTTCCTTGACCTAGCAAAAGCTTTTGATACAGTTTCTATTCCCATTCTATTAAATAAACTAGATGGCATCGGTATTCGAGGTAAACAGCTTCAACTTTTTGCGAACTATTTAGAAAATCGATATCAATGCATAAAAAATATAAAAGGTTATTAGCTCTGAACAAAAAAAATACTCATTTTGGCGTACCTCAGGGAAGTGTATTAGGACCAACCCTATTTTCGATATATATAAATGACCTTTGCAATCTTGAACTTAACTCGGGTAAAATAATATCTTTCACAGATGACACCGTGCTTCTTTTTCCCGCAAATACAGTAGACAAGGTTTCTTTATATTCACAGCAAGGTTTTGACAGGGTTAATAAATGGCTCCAACAAAGCATATTAACACTGAATACGGACAAAACCAAATATATTAATTTTTCTATGCGCAGCTCAACACAGCATATAACTATCCCAGAAATTTATGCACATAAATGTTGCTCAGCCGCAGAGTCTAATTGTAACTGCCCAGTTATTTTTAATACAAGAACTATTAAATATCTTGGAATAATTATAGATTCTACTCTTACATTTAAAAATCACATAGACCACCTCTGCAATAGAGTCCGTAAACTAATGTTTGTTTTAAAAAAGATTCGCTCTTTTGTTGATATTAAAGTAGTAATTTCGCATTATGTCAATCAATTCTCACCTATTGTATAACATCATGGGGAGGAGCAGCTTAAACTACACTGCTACCACTGGACCGCGCTCAAAGAGCTGTATTAAAAGTCGCAACATTTCGCCCTATCCTATTCCCGTTACATCTTTTATATAAATCCTACAATGTCCTCTTAGTGCGCCAGTAATTCGTTATGAGTACGTTACTAAAACAGCACTTAAAATTGCCCTACAGAAGAGAGGTCACTGATAAAAGACGCAAAGATAAAATCATTGAAACTAACATTAGAATAAGGCATTGATTTCATGCATAGATTCTTTACATTTCTTGGCCCTTTTCTGTATAATCAAGTCAATGCAATTTTGTACATGTATCCATTAAAAATGGCAGATTGTAAAAATGTAATTCGGACATGGTTACAAAGTTTGTCATACGATGATACGGAAAAATTGCTGATTGTTTTAAGCTAATTAAAATCTTAAGTAAATTAATGATAATATATTTTACCGAATTAACCGTAAATAGTTGGTAAGTTAGTCATTTTATATAAGAAACAGAAAATATTTGTAAATGTATCTATTAGCACATACACCTGAGATACAGGTTTATCCTAGTTCAGGTGCCTGTTATTGTAGACTATTTTAAATTAAGACATTATTTCAATTAATTGTACAGTTTCTTGCAATAAATTATTATTATTTTCTTTCCTCTTTTTTCCTCCATGTAGGGTATTATGGTGATACGGGGTTTAAGCCAAGTAGTCATAATTTGCTGGTATTATTAATGTATTATCCAGAGCATTTTCTGGGATTTGTAAAAATTTTCGCACTAAGCGACATGTATTTAAAATAACTGCTTTTTGCATTTTAATATATAAATTTGGGGGTAAATCTAATAGCTTAAGGCAGTGATGCAAATATTTTGGTATTAATCCTGTAGCTGAAAGTACAATTGGAACGATGAAAACTTTATTTAATTTCCATATTCTTTTTATTTCTTCGCTTAGTTCGTTATATTTACTAATCTTTTCGGCTATTGTTTTTTGAATATTATGCGTATTTGTTACAATTATGTCAATTAGAAAGGCTATATTGTTAACTTTGTCTTGCAAAACTATATCAGGTCGATTTTAATGGATGGTCTTATCAGTAAGTATGGCTCTGTCGAAATATAGTTTATGTGAGGTGTTTTCTAACACAGTGTTGGGTTTATATTTGTAGTATGGTTGTAAACTGTTATCGATGAGTTTATGTTTCTGGGCTATCTTTTGGTGTATTATGTTTGCAATTTGATTATGCCTGTGGGTGTAATCTGTTGATGCTAATTTTTGACATGCTCTTGTGATATGCTGTATAGTTTCTGGTACTAAATTACATTTTCTGCATTTGTCATTTATAAGATTTGGTTCTCTAATTATAAATTTTCTATAGTTTTTAGTACTGATGACTTGATCTTGGATAGCATTTATAAAACCTTCTGTTTCGGCAAATAATGTGCCTATTGTTAAATATTTATTTGATGCTGATATATATGTTGTTGGCATAGGTCATTAGCATGTCTACCATGTAATTCCTTTTGTTTCCATTGTTTTATTTTTCTTCTTCTTCATCTATTTTATTAGGTGTTTCTATAGTTTGGTTTGCGGCGAGTCTAAGTGGAGTATAGTTAGTATCATTGTAAACTATGACTTTATGGATATTGCTGCTTGTTGACTTCTTAAGGAAGAAGTTTTTAAGACGCATGATTTGGTTCTATCTAAGCACGGTTATATCAATAAAACCTCTTCCGCCTTTGTCTCTCTTAATTGTCAATCTTTTAACAGCTGATTGGGGATGCAAGTATCTAAATTTAGTGAGTACTGTGCAAGTTTTTCGTTCCAAATTAATTGTGTCTGTTTTGGACCATCTAACTGTTCCAAAAGAATATGTTAAAATGGGTATGGTAAAGGTGTTAATTGCTTTTATCAGGTTTCTTGCAGTCAGTTGCTTTTTGCAAATGAGGTTGACCCTTTTCACGTATTCTTTTGTAATGTTGTCCTTAATTCTTATATGATCTATTTGGTTGGTTTGATCTATACCTAGATATTTATAAAATTGTCCTGGTTCGAGACATTCTATAATCTCATTACTTGTAGTATCTATGTTTAATTCATATAATTTTCCACGTTTCATGCTCACAGTTCTGCATTTATCAAGACCAAATTGCATTCTAATATCACTACTAAATTCTTGCGTAAGATTAATTAAAATTTTCATTTCCTTTTCAGACTTAGCAAATAATTTTAAATCATCCATGTAGATAAGGTGATTAATAGAGGTACTGTATCCAGCTCTATCTTTTAGAATATATCCGTAATTAGATTGGCTAAGTATGGTAGACAGTGGGTTGAGAGCGAGACAGAACCGTATGGGACTTAATGAACCCCCCTGAAAAATACCCTTTTTTATGAAAATGTCATCAGTAACTATTATAATTTGATTATTATGTAATTGTAAAGAAGTTTTCCACAGAGACATTATTGAACTTAAAAAATTAATGAAGTTGGGTTAATTTTGTACAATTTTAATACTTGAATAAGCCAGGAATGTGGAACACTGTCAAATGCCTTTTTATAATCAATGTAAGTACAGTAAAGGTTTCGTTATTTAGTTTGAGCTTGTTTAATTATTGTTGAATCAATAATTAACTTCTCCTTACAGCCCATATGTTTCTGCCTACAGCCTTTTTGTTCTTCCGCTAAAATGTTATTTCTTTCAATGTGTTTGGTAATTTTTCCCGCGATACAACATGTTAAAATTTTATAAAGAGTAGACAGGCAGGTGATAGTTCTATATTTTTCGGGATTTCCGGTGTCATAGCCCTTAGGTAGTAAGTATCAAACGGGTCAAAAAGTCTGGGATTTCTTCTCGTCTATATACTATTTGAGTTAAATTTTTTGCTATAATTTTGTGCAGAATAAAGAATTTCTTGTACCAAAAATTGTGAATAGAATCAACTCCTGGAGACTTACAGCTCTTTTGTTTTGTTGTTATTATTGTAATATCTTCTTCAGTCATTTCATCGAAGCTCATTTCAGCTATATGATCCCACTTTTGCTTTTCTTTTGTAATCCATAAAGCTTCAGTATTGTGTCCCATGTCTGATTCCCAAATACTACTACAGTAGGATTTAAGTTCTTCTGCGGTTGGAAAGTTAGAGTTGTGTGTATCTGGTTGAGGGTTATTCAAATTCTGTTTTTAATTACTGTAGAATAATTTTTCATTTACTTTAAACATTTTGTTGTCTTCTTTACGCCGTAATGATCTAAGGTATCTGTCAAGCCTGTGAACTATAGGGGCTAATTTTTGTTTTAATGTGTCTAAAACTTCTTCTGCGTTTGCATTTAATATCTCGTGTTTAGTGTGTTTTTGATTATTTTTTAGAATAATTTTTACTTTTGAAACTAGTTTTCTGGACCTATTTCCTCTAATATATTGCGTGACTACCTATTTCTGCCCTAAATTTTTCTATATCTCTTTGTGGTCGTGTTTGCCAAAACGGCTTTTTTGTTTCCTTTTGTTGTTTGCAATAATTTGTTGTATTGTTATAGCTTTTGTAACCCAGCTCTTTACTAATAACTAAGGCCGAACAGTATATCAAATTATGTATGTCTATTATATTCGAATCTTCATTGAAAATGTTTATTAATATTTTTTGATTAAAAAGTGTTATTATATCTATAAACTGTTTTCCTTCATGTAGTTTAGGTAATTTTGGTCTCAATGCTGGGTCTAGTCCTGAGTATTTTAAAAGAGATTCTTTCAATGAGTCCATTAGATCATCTATTATTTTACTACTATCGTATTTTTGAAAGTCATTTGTTGTATCTGCAGGCATTATATTGTTTAAAGGAGTTTGTGTCGTGGTCGAATTTTGTGTTTTAATTTGTGTCCCTTCAGGTGTATGTTTAGGTGTTGTTAATATTAGTGTGCAGGATGTAGGTTCAGTGTTTTGTGAGAATCGGAGTATCTGTTTGCTATTGGATGAATCAACAATACTTTCATTTTGTAGGGAATTGTCTGATTTGAGCATTGTAGCTACTTCGGTCTGAATTGTTTTCAGAATATCATCTACAAGCAGTTTATGTGTTATTATGGTTCTTCTTTGATCTGCAATTCTTTGCTTGGAAACATTTAAGTTCGGATATTTTAATATGAAATTATTATACATTTTCCTTCTGTACATAGTTAAATCTGTCTCTAATTTCGTTACTAAATAGTAAGTACGCATGATAAAACAGTTAATATCATCATCCCATTTCATGCGTACTCTTTCTTTACCGGCTTTGGTGAACACAGGAAATAAGACGTTAGCCGCCTGCGCAACATCCATAGCTGGCTTACCTACAAAAGAAGGTGATGTTATACAACATGAGGGAAGGCAATTTCGCTTTGATCTCTTAGAATCGGCTGTAATATTTTTATCGGTGGGAGCCCGCCTGCTCAACTCCTCACCGCCGATGGTTCGCATGCTGGAGCACCCAGCATTGGCTCCAGGTGCGCCCCGGCGATCGCCCCCGGGAAGCGGCTCAATTATACAATTTCTTAATCTTATCTCCATAATAAATCTATACGGGTCGGGACCGTTAGTTTGACATCATTGTAATTGCAAGATGGTATTTGCATCTGAAAAGTCACTGCGGGATGTCTTAAGCCCCCCCACTACGGCAAGGTGGTCCCACGGGGTATTATTATTATTATTATTAATAGGTACACTAAAATTTAGGCTCTACATGTCTAAAAATAAGAATTGTAACATATACTTGCTATAAAATTAAACTTTTATGTTACATTTTATGCCCCATTTGTGGTTGAAAATGATCATATTAACCCTTTCGCTGTCCCGTGCACTACATACAGGTCATTGCTATTGTATTACTATTGTGTTTTAAAACCGGACAGTGAACGTGTTAAATAAATCATTTGCCGTGAAATTACCTCTTTATCAACGAAAAATACTAAATTAAATAATTACTCGACAAAACATGCGCGTGATACTCGTCAATATAACATAATACAGAGATTTTCTTACATACTCATTACTTTATTTGTATTTTTCAAATGTATGTGATTCAATCTGAATTCCGATTGGAGAAGAAGGGTTCTCGACTGACAGACTAGTATAGGTAAGCGAAGTATAGGCCGACCCTTCACTAGATAGTAAGTGGTGCAGGAAGTCCATGAATGCAGATGGCTCAAAATCGTGTTTTGAATTCGTTGGTGATGGCCTATATTGACTTGTCATAGGCTGTAATGATGATGATGAAACTAAGCAATTATCACTATGAAGTTGATTTTTTATGGGTCAAAAAATTCATCACAAATTCGTGAAAACTCCCTAGACCAACGACGGTTGAAAACGCCAAATATTGCAGATGGTTATTACTGTTAATCAAGGTAAATACAGTACTATGGCCCATGTCCACGTGAGCTATTTACGAGTTGTTAGATAGGGGGAGGAAAGGTAAGCAAAGCAAGAAAGGGAGAAACGTCTATTACGGACCTGCTGCTAATCGCAACTCTCTTTTTCTGTCTCACAAATGTCAGAGATGAATGTTATCTCAGATGCCGGATGATATCTCAGATGATGGAAAGTATAGAAATCATTAGGGCTTAGGTCGGGGCTGTACGGCGGATGGTCTAATAATTCTATGTTTTCTTGCTCTAAAAACTCTTCTGTTCTGTGTGCGGTGTGAGAACTCGCATTGTCGTGGATGATGCGGCGGTTGCAGTTCTCTTTACGGAGTTCAGAAACGACCTGTGGCAAACAAATGCTAACATACCATCCTACATTAACCGTTCTTTGTCCCTTAAGAGTAATAGTCGTAACATGGCCGGTTTTGGAGACAAACGTGGCCACCATTTTTTTTGCACCACTCCGTAAACGAACAATTTTTGTTGGCTTTAACTTATTTTCGAACACCCAAACTCGTGACTGGTTTTTTGTTTCGGGTTCGTACGCATATATCCAGGATTCGTCACCTGATACGATGTTGTATACAGCATTTAAGGATCCTGCGTGGAATCTTTCGAGAGTTCTGACGCACCAAGTAACGCGAGCCGCTTTTTGCTCTTCACAGAGCGAATGCAGTATCCATCGGGAAAACAACTTTTTTACACCTAATTGTTCATGCAAGATTATTTGTATTTGACTCATGCCAATACCTAAAGTTCTTTGAATTTCGCGGTATGTCACATGTCGATCTTCCTTAATCAGCTTACGCACAGCATCAATGTTTTCTTGGGTGACTGCAGTTTTTGGACGACCTTGACGGGGATCATCACTGAACTTGACACGTCCACGTTGAAATTCAGCTAACCAGCGACAAATTGTGGTTTTGGATGGGGCTTCATCACCAAATGCAGAAATCATCCGATCAACACACTGTTTTTGTGTTAAACCACTTCGAAAGTCATAATAAATCATCGCTCTTGAATTTTCTCGAGTCAATTCCATTTTCTCAACGACTAAACAAGTTTGACAAAACCTTGTGACAAGACCGAGAATCTTTTTTTAAATAAATAAATGGTATTCGATTTTTAAAACCAAAGAGTTTTCAATTAAAAAGATTTTAATTTGAGAGGAACAGTGGAAATATTCCATTCCCGATACTTTTAGTGCAGCCTATGTATAGCTACAGTATGACTACCACGTAAAAAACATACACTCATTCAACTATTACATTCGCTAATCATCCATTGACTCACGTAGCGTAGTGCTCCCAACAACTGGACTTAAGAAGGGATGTCATGAGGATGATGATCTTGAAACAGTTTTTGAAGCGAGATTAGTTATATGTATAATCTAGATCAACTACAGAAACGGAGTCAAAGATGCGAGGCGTCTGGTACTGTAATCGTCAATCGAACTGCGAAGCGTACCCATTATGCTAATTAATTTTAAAAAGTAGGAGATTACCTGATTTCACCCACATAAGAATTGATTGGTGCTTCCATGACACCAGTTCCAAGTCCTAGAAGAGCATTAGCTATGAAAAGTGATGGTAGATTCCAAGAAAAGTACATAAGTATCCAAGCAACAAGATGCGGTATGTTAACGAGAAAATTGGCTCTTTTTCGTCCGCAGTAGTCTACTATAGGACCCGAGAGTATTGCTCCAACTGGTTGTGTTAAATATGAAATACTTCCTGAAAAAGAAAAAAGTATTTCGTCATATGTTGGAAAATCGTATATTTTGAATCCGATGGTTGGTTGATTTTAGTAGTTAGTTTACTTCAAAGTATTTTTATTTTTTAAAATATATATTTGACATTTTAAAAAAGAATATTATAGAATATTATTATATAAAAAAAGAAATTACAATTCGTCACCAAAATGTTCATAAATGGCTGGTACGTGTCACACGTTTATCAGTTCTTATCACGGCAACCAATGTTCCTTCCTGATTTTAATTACGTTAGCGTGGCGTGCGGGGTTAGGATAAACTTCCTAATTTTGACGAAATCCTTTTAAAGATTTCCGCGGAACTCAAGCGGGATCGATCGTAGAATGAAGAGGTTAGGTTAATCGGAAGTGGGAAAGCGAATGTGGGTGCAAACAATGTGTGAATGAATGGATTATTAGCGAATGTGATAGTTGAATGAGTGTATGCATAAAATGGCCAATCCACTACGTACGTATAACTTCCAATGATACATACAATAAATTACATATATTTCAGAATTATTGCCTCTGAGCTTAATTTAAATATATGATTTTAGTTTATGGAAGAGTAACATAATTAGGTCGGGAAAATGTAGCATCGTATTATGTTATATGTATAAAATTTAAGAAAAATCTGTTTGGTTGTACTGTGTGTATCTGGTTGGTTTCAATATCAGTACATATAGGATACTAAGAGAAAGAAAAAGCAGTAAAAAACACTTTCCCGCGATTTTTCAGTTGTTTTTCTGTCCGCCAAAATGAGTGAACCTAACGAAGAAATTCGATACTTTCTGAAGTTTTATTACAAAAAGGGGAAAAATGCGACTCAAGCCGTGACTAAACATTGTGACGTTTATGAACCTAATGCAGTGTCAGTCAGTCAGCACAAAGTTGGTTCAAGCATTTTCAGTGCGGGAATTTTGACGTCAAACATACAGCTCGCTCTGGTCGCCCTCATACGGATAAATTCGATGCTATTTTTGAAAAAGTGAAGCAAGATTGGCATATTAGTAGTTACGACATAGCCGAGGAATGGAAAATTGACCACATAACCGTTTTGAATTATTTGAAAAATTCTGGCTATACAAAAAAGCTCAATACTTGGGTACCACACGAGCTCACTGAAAGAAACCTAATGAATCGTGAACTTATTTTGGATTTTCTATTGAAAACGTAATGAAACCGAATCATTTTTGAAAAGGTTGATTACTGGTGATGAAAAATGGATCACTTATGACAAGAACGTGTGAAAAAGATCATGGACAAAGGGTAGTCAGCTCTACAGATTGTAGTGAAACCTGGATTAACACGCAATAATGTGATGGTGTGTTTATGATGGGTTGGAAAGGAATTGTTTATTATGAGATTTTATCGCCGGGCAAAACCATCGATTCGGATCTCTACTGCCAATAATTAATGACACTCAAGCAAGAAATCGAGACAAACCGGCCAGAATTGATCAATAGAAAAGGAGTGGTCTTTCATCATGATAACGCCAGACCACACACATATTTGGCCACTAAGCAAAAATTGAGAGAGCTTGGTTGCGTAGTGTTAATGCGTCCACCATATGGTCCTGACCTTGCACCCTCAGCATGTAAGTATAAGTATGTAAGTTTGTTATCTACACTACCTCCCATATAAAAAAGATAAAAGTAAAACTATTGATAATAATGATGAATATAATCGTGAAAAATCTTATGCACAATTCGTGTTAAGTGCATACAAACCCACACTTATTATTATTAAGCTTATTATTTTTAACCTATAATTTGAAATTTTCATTCCGGGCATTAAAAATTATTTTGGTAAAAAGGATCAGAGCAACTTTTAAGAGTTTTTCCCGAAAAATATTCGAATAAATATGCACTAAAACCAAACGCAATTTCTTCCAAATTTTTTATGATATATATGATGGTGGTGCTAAGGGGGTGCTAAGAATCTCCGGTGGAGGTTCGGTTGCCACCTTAGCAACTCGACCTGGCAACGTACAACGCACGCACCCTGAGGACTGACGAGAAGATCGTGGAGCTGGAAGAAGAGATAGACAAGTTACGCTGGCATATTATAGGAGTATCCGAAGTCCGAAGAGAGGGGGAGGACACGGTAATCCTCGAATCTGGCAACTTGCTCTATCACCGGGAGGGCAACCATCTGTCCCAAGGGGGTGTCGGATTTATCGTCCACAAGTCTCTCATTAACGACGTTGTAAAGATCGGGAGTGTGTCGACGAGGGTTTTTGGCGTACCTTATACTCAGAATCACCAAACGGTATTCATTGAAGGTCATACAGGTTTACGCACCAACCTCGGCACTCCCCGATGAGGAGGTGGAGGAAATGTATGAGGATATCTCTAGTGCCATACATTCCTCCAAAACCGGTGTTAATGGGAGACTTCAATGCAAAACTAGGCACAAGAGAGAAAGGTGAGCTGAAAGTAGGGAAATTTGGAATAGGGTAACGGAACCCAAGGAACAAGCAGCTGGCCGACTTCATGGAGAAAGAGGGACTCTTTATGATGAACTCTTTCTTCCAGAAGCGGCCCCACAGGAAGTGGACCTGGTCGAGCCCCGACGGTACGACAAAAAATGAGATTGACTTCATTATGACGACCAGACGATATCTGTTCCGTGAAGTCTCCGTGATCGCGAGGGTGAAAACTGGTAGCGATCACCGAATGGTTAGGGCCACACTGAACCTAAATGTTAAGTTGGAGAGGTCTCGTCTAATGAAGTCAACGCTCCGTCCCCCTCGTGCTCTGTTCCAAAGTCCTGAAACCTTTCAGCTCGAGTTACAAAACCGTTTTCAGTGCCTTGAAGACTGCAACGAAGTGGACGATATGAATGAAAGCTCGTGGAAACTGCCCATGCGGCCGAAGCTAAATTTTGCAAGACCCGCCGCAGAAGAACACAAAAACTCTCCGATCACACTCTTAATCTCATGGCTCTTAGACGGGAGATGAAGCTACATTCTTCAACAGATTTGACAGCATACAGGCAACTGAACAGACAGATCTCCAAATGCATGCGGCGGGACTTACGCAACTTCAATACAGCTTGTATTGAAGAAGCGATCGAGCGGAACCAAGGCTCCAAAGTCTTTGCCAGAGATCTGTCTGCCTGAAAGAGCCAACTGTCAAAGCTGAAGACCGAGTGTGGCAGCATCGTTTCTGGGACACCTGAGATTCTGAGTGAGATTGAGAAGTTCTATGGACAGCTGTACACGTCATCGTTGGAGCCACACCCAAGTGTGAGTAACGATCCAAGAGCGAGTCTTATCCGACACTATTCCAAAAATATCCCAGACGTCAGTCTGAGCGAGATTAGAATGGCTCTCCAGCATATTAAAAACAGCAAGGCCCAGGCGAGGATGAAATTGTAGCGGAGCTTCTGAAATCGGTTGGAAAACCGGTAATTGAAGTCCTTCAGAAGCTTTTTAATTCCGTCCTCCATGGCGGCATTACACCGAAGGCGTGGAGCAGAAGTGCGGTGGTCTTGTTCTTCAAGAAAGGTGACAATGCTCTCTTGAAGAACTACAGACCGATTTCCCTTCTGAGCTGCGTCTACGTGCTGTTTTCGAGAGTCATTACGAATCGTCTCGCACGCAAACTTGACGACTTCAGGCTCCCGAACAAGCCGGTTTCTGAAAGGGCTTTAGCACCATAGACCACATACATACCCTTCGGCAAGTTGTACAGAAGTCCGAGGAATACAATTTACAGTCCCTGCAGCGGTGCCAAGTTGACTGTCGGTATATCGAAGTGCTGAAGTGCTTGTACAGTAGGGCTACGATGGCTATCCGAGTACAGAACCAAAGTACGCAACCTATCCAGTTGCAGAGAGGTGTATCCCCGAAACTCTTCACCGCTGCATTGGAAGACGTTTTCAAGCTTCTGGACTGGAAAGGATACGGTATTAACATCAATGGCAAGTACATCACTCACCTTCGATTTGCCGACGATATAGTCCTTATGGCAAAATCGCTGAAGGACCTAAGCACTATACTCAATGACCTCAATAGTGTCTCCCAACGGATAGATCTTAAGATGAACATGGACAAAACAAAGATTATGTTTAATGTCCATGTCACACCTATGCCGGTAGTTGTTGGGAGCACTAAGCTCGAAGTTGTTGACGAGTATGTTTACCTTGGACAAATAGTCCGACTAGGTAAGTCCAACTTCGACCGAGAGGTCAATCGACGGATTCAACTCGGCTGGGCAGCGTTCGGGAACTACGACACATCTTCTCGTCAGACATACCTCAAAACCTTAAAACGAAATTGTACAATCAGTGCGTGTTGCCAGTGATGACTTACGGATTTGAGACGTGGTCTTTCACTGCTGGCCGTATGAGGAAGCTCAAGGTCGCTCAGCGAGCTATGGAGGGGGCTATGCTCGGAGTTTCTCTGCGTGATAAACTTAGAAATGAGGATATCCGCAGTAGAACCATAGTAACTGACATAGCCCAACGGATTAGTAAGCTGAAGTGGCAGTGGGCGGGTAATATAGCTGGAAGAACCGACAACCGATGGGGAAGAAAGGTTCTTGAGTGGCAGCCTCGTACCGGTATGCGAAGTGTAGGGCGACCCCCCACGAAATGGAGTGACGACCTGGTAAGACATGCAGGAAGTCGATGGATGCAGGTGGCTCAGGACCGTGCTTTGTGGCATTCTTTGGGGGAGGCCTATGTTCAGCAGTGGACTTATGAAAGGCTGTAATGGTGATATGATGGTGAATCTTTCTTGCAACGATATTTTCGGTGATACGCTGGACACTACGGGACAAGTTTTTACAACAGCATACAATTAGTTTGTTTAGGCAAAAGGTTAAGTAAAATTTAACACAAAAAGATTGATCTCCTGAAAAGTGCTTCAGAGCGTTTAGTACACACGATTATTTTGAATTTTTCATATTTAACCTCTAAAACTTCCATGCATCCATTCATTTCAGACTATAAAAGTCCACTGATGAACATAAACCCTCATGGATTGCCTCATGGGGGGATTTCGCCAAAGTTACGCTTGTTAAGCTGGCTGGCAACCGCAGTTTTAGGGTTCCGTAACCAAATGGCAAAAAACGGAACCCTTATAGATTCGTCATGTCTGTCTGTCTGTCTGTCTGTCCGTCCGTAGGTCACAGCCACTTTTCCCCGAAACTGTAAGAACTATGCTGTTGAAACTTGGTAAGTAGATGTATTCTGTGAACCGCATTAAGATTTTTACACAAAAATAGAAAAAAAAAACAATAAATTTTGGGGGGTTCCCATACTTAGAACTGAAACTCAAATTCGTTTTTTACATCAAACCCAATACATATGGGGTATCTATGGATAGGTCTTCAAAAATGATATTGAGGTTTCTTATATAATTTTTTTCTAAACTGAATAGTTTTCGCGAGAGACACTTCCAAAGTGGTAAAAAGTGTGTCCCCTCCCCCCTGCAGCTTCTAAAATAAGGGAATGATAAAACTAAAAAAAATATATGATGTACACTACCATGTAAACTTCCACCGAAAATTGGTTTGAACGAGATCTAGTAAGTAGTTTTTTTTAAACGTCACAAATCGTAAATTATGTTACTTGCTGCTACGGAACCCTTCATGGGCGAGTCCGACTCGCACTTGGCCGCTTATTTTTTATTATTTAGAGTTTTTATCAGGAAGTTGCTACTATCCATTTCCTGTTTCATTTTCCCACTGTCGCCTCTTACAACACCCTCGGGATTATATGAGGTAGTGGATATTTTTACACCGCCACTGCACGTTGAAACCTATCTATTGCAAAATAACCTCTGAGAAAAACGTTTATGTGTTTGTTCCAGACGGTCAGACGGATAGGTATATACATACATCTAGGTAATTCCGAAAGAGTTTTATTAGTAAATATTTCAACTTACCAAACCATGATGCCTGAGTTTCGTCCAACGACAAGCCCTCGCTGGCGTTAAGTAGACTAGGCACTGCAATCGTTGCAAAGCTGATTGCCATGCCAAGGTCTAGTAATAGAAAGTTTGGCGGCATGCAAGATATAATCTGAAAATTTGTTGTGTCAAGTTAAGAAGGATTTTATAGCAGATTTATTTGTTCATTACTTACAGCACATCATAAGTCTACTGTTGGATATAGGCGGTCCCCAAAGTTAATAACGATGGGATATGGATATTTTCCAAAGTAACCATGGTTGGGAGGCAGTTGGCAACTACAGTTTACTTATTAGCTTTATTACGACAAATACAGGGTTTTTAGGGATGGAGATGATGTTGTGACCAGTATTGCGAAAGCAATGCCTCGGTGGTTTGGCGATGTAGAAGGAATGAACGAGGAAAGAGTGACAAAAGAAACCTATGTTGCTGATGTGAACGGTGTGAGTCGGGTAGGGACGCCTTCGACGAAAGTTTATCGACCAAATTGGCGATGTATGGAAAATGGGCCAGATTAGGAGTATCCTTAACCAACGAGCATATATGCGTAGATATATGGATGTAAATTTATATATATACTAGCTGACCAGGCAGACGTTCTTCTGCCCTTTCCGAACAACCATTTGCTTTCCCAAAAAGCTCCTGAAATTAGCAATAAAAAAAATTGAGGGTCACTTATCGCTATAAAAACTATCCTATCTCTCAAATTGGACCAAACTGCACACAGTCTGCAATTTTTTTTTGAAATCGGTTCTATCTGTTGAATACTTACAGCAACACGTGGTGGTTATACTATTAAATTGTAGCTTATATTAAACGTTTGTATTTTTAACATAGCGCCATCTATTAAATATTTACTCAATCCAGTCAACAGATATCGTCATCTGACAGAATAGTTTGGAGCTAACAGATAATTGTGACTGTCAAATAATAGAGAAATAATTTTCAATAAAATAATATTGTATTGCGACTATAAATTGAGATGTAAGCTATCCTATCTTTTAAGTTGGACCAAACTGCACATTGACCAAAAATTTCATTGAAATCAGTTCAGTAGTTTAGGAGTCCATCACGGACAAACAACGTGACACGTACTTTTAGAGCTAAGCGGTGGCTTTTGCTGTCGCACGGATGGGCCAGCTCGAACCGGGGTGGTACCACGACCTCACAGAATACCAGCGTGAAGTAGAGGTTTACCTCTGCGTTGCGCTTGGTGAGTGCAGGTGGCCGGAGGCCCAATTCCCCCCTCCCCCCCCCCATCAACATGGTAGTGGAATTAAATAAAAGACTACCCCAAGAGGGTACCAGCACCCCTGGAGAATCCCTCGCTGAGCATCCACGACCAAACTACTCCACTCCTGGGCGT
Organism: Parnassius glacialis; assembly: GCA_033319125.1. Lineage (NCBI taxonomy): Eukaryota > Metazoa > Arthropoda > Insecta > Lepidoptera > Papilionidae > Parnassius > Parnassius glacialis. The sequence continues at coordinate 23,185,617 of JAVANC010000025.1, read as the reverse complement.
GGGTGCTCAGGCTGCCCCGCGTATTCTGGGGGGGGCGAAATTCCGCTCAAGACGAAACCTGCTCGGGGCAAGCGGAGCAAGAAGACAAAGGCAACCCCTGCCACGCTTACCGTGGATTTCTGCAATATCAGGGGACTTCATTCAAACCTTAACGCCGTCCACTACCATCTGGAGATAGCTAAGCCGGCCTTGCTCTTTCTTACCGAGACACAGGTGTCCTCTCCGGCTGATACTTCGTATCTCTCCTACCCGGGGTACAAATTAGAACACTCGTTTGTGCCCCGGGCTGGAGTTTGCGTGTATGTCAGAGAGGACATCTGTTTTAGACGCCTCGGCAGCCTTGAAGGTACGGACCTGTCCATCCTATGGCTGCGCGTAGACAGCGACGACCATCCCCGCATCTACGGGTGCCTCTATAGGTCCCATAGCGGTAATGCCGACACAGACCGACTCATAGACCACGTCCAAATGGCTGCAGACTCCGTGCTACAACAGGTCCCATCCGCAGAGATCGTGATACTCGGTGATTTCAACGCCCACCACGCTGAATGGCTTGGTTCTCGTTTAACCGATCATGCGGGTAGATCTGTCTATGACTTTGCTTTGGCATATGGTCTAACACAACTGGTTACTTCGCCTACGCGGATCCCAGATGTGGAAGACCATGTACCTTCCCTGTTGGACCTTCTGCTGACCTCTCATCCTGACGGATATCAGGTCTCCGTCGATGCCCCTCTGGGCTCTTCGGACCATTGTCTGATCTGGAGTACGGTGCCACTCACGCTCCAATCGCAGTTGCGATCTACAGCTTGCCGCCGTGTTTGGCACTATAGGTCAGCTGAACTGGACGGGATGCGGTCTTTTTTTGCATTCTACCCTTGGGGGCGGGTTTGCTTCTCGCCGGAAGATCCCAGCGTTGTTGCCGATTCTGTTGCTGATGTGGTACTTCAGGGTATGGAACTTTTTATTCCATCCTCTATGGTGCCCATCGGAGGCAGATCCCAGCCATGGTTTGGTCGCTCCTGTAAAAGAGCATCACGCTATAAGCAGGAGTGCTACCAGGCCTGGGCTGACGCATCAACGTCTCGGGATGTAAACACCAGCGCATTAAAAAAGAAGTATAATTCCGCCTCCAGGTCCTTCAAAAGCGTCATTGCCAAGGCAAGGTCTGAGCACATCGGCAGAATTGGCGAGAAGCTAGTTCGCCTTCCTTCGGGAACCCGTGCATTCTGGTCTCTCGCCAAGGCTGTCCAAGGGAACTTCTGTCAGCCATCTCTTCCATCTCTGCACAGAGAGGACGACTCACTGGCCCATGCCGCAAAGGAGAAAGCCGATCTGTTGAGCTCTCTTTTTGCGTCCAATTCGACTCTAGATGACGGGGGGAACACACCGCCGACCATCCCGCGATGTGAGTGCTCCATGCCGGATGTGCGATTTACACAGCGCTCGGTCCGCAAAGCACTCTTCTCCCTGGACGTCAACAAGTCGAGTGGGCCCGATGGAGTCCCTCCCATTGTGCTGAAGACGTGTGCTCCGGAGTTGGCACCGGTTTTAACGCGTCTTTTCCGGTACTCCTACTCCCAAGGCGTAGTCCCGAACTCATGGAAGACAGCTTTGGTGCACCCGATCCCTAAAAAAGGCGACCGCTCAGACCCGTCCAACTACAGGCCTATCGCCATCACCTCCTTGTTCTCCAAAATAATGCAAGCCATTATAAACTGCCAGCTCATGAGGTACCTTGAGGATCACCAGCTGATTAGTGATCGCCAGTACGGTTTTCGTCGGGGTCGATCAGCTGGTGATCTTCTAGTCTACTTAACTCATAGATGGGCGGAGGCAGTAGAGTCCAAGGGGGAGGCATTAGCCGTTAGTTTGGACGTAGCGAAGGCCTTTGATCGGGTCTGGCACAAAGCGCTTCTTTCGAAGCTTCCTTCCTATGGGCTTCCCGAGAAATTGTCTAAATGGATCACCAGTTTCCTTGCTGATCGGTGCATCAAGGTCGTAGTAGACGGTGAATGCTCTGATTTCAAGCCTATCAACGCTGGTGTTCCACAAGGCTGCGTGCTATCACCAACGCTGTTTCTCCTGCATATCAATGATATGTTGCTAACTGGTAGCATTCATTGCTATGCAGACAACAGCACTGGTGATTCCTTATATACCGGCCGTGCCAATATTTCTCGGGAAAACGTCGCCGAGTACCGGGACAAACTTGTGTCTGAAGTCGAATCTTTGCTTAACAAAGTCTCGGATTGGGGGCGACTAAATCTAGTCCAGTTCAATCCCCAGAAGACACAAGTTTGCGCGTTTACCGCTAAAAAGAACCCCTTTGTCGTATCTCCTCAGTTTCAAGGCACTCCCCTTACTGCCTCAGCCAGTATCGGAATCCTTGGCGTCGACATATCGAATAGTGTGCAGTTTCGTGGTAACTTGGAAGGGAAGGCCAAATTGGCCTCTAAAAAGCTTGGCGTGCTCAGCAGAGCGAGACAGTATTTCATGCCGGCACATCGCTTGCAACTTTACAAAGCGCAAGTTCGGCCCCACATGGAATACTGTTCTCATCTCTGGGCCGGGGCACCCCAGTGCCAGCTCCTTCCACTTGACCGCATCCAGCGCAGAGCGGTTCGAATCGTCGACGACCGAGTTCTTTCTGATCGGCTCGATACACTGGCACTGCGTAGAGATGTTGCATCTCTTTGCGTATTTTATCGCATTTATCACGGGGAGTGCTCTGAGGAATTGTTCGGACTAATTCCAGCCGCTCAATTTTACCATCGCACATCGCGACAAAACTCGCGTTACCATCCGTACCATCTGGATGATTGGCGGTCCACGACTGTGCGATTTAGAAGAAGTTTTCTCCCTCGCACGACTTCCTTGTGGAATCAATTACCACCAGCGAATTTTCCGGACCGATACGACTTAGGAACCTTCAAGAAAAGAGCTTACACCTTTCTAAAAGGTCGGCAACGCATCTGCAATTCCCCTGGTGTTGCGGTTGTTCATGGGCGGCGGTAGTCACTTACCATCAGGTGAGCCGCATGCTCGTTTGCCCCCTATTCTATAAAAAAAAAACTTTTTATATATAAAGATATATATATATATATATATATATATATATATATATATATATATATATATATATATATATATATATATATAATGTAAAAATGTAATTTGTGACTTTTACAATGTTTTATCACATTCAGATAAAGCTGTTCCAGTCTTTTTCCAGTGATACTGAAAACTTATTGTTTGTTTGGCTTTATAGTGTAAGGAGGGTTTAATATAATTCATTAATTGCAGCCTATTATAAACCACTGCTGAACATATGCCTCCCCGTAGATCTCATAGAGTACCTCTCTATAGATAACTGCGATAGTTACCATGCTCGGCTGGTGGGTTGGCAACCGCAGTTTGTTAATTTTATATTTACTAGTAGGACGCTGTTGTTCATCTTCTGCACATTATTCGATTTGTCGACGCCGAGGATTCCAATACTAGCTGAGGGAGCAAAGAGGACTGCTTTGAAACTGAGGAGATACGAAAAAGGGGGTTATTTTTAGCGGTAAACGCGCAAACTTGTAATATCTGGGGATTGAACTGGTGTAGATTTAGTCGCCCCCAATCCGATACTTTGTACAATAAAGTCAGACATAAGTTTGTTCCGGTTCTCGGCGACGTTTTTCCGAGAAATATTGGCACAGTCAGTGTATAACGCATCACTAGTGCTGTCGTCCGCATAGCTTAATTATAACGGTTTGCAACATATCATTGATATGCAGCAGAAACAGTGTTGGTGATAGCACGCTGCCTTGTGTAACACCAGCGTTAATAGGCTTGTAATTAGAACATGCACCGTCTACTACGATCTTGATGCTCCGATCAGCAAGGAAACTGGTAATCCAATTGTCCAATTTCGTTCGGGAAGCCCTTAGGAAGAAGGGAGCTTCGAAAAATGCGCTTTATGCCAAACTCGATCGAAGGCCTTCGCTATGTCCAAACTAAGGGCCAATGCCTCCCCCTTAGACTCTACTGCCTCCGCCTATCTGTGGTTCAGGTAGACCAGAAGATCACCAGCTGATTGACTCTGACGAAAACCGTATTGGCGGTTACTAATCAGCTGGTGGACCTCATGGTACCTCATGAGCCGAGCTTATAATGGATTCCATTATTTTGGAGAATAAAAAGGTGATGACTATAGGCCTGTAGTTGAACGGGTCTGATCGGTCGCCTTTTTTAGGGATTGGGTGGACACAATCTGTCTTCCATGAGTTCGAGACTACGCCTTGGGAGTAGCTACAACACGCTCCTTAATAAAAATAACCAATTTTATATATTACCTATCTGTCTGACCAGGCAAATCTTAGGAATGTCCGAATCAATTATAATGAAACTTCATAAACTGATATAGAGTAATACCATGATCTAGGCAAAGTTTTATTTAAAAAACTGGGATGTTTTTTTAGTTCTTTGATGATTATCTTAAATTTTTAACAGTGGTAGAGCCACACGGCAGTGCATGGCAGTGTCGCACGGATGGGCCGGCTCGAACCGGGGTGGTACCACGACCTCACAGAAAACCAGCGTGAAGTAGAGGTTTACCTCTGCGTTTCGCTTGGTGAGTGCAGGTGGCCGAAGGCCCTTTTTACTGGAAATGAGGCATTCCATCTTAGTCCTCACGGGTGACAACGCATCTACATTTTAATTTGTAATAGAGGATAGATGTAGATGTCTATGGGCCGCAGCAACCACTTACCATCAGTTGACTGTGCGCTCAATTGTCACCCTAATCCTATAAAAAAAAATTAAATAACGCCACATTAATAGAATCTACGTACGTGGCGTAGTGGCGTAGCGATATGTTGCGGCACTGGGGACCGTATAACATGTATTTTATGGCGTACAAATAATTGTTCCGGGTCTGAATGTTTGTCCTTGTGATATCTATGTATGTAAACTGCCCCTAAGAAACAGGAAAAATTCTAGCGTGGGGGTAAAGTTTTTAAAAAGAAAAAGAATTTAGTAATGTCAGAAATGCACTTTTTTGAAATAGTTTTCTAGCATTAACATAATAATTGATAAAAAAAATAAAAACTATTGGTAAATCCAATTGTGCATGCCCTAAGCGCATTAAAAATATTACGTATAACATGATAATACCTAATTTTTTTAAAGTAGTTTAAATACACACAAGTTTTCACTAATAACCTTATTTTTACGTGGTAGAGCCATGCTGCAGTTATATTAGTAGTATAGTTGTAGCACGAATGGGCCGGTTCCGTATTTAAAATTCAATGTTTAAATAATATAATAAATGTTAATATTAAATAATTATTAAAAAATAGCAATAATTATAATTATAAATGTTCCACCTTCATAATATTACTGTGCCCATCAGGGCCCATAGAGATACCATAAAACTATGTAACACCTTTTGTAACCTATGGAATGCAATAAAGTTATTGAGTATTGGGCTCGACCGGAGAAGGACCACGCTCTCACAGAATACCAGTGTAAAATAGCAGCTTAACACTGCTGTGCTTCGTATGGTGAGTGTAGAGAACCGGAGACCCTTTTTATTGGTCCTCAAGGGTGACAACGCATGTGCATTTTGATTATTAATTGAGAATAGATGTAGATGTCTATGGATCACAGCAACCACTTACCATACAGTTGGACTGTGTGCTCGTTTATCACCCTATCCTATGTAAAAATACTATACTTCCAATTTTCCAATAATTTTATCTCAATATTCATTTAAAACAAGTTTGGAAAATCCAAAAGTTCACGACTCCTAATATATGATCATCATATCATCATTCAGGTCACTCCATTAAGTCCAAGACGCATTTAGGTACATTTATATATACATCCTACTTACTTTTAGTACGTAGTACTATTATTTATTCTGTGCTTTTAAAATATTGTAATAAATATCTTTGATTATTATAATAATCAAGTATGTATGAAATTGGGTTTTTCGAATATTTTGTACTTGCACAGCGAACTTTTTGAGCCGCTGCAAATAACCGATACAGTATCCACTCACGACGGCGGTTGACGCTTAAGTGAGTGTGAGTCTACTAAATAGGCAAATATATTTAAAATGAGTATGGTAACATAGGCTACTTTTATTTTAGAAAAAGAAATAGAATTCCGCGCAAAAAAAAACCATGAAATCCAATCGTAATAAATTTCATGCAGACTAAGTCACGGGAAACAGCTAGTTGCTAAATGAAAGAATATAACAAAGTAGAAGGAAATTATCTACAGTATTTTAAAGCTTTTAAAAAAAAACAGGACCCACGTTGTTTGTAATTCCCCATACACGCACTTGTAAGTTAGGTAATAACCTGTTTTTAAAATCATAATGTGATGGAAAACAGGTTAGAATGAACAGCTGGTCTTATTACTTTGAACGATACAATAACACTGCGTAACTGAATACACTGTGTAAGTTTTTAAGACCGAAACCCATAAATTGTTGAATTCTGTTAGCAGAAAGATATTCTAAATGAAAGTGATCACTTTGACAGTTTTTAATGTATTTATTTACGATTTTTTCACTTAAATTAAGTATGTAGTTAGATTTATAAAACTATTTTAGTTATTGCGATAAGGGTTAATAATAAAAACATAACATTATGTAGGTGAAAATGCGGATGATAGTATTAATTTCTATTAATGAAATAGCGTTGGACTAGTATTCTTTTTAAGAAAAAATATTTATAATAATTAATATAAACTAAAAAATGATATTATTAAAATTAAATTTTTTTAACATTTACTCACTTGAGATGTAACACATCGTATTCGGCTGACTGGAACAACTATTTGTTCTTGAAATTTATGCACCATTATTGTATTTAAAATATAAATAAAAATAAATTATATATCCAATAAAATTGTTAGACTAACACATTTGTAACCTTCACTTCACGACCATTAAAAATCACGATCCTAAAAATGGGGTAATTTTTTTTTAATCAAAGAAACAACTGCTCCGTTTAGCCTTGATTCGTTAAGTGAATGAAGAGTAGCGTTAGTCATGTTCTTATCTCTTTTTCTGTGACACTTAAGGCCTCATGCCGACCAGACGGTTTTTTACCAGAGCTAAGCCCGGCGTCAAACCGAGTCTATGTCCGGCCGTCAGTATTGTATGGGATACTATAAGTCAATCACACGACACTGGCGCTAGCGCCGACTCACCGTGCAGCCGAGCACGTTGCTCGCCTGCATGAAACCGGGTCGTATACAAACCGTTTTGTGTGCGGACTCGAATGGTTTCTACCCGGCGCCGGCAATAAACCGGGCCGTGTTAAAACCGTCTCGTGGGTAGGAGCCTAAGGGTTCGCGTACACCTAATCCGTCATCGGTCGAAATTTGCTCGGGCGATCGAATCAAACACTAGTAAAAGAAAGAGAGTGTGTACTCCTTTATGAGCAGTCGGAAGGTGTCTAACAAGGCTCGTTTGGCTGTGCATGAGGGGGTGTTGGTTCCGACACTCATGTACGGAAGTGAAAATAGGGTATGGCAGAAGAAATATGAAAGCAGAATAAATGCAGTTGAGATGAGAGCGATAAGAAGTATGATAGGAAATAAACTAAGTGCCAGGATAAGAAATATTGAGATAAGGAAACGTTGTCGTCTAAAAGAAGATGTAGTGACAAAAATTTTGAAAGGTATGCTGAGATGGTTTGGCCATGTTGAGAGAATGAATGAAGAACGATTGACGAAAAAAGTGTAGATATAAGGCGAGTGTGAATGAAAGTGTTGAAAGGGGTAGATCTAGGCGGACGTTTCTAGACCAAATTAGGGACGTCTTGAAAAAAGGCCAGGTCAAGAGTACCTTAAACCGTTGAGCATGTATGAAGGGAATAATGAAAGTTGACGAAGTGAGACCAGTATGTAAGGATCGTAGCAAGTGGAAAGAAGTGGTCTCTACCTACCCCTACGGGAAAGAGGCGTGATTATACGTATGTATGTATGTTATATGTACTTGCTTTATTACTAATGCATTCACACCTTTCCCCCCGGTGTCATTCTGGGTATTTTACGTTTGATTTAAACGAGATTTTATTCCACTGCTATTAAACGGAAGCTATGAGATCTTTTGGCATTTCCCATAATAGCCTCTTATGACACCTAGGGAACAAAATCGTGTGGCGGATTCTTTGACACCATTCCACCATTTCCATGACACCCTCATTTAGATCCACGCATCATGTTTTAAACAAATCCCAATTTTAAAACAGGCCTATGAATTTTGCAAGGCCGATAGCGTAACGTTACAGGAAGGTTACAGAGTTAAATACAATGATACAACCTATCAAAAGTCCACTACTGAGCATAGTCCTCCCCGTAGATCGCTTTATAGTGGTATATTTGCCATAGTTGCCACGCTTGGAAGGCTGGTTGACTCATTTCCTGGATTGTCTCCCTCTATCCCTCTTACGACACCCACAGAACGATAAGGGATAGTGGATATCAAGCGATCTTATGTTTTATTTGCTGTGTCTGACGCACAAATAGATATATTAATCTACTAGCTGGCCAGGCACACGTTGTTCTACCCTTAGCGGCGAACCTCTGTACTATAAAGATCCTTAAATTCGCAATAAAAATACTGATGGTCACTTATCGGGATAAAAACTATCCTATCTCTCAAGTTGGACCAAACAGCACACAATGTGCAAAATTTCATTTCATTGAAATCATTTCAGTGGTTTAGGAGTTTATCGCGGACAAACAATGTGACACGTAATTTTTATATATATAAAGATAATTGTTACAATTAGAAGGCAAGTGTTTTTATTTATAATATTTTAATCGTATTTTTACCTTTGTTTCCTTACTATCAATATTTCCAGTAAGTATCAGCCTATCCAGCAGTGCGATTGTGTAACTCTGGTGGTAATAGTAATAGTTGGCTTTGTTTAGACTTTTAGCGTTTGGTTTCGTTGTATATTGTAAGTAATAATAATAATCTATAATACTGAATTTTAGTCACGACGGCCAGTCTCAGGATTATAGCTTAGGACTATAGTCTATAGTGTGCGAGTGTATGCGCAAGTACAGGTGCACTATTCCTTCACTGTCATAGCCCGATGGGACGGCAATCAGACATGACCGGAGACAGATCAGGCGAGTTCAATAGCTTTACGTACTTTTCAAGGCAAGCGGTTGTAACACGGCTAACTACTTAACTCTGGGAAGCTATTGAGAATTTTGTGGACAGATAAACCTAACAACTGATTTTTGGTCTGACCCAGGATTTGAACTCGCTATCTCATGATCACCGGTCGTGCTTACGACCATTACACCAACGATTCAGTCACACTGCCAACTATTCGGTGATATTACAGGTACATAAGAAATAAAAAAAATAATAGTCAAATGATCCTCCAAAAATTTTGAATTTAATTTGATTATACGTAAAGTCAGGGCAGTGATCCGCGGTGTCCCTTTTGAACTCGCCAACGATGAAAGTCTCAACGATTCTCTGTTGAGGCAAAATGCACAGCAACAAAGGTAAGAAATTCCCGCTTGCCCTTGTGATCCTCACGAACGTGCCGGAGCGGAGATGGCTACAGCCATCTTCCGGCAGGTACACACATTGTGCGGCCTGTCGAGAGTGAGGGTTGAGCCTCCACAGGCGCGGTTTCCCGGCGCAGTGCCACCGCTGCCAAGTTTATGGGCATGCGGCGGCCAACTGCTCTGCCAGAGAGTAGTTGGCCGCCATTGTCACCCAGGTGCGTTAAGACCCACACAGCTCGAAAGAGTGTCCTCCGCCCCAAAACGCCGAATTCCCACCCGCGCGTGTCCTATGCCAGCAGTCTGGCCACCCGGCGAACTACAGAGGCTGCCCTTGCACTCCTTACATTCGCCCTAGCAGACAAGCTCCACCGCCGGTCAATACAAGGTCATTCCCGGCCCTCCCGTCAAGAATGCCCCGTCAGGTCCTTTCCCAGCCCCTTCAGGCTCGACCCTATCAGGGTTCCCCAAGGTCCCTTCAGGGCCCTCTTCGGCCCTCTTCGGCCCCCTCCGGGCTTCTCTCAGCCTTCGCAGCCTCCATTCTCTCCCTGGGGCCCCAAAAAGGCCGACCCTCCGCGGACATCCTCCGCCCCTCAGCAAGCACAACCCTCAATGGTTTATGACCTAAATACGGTGTATTCCGCTATTAGGAATATCACCATTGGGGAGATTGCCGTCTTAGCACGCAAATTGCGCGCTGCTCAGTCCCCTCAGGACCGCTTCCTCGCTCTTGCAGATCATCATAACCTTTTGTGCTCATTGTAACTTGAATTTATTTAATTTAAGTTAAATTAAATTAAATAAATTAAAAGTTACATTATATAACTTTTTTTATAGGATAAGGGTGACAAACGAGCACACAGTCCACCTAATAGTAAGTGGTTGCTGCGGCCCATAGACATCTACATCTATCCTCGTTTGCGAATCAAAATGCAGATGCGTTGTCACCCGTGAGGACTAAGATGGAATGCCTCATTTCCAGTAAAAAGGGCCTTCGGCCACCTGCACTCACCAAGCGAAACGCAGAGGTAAACCTCTATTTTACGCTGGTATTCTGTGAGATCGTGGTACCAGCCTGGTTCGAACCGGCCCATCCGTGCGACAGCAAAAGCTGCCGCGTGGCTCTACCACTGTTAATGGCAGAGTACTCTGCTCTCCCAAAATCTCACGGTCATATTAAGCCTAAGGATTTATCGCTTGTATCCTTTAACATTCGCGGGTTGCGAAATAACCTCCCAGAGCTTAAGATCTTTCTTAGAGTCCGCTTCCCCCAGGAAACAAATCTCAAAATTAAGGACATTAAAGGCCTTTCCATTCAAAAGATTTCTTTTCTTCGTAATGACAGGCCCGACCGCCAAGGCGGCGGTACGGCCATTTATTACAAGAAGATACTTCATTGCTCTCACATTTCTACTCCGCAGCTTACCAACATGGAAGCCACGGTATGCAGGCTACCTATGACTTGACATCAGTCCATCATTATATCCTCCTGCTACATCCTCAGTGGAACCCTCCCCCTCAAAAAGATTTTGAGGCTATCTTATTTTTAGGCAACTCAGTCATTATGTTTGGAGATTTTAGCTCCAAGCATACTGAATGGACTTGCCGTACTACTTCTTAGAGTGGCAAGAAACTGCTTGATATCACGCAGTCTCTTGACCTTACCGTCCACCGTCCTCTCTGTGTCACTCACTATCCCGATAACACCGACCACGCTCCAGATGTGCTAGACTTTGCGTTAGTCAAAGGAATTTCCCTCAACCTCAGAGCAATCGAGACACTAGACGATCTAGGATCCGACTACCGACCGGTCTCCCTCATTCTTGACCATCAGCTCTCCCCAACCCCCTCCACGAAAACCTTTACTAACTAGAAGGGCTTCAAGGAGTCCCTAGCTAAAGCTATGGACTCACAGGACACCCCCATTTCCCTCTCGTCGGACTTCGCCAGTCCCGAAAAAGCGACACCGCGGTCGATTCACTCTCCACCCTTATAAAATCCTCCCCTAAGGAGAATGAAAGGGTCGTCCCGGTTGCTAATAACGATGGTCTTCCCCTACATATTAGCAACCTATTGAAAGCCAAGAGAGCTGCTTTCCGGAGAGCAACAATCTATCCCATCCCCGAATATAGGCGTACGGCAAATCGTCTTCAACGAGAAGCCCGTTTCCGCTTCTCCGAACTTCGAGACCTCGAAAAGAGTAAGTCAGATGGCAAGAGCCCTCCGCATAGACGCTTTATCACTTACACTCCCCCTCTCTCCCGTCCCGACGGTACGGTTGCCTTCGAGGACGAGGAAAAAGCTGATTGCTTTGCAGACAGTATTGCCGAACAATCCTCTTCTAGCTCTCAACCTACCGACCTCTGCCACATCCAGACAGTGGAGGATGAGGTCCGCCGTTGGAACTCACCCCCCACAGCCTTTGACCCTATCACTGTGTCCTATGATGAGATTGCATCCCTCATCAAAGGACTTAAGCCCAAAAAGGCTCCGCGCAAGGATGGCATCTCTAACCAAGCCCTTAAACACTTTCCTGAGCTGGTGTTAACCCTTTTAGCTATTATCTTCAACGCCTGCTTCAATCTTAGTTACATTCCCACTACGTGGAAAGAGGCAACTGTCATTGGTATTCCCAAGCCAGGAAAGCCTCTCAACCTTCCCTCCAGTCATCGCTCCATCAGCCTCCTCAAGGCCATGGGCAAACTCTTCAAAAGAGTCATCCTCACTCGCATGAGGATCTGATCCCCACAGACGATGACTCTCTTGTCATCCCCCACCAATTTGCTTTCCGAGCGAAAATCTCTTGTCCGCCACAAGTTCACCGTATTGTGGAATATAGCCTCAGCGGTTTTAGTCCTCGTCGTCATAAGACTATCGCGGTCTTTTTCGACATTGCTAAAGCATTCGATAGAGTCTGGCACGAAGGCCTTATCTATAAACTATATAAATAGGTTTTCCCGATCGTCTTGTACGTCTCTTGGCCCCTTACCTAAAGGATCGTACCTTTCGTTTTAGACACGAAGGCACGCTCTCTTCTCAGCGCCCCATCAAAGCTGGTGTCCCTCAGGGCTCAGTACGCGCTCCCCTCCTGTATATCCTGTTCACCAACGACATTCCCATCCCGTCGAAAGGTGTTCAACTCTCCCTCTTCGCAGACGACACAGCCCTCTACTGTAAAGGTACCTCGCTATCTTTCATACGGAACAAGATCCAAAAGTTAGTTGATAACCAAAAAAATGATAAAAAGCTTGGTTCCAAAAATGGCGCATCGATGTGAAACCGGAGAAGAGCTCCGCCGTTCACTTCGATTATAAACGACGCTGCCTCAAAAACACTTTACCAACCCGTATGCTAGGGACCCCATACATACGTCTGCCAAATATTTTGGTGTTACCCTTGACACGAGGCTCACCTTCGGACCCCATGTCATAAGAGTAACCCGAAACGCACGTTTTTATCTGAGTAGGCTCAACAGTATACTGGGCCGACACAGTAAAATGTCCCTTCCCTCCGAAACAAGCGAACCCTTTATCTGCCGACTTCCAAAAAGGAGACGGTACTCAATTCGAGTGTATGTTTTTTTTTTATGTGTATTACCTCATAACTTTGTACTGCGCGAACCGATTTCGATGATTCTTTTTTTATATAAAAGCTGATAGTTCTCGTGTGGTCCCATATGAATTTGATCAAGGTTAAACCAATGGTTATTGAGTTATACTTAAAAACCAATATTGAAGTCGGCTGTATAAAATTTTAAATTTTAAATTATAAGGTCTGTATACGACCAGTTATGTCTTACGCGGGCCCTATATTTGCCCACGCTGACCCAAAAGTCATTAATAAACTCCAAATACTTCAAAACCCTTTCTGTCGTCGAGCTACGAAGTCGTATTAAACAACTGTAACTCAAAATTGAGGTAGATATTATCAATTTACAATAATTAATTTTTAAAAATAGTTGGGAGCAAATATTTTACAATTGGTCACCGGGGTTACCACCTCTAGCCTTATAACTGAAATGTAAAAAAACAACACCTTTATATCATCATTTCCATCTAACATTCAGTTTTAGAGCAGAGTCTATTGCGATGCCTTAATACATTTTAGCAGATTTTACATGTCTACGACATTTTTCAATTTCTTAGACATGCAAGATTCCTCAAAATGTTTCCTCCCTACAGTTTTGGCAGTGCTGACTGGGATTAAGCTCAGATTGCTCGCGTATTTTGAGTTTATGAGACGAACGTTTATCTCCTGAGCTATCACAGCTCATTACCATAATTTTCGCTGCTACAGGCCACGGACACTGAGACTAAATGCAAATTAGGATGGGTACAGGTTAGAATGTTTCGCATCTTAGAACAACACTGACTTATCACATCTTTAAAACTACAAAAAATAGTAAAGAAACACGATGGTGTGGCGATTTGATGAAACTGGTGATGTAGGGGGCTGGTGCATGCTGGTGCCACCCATTGGGGAGGTCTTTGTTCAGCAGTTGATTTGTGATGCGATGTAATGATGACAATGATGATGATATAATAAGACTTTGTATCTCTTTATAAATATTATTCTATTTAGTATCTGTTATATATGCGTAATGCTACTGATTTTTTGAAACTATCTTTGTTTTGCAAAAGAGAGCCATAAGAGCAATTTATAACCTAGGTCCGTTGGAGTAGGAGTCCCTTAGATAAAAATTAAAAGATATAAATATCACTTTGGACTCACAATATATTTCCGAAAGTTTCATGTATGTACACAAAAACACAAATAGTTTTATTAAAAATAGTGATGTACATTCTGTAAATATTAGGAAAAAGCACAAGTTATTTATACCAGTTACTCGACACCAAAGAGTCAGTATCTCCTTCATGGGGCAATGTTTTACAACAAAGTCCCAGAAAATATACCGAACATTTTATATCAAAAGGTTTAAATTATTCATTAAGCAAAAACTGTTATCATACTACTAAAAAGTTCATGACTGATAATAACCCCCTGAGAATGAGGTGATCGCTACCAAGCTGTTTTTAAATGTTTCCATAACAATTGTATAAAATATTATATTGTAAATTATATTGTAAAATATTATATTGTAATTTCTTGCTGGTTCTTCCTAGGACAGAGGTTTTTTTTGCGATCCAGTGGTAAAAGTAAAAAAATGCCTTTCAATAAGTATTATGTATTATAATCTATATTGAATAAGAATTATTCTATTCTATTCTATTCTATTCATGGAGGAAGGGATTATAGCCATTCTAATCTCGCTCAGACGTCCGGGATGTTATCGGAATAGTGTCTGATAATACTTGCTCTTGGATTGTTACTCACATTTGCGTGAGGCTCCAACGATGGCATGTATAGCTGCCCATAAAACCTCTCAACATCTCAGGTGTCCCGGAAACGATGCTGCCACCAGGAAGCTGAATTTGATGCACTAGAACCCTTCAAACAAGAACAACTTCAAGAATCCATTGCACAAACAAGCGAAGAGCACAAAAAATAAAAATGTGCGGATCTTATAAAACTATGTACGAATAAAACTAGCCTCGAAATGTACTGTCAAGAATACTTATACGTCCCTGACCTATAGAAGACATCATTCTTGACAGCGACATTGAAGATGATGTCCAAGATCGATTGTTTCTAATTAAAGAAACATAAAATTTCAATTTGTGTTATATAGTCCTCGGGCCCACATATAAGGGATTTCAGTGATTAATAACAGGCTGAAAGTTTATACACAGCTTCGTTTTGACGAGACACCCAACTTTTATCATTGGACCAAATTCTGATAGTGGGAGGAACGAAACACGTCGATTTGATGAGTGTCCTAAATTAAACAATAACAGTTTCTAAAATTCAATACTTCGAGAAAATACGATGGAAAACTGAGAAAAATTTGTGGCATACAAAATGAATGGTACCTTCCGAGTGACCCCCAGCTCTAACATGTCAGAATGGTGACTTGAAAAAATTTATTAATAACAAGCTGATTTTTGTTTTGGGGCTTGCAATATATATATATTTTTTATAATAAATGCATCGGCATACAAATTTGTTGGTAATTTTTTTGAGACCTACACTCGAAAGTTGTCAAGATTATGTTAATCTTTTTTTTAATTATTAACCGTATGCCATGAAAAATTTATGATTATTTTTATTAATTCTTAATCTAAATATATTAGTGACCTACAAAAAAATTGTATTTTTTAGTTAACCTACAAAAACAAAAAATCGAATCATTTAATATGTGCTCCGTACTTATGTCTTGTAACCACTGGTTTTATTTGTATTAAACTTATGTTATAAAAATAAAAGCTTGTATTTTGAGTGTATAATCAGAACTTTAATAATAATTCAATGTATATAATGCTGTACAAAAACAAATATTATGCCGTGTACGATAAGAAAAAACTGCAGCGGGGCTCATATTGAAACGTGTAGGTGAGCGAAGCGAAATTCGAGAAATGAGTTTATTTCTTTCTTTTTCATAAAGATTTACTTGTATAACTATTTCAAATTGTCAATGTGTCTTTTTTAATAAATCATTTTAAACCTCGTGCTGTTTTATATTATTTATCTATTTTTATTATAAAATTCTACACAGTAAATACGGGTTTTGCCATATATTGAAAAATAAAACTTGTGCCCCAAAATGTAATGATTAAACTACATTAATAGGCTTTACCTTGTTCAGACGAAATATTATTATTGACCTTATGTCCTTCAACTTTTGAACTTGAGTTTTCATATTAGGTTAGATCTCTGAGGAACAAGTGCAATAATAAATTTTGGGTGTAATATTATTAAAAACTGCTTTATTTGCTAATTCCAAGTTTATTTCGAAGCATAAAGCACGCATAGTGATATTAGTGTTTATAAAAGAAGTCTAAAAACGAACAAAAACTTTGTAAATATTTATTTGATTTCGTGATTGTAAATATAGATATCGCTTCGTTTTAGGTTTTATTAAAACAAAGAAACAATGTCGCGACATAACACTGCGTTTTGTGGGAGTTTTTCGAATAAAACTGATAATTTAAATAAAAAAGCGCGTTGTAATATTTGTAAAAACGAATTTATCTTTCAGACGACTTCAGGTTATCTGAAGTTACATTTACGGCAGCGATATATAGAAGCGTACACACAAGTTTCGTTATAACAGCAAACGATTGCTAGATCTTCGAGACCTGTGAACACTTTGGGTGTCCTTGCGTCAGCACTAACTTAAAAGACAACTTTTTGAGCCAGCCTTCAATGTCAAATCCAACCTCCGTGATGCGATCAGCTGTACTGTACCGCAGTCTCAACACAAATAAGGAAAAATGGATGCCTTAATTCCTAGAAAGATGTCAAAAGATCAAAAGTACGAAGGAAAATTCATTTCAGCAACTAAATTAGTATTTACTTAGTGAAACGAAAATAATTTTGATGATAACTGTTCTATGACGGTATTTTGTTAAGTTGCGGTTACATGGAAAATAGACAGTTATGAATATAGGTACTTATGATAACGTTATCCGTTGTACCATTACGATAACGTTACGTTATTTAGAAAAGACATAACGACACACCGCTAGATTAAACCCATATGGAACGCTAACGAACGGGAGGGGATAGTGGGTCTTACGATTTTATACCTAAGACAAAATCACACAGTTCAGCATATTATTTTTGGCGCGATATTGAACCAAATTCAAATGTAATAAATGTTTTTATAAGGCACCGCAAAAAAATTATACTGAAAAAATTATTGCTACAAACATGTATTATATGTAATTTAGGTAAATATTTTTAATTTGTTAATATAATAAAATAAAGATATTACTTTAAATTCGATTATAAATTATTGATTCAAATTATTAAGAAATTAAAAAAACTGTAATTTATTTCAATTTTTAAGTACCTACACGAGTTATAAATATCCATTTTTCGAACAGAACTAATTTTTTTTGTGGACGATAACTGATTTTACAATTTGTTTTACAAAACAACGATTTTTTCCTTACTTGACTATCACTTAAAAATTGTTGTTAACTGAATAATAAAATAAATAAGTAGTTCAATAGCTCAATCACTCGTTACAAGAAATTTCAACAAATTTTCATGTAATTCCCTTGTTTTTATTGCTGTAATGGTTTATATAATTAAGTAATTTAAAAAATAATATACATTTTCATTAAATAAGTTGTAATATTGTATACGAATTTTCCATTTAAACAATTTCAAACAAAAACTGGCGAAAATTATGTACAACACTTCAACATGTTATGTTTTCAAGATTTAATTTGTTTAAAAATTTCGAAAAGTTCGTTTGTAATTAATCGCTTCCATTTTTTTTTGTATGCCAATAGTTTCATGGTGCTATACGTTTGATTCTTAACAGAAAAACATAAAAAAGAAGTTGTTATTAATCAAAAAAAGATTAACATAATCTTGACAACTTTCGAGTGTAGGTCTCAAAAAAATTACCAACAAATTTGTATGCCGATGCATTTTTTATAAAAAATATATATTGTAAGCCCCAAAACAAAAATCAGCTTGTTATTAATAAATTTTTTCAAGTCACCATTCTGACATATTAGAGCTGGGGGTCACTCGGAAGGTACCATTCATTTTGTATGCCACAAGTTTTTCTCAGTTTTCCATCGTACTTTCTCGAAGTATTGAATTTTAGAAACTGTTATTGTTTAATTTAGGACACTCATCAAATCGACGTGTTTCGTTCCTCCCACTATCAGAATTTGGTCCAATGATAAAAGTTGGGTGTCTCGTCAAAACGAAGCTGTGTATAAACTTTCAGCCTGTTATTAATCACTGAAATCCCTTATATGTGGGCCCGTGGACTATATAACACAAATTGAAATTTTATGTTTCTTTAATTAGAAACAATCGATCTTGGACATCATCTTCAATGTCGCTGTCAAGAATCATGTCTTGTATAGGTCAGGGACGTATAAGTACTCTTGACAGTACATTTCGAGGCTAGTTTTATTCGTACATAGTTTTATAAGATCCGCACATTTTTATTTTTTGTGCTCTTCGCTTGTTTGTGCAATGGATTCTTGAAGTTGTTCTTGTTTGAAGGGTTCTAGTGCATCAAATTCAGCTTCCTGGTGGCAGCATCGTTTCCGGGACACCTGAGATGTTGAGAGGTTTTATGGGCAGCTATACATGCCATCGTTGGAGCCTCACGCAAATGTGAGTAACAATCCAAGAGCAAGTATTATCAGACACTATTCCGATAACATCCCGGACGTCTGAGCGAGATTAGAATGGCTATAATCCCTTCCTCCATGAATAGAATAGAATAGAATAGAATCATTCTTATTCAATATAGATTATAATACATAATACCTATTGAAAGGCATTTTTTTACTTTTACCACTGGATCGCAAAAAAAACCTCTGTCCTAGGAAGAACCAGCAAGAAATTACAATATAATATTTTACAATATAATTTATAATATAATATTTTATACAATTGTTATGAAAACATTTAGAAACAGCTTGGTAGCGATCACCTCATTCTCAGGGGTTATTATCAGTCATGTACTCTTTAGTACACTTACACTTTGCCGTGTAGTGGCGGTCAAGAATATCCACTACCCCATATCCTCCCGTGGGTGTCGTAAAAGGCGACAAAGGGAGACAGGCAGGAGATGGGCAGCAGCATCTTCCTGATAATAGCCAAAACTACAAAAAAAAACTGTGGTTGCCAACCCGCTCGCCCAGCGTGGCAACTATGGCAAATACCCCCAAATGATTAAAGCACCAAACAGATGGCCCCCAGTCCCCGGCGGCCACGCTATTCCTGGCTACGGTGGCAACCATGGTAACGGCGGGGCAGGGGGTGCTAATAATCTCCGGTGGAGGTTCAGTTGCCACCTTAGACGACTCGACGTGGCAACGTACAACGCACGCACCCTGAGGACTGACGAGAAGATCGTGGAGCTGGAAGAAGAGATAAACAGGTTGCGCTGGCATATTATAGGATTATCTGAAGTCTGAAGAGAGGGGGAGGACACGGTAATCCTCGAAACCGGCAACTTGCTCTATCACCGGGAGGGCGACCATCTGTTCCAAGGAGGTGTCGGATTTATCGTCCACAAGTCTCTCGTTAACAACTTTGTAAAGATCGGGAGTGTGTCGACGAGGGTTGCGTACCTTATACTCAGAATCACCAAACGGTGTTCGCTGAAGGTCATACAGGTCTACGCACCAACCTCGGCACACCCCGATGAGGAGGTGGAGGAAATGTATGAGGATATCTCTAGAGCCATGCATTCCTCTAAAACCCAATATACGGTGTTAATGGGAGACTTCAATGCAAAACTAGGCACAAGAGAGAACGGTGAGCTGAAAGTAGGGAAATTTGGAATAGGGCAATGGATCCCCAGCAGCTGGCCGACTTCATGGAGAAAGAGGGACTCTTTATGATGAACTCTTTCTTCCAGAAGCGGCCAAACAGGAAGTGGATCTGGTCGAGCCCCGACGGTTCGACAAAAAATGAGATTGACTTCATTATGACGACCAGACGGCAACTGTTCAGTGATGTCTCCGTGATCGCGAGTGTAAAAACTGGTAGCGATCACCGAATGGTTAGAGGCACACTGAACCTAAACGTTAAGTTGGAGAGGTCTCGTCTAATGAAGTCAACGCTCCGTCCCCCTCGTGCTCTGTTCCAAAGTCCCGAAACCTTTCAGCTCGAGTAATAAAACCGTTTTCAGTGCCTCGAAAACTGCAATGAAGTGGACGATATGAATGACAAGCTCGTGGAAACTGTCCATGCGGTCGGAGCTAAGTTCTGCAAGACCCGCCACAGAAGAACACAAAAACTTTCCGATCACGCTCTTAATCTCATGGCTGTTAGATGGGAGATGAAGCTACATTCTTCAACAGACTTGACAGCATACATGCATCTGAACAGACAGATCTCCAAATGCATGCGGCGGGACTTACGCAACTTCAATACAGCTCGGATTGAAGAAGTGATCGAGCGGAACCAAGGCTCCAAAATCTTTGCCAGAGATCTGTCTGCCAGAAAGAGCCAACTGTCAAAGCTGAAGACAGAATGTGGCAGCATCTTTTCCGGGACACCTGAGATTTTGAGTGAGATTGAGAGGTTCTATGGGCAGCTGTACACGTCATCGTTGGAGCCACACGCAAGTGTGAGTAACGATCCAAGAGCGAGTCTCATCCGACACTATTCCGAACATATCCCGGACGTCAGTCTGAGCGAGATTAGAATGGCTCTCCAGCATCTTAAAAACGGTAAGGCCCCAGGCGAGGATGGAATTACAGCGGAGCTTCTGAAAGCGGGTGGAAGACCGGTATTTGAAGTCTTTCAGAAGCTCTTTAATTCCGTCCTCCATGGTGGCATTACACCGGAGGCGTGGGGCAAAAGTGCGGTGGTCTTGTTCTTCAAGAAAGGTGACAACGCTCTCTTGAAGAACTACAAACCGATTTCCCTTCTGAGCCGCGTCTACGTGCTATTTTTGAGAGTCATTACAAATCGCCTCGCGCGCAGACTTGACGAATTCCAGCCTCTCAAACAAGCCGGTTTCCGAAAGGGCTTTAGCACCATAGACCACATACATACCCTTCGGCAAATTGTAGATAAGTCCGAAGAGTACAATTTGCCACTATGTCTGGCGTATGTGGACTATGAGAAATCCTTTGATTCCGTCGAAATTTGGGCGGTGCTGCAGTCCCTTCAGCGGTGCCAAGTTGACTGTCGGTATATCGAAGTGCTGAAGTGTTTGTACAGTAGAGCTACGATGGCTATCCGAGTACAGAACCAGAGTACGAAACCTATCCAATTGCAGAGAGGTGTAAGACAGGGTGACGTCATATCCCCGAAACTCTTCACCGCTGCATTGGAAGACGTTTTCAAGCTTCTGGACTGGAAAGGATACGGTATCAACATCAATGGCGAGTACATCACTCACCTTCGATTTGCCGACGATATAGTCCTTATGGCAGAATCGCTGGGGGACTTAAGCACCATGCTCAATGACCTCAATAGTGTTTCCCAACGGATAGGTCTTAAGATGAACATGGACAAAACAAAGATTATGTTTAATGTCCATGTTACACCTAGTTCCGTCATCCGACGTCATACGTAACGCACGGTGTATTGTGTTGCGCGTAACTACCTACACAATGGGTATAACTAAATGTTCGGCGTGTAATAAAATTATAACGAAAAAAGTTCTCGGAATAGTATGTAGTAGGTGTGAGAAAAGTGTCCACGCAACCCATGAATGTGCGAAGTTATCTAACAAACAACTGGCGACTCTTCGTAACACTCCTGGACTCGAGTGGAGCTGCGCCGAATGCTTATGCAATGCGTCTCGCAGATCGTCAGCATTTGTTTCTGTTGACGAATCTGAAAATGAGGAGGAAGAAACGGTGCCATCCCTTAGCAAGGACGTCAGCTCCAAATTACTTCATCAGATAACATCAGAAGTGAAAATTTTTTTTAAGAAAGAGTTCGAAGACTTCAAGAGAGAATTCGAAAAAAAAAATATTCTTTATTTATATATTTTTTTTTATTTACATAATACTTATTTTATCTACAATACTAAAAACTATAATCATTCGAAATATCACTAAATTTCCTTGGTGATCAAATATCGAGTATGGAAGAATGTGTCAAAAGTCAAGAATGCCGGATTAAAGTGCTTGAAAACAAAAATAACGAACTTCTCAATAAAAATAAGAACCTGGAACTACGAGTGTCATGTGTCGAGACCCAAATGCAGGAAATGGAACAAAAAGCACTTTCGCATTCCTTGGAAATATCAGGGCTTCCAGAAGTGGCTTTGCAGAAACCTCAAGAAACTATAAAATCAGTTGCCACCAAGCTTAAGGTTGCATTCGAAGCCGTAAATTCCACGCGTAGCATGCCAATTCGTAAGGATCGTCCATGTTCTCTTCTAGTGGAATTAAAAACTACCGAATCCTGCGAACAATGGATTTCAGCGGCTAAGCAGGTGTCTCCCACAGTTGGTGACGTTGTACCTAACGCATTACAAGAAATGGCTAAGAATCAAATTTTTGTTCGTGAAGCACTCACTCCGCATAGCAAAATGTTACTGTATAATGCAAAGAAAAGCTTGCGTCCAACATTTGAATTTATATGGTGTAAAAATGGTAAAGTTTTTGCAAGGAAAACAAAGGCAAGTAAAGTGCATCTCATTAGATAGATGTCTGAAATTGTAACATTAACTAAATAAAGTACCTACCTACCCTTTTTAACTTGGTAGGTCGTTATTTTTCCACTTAATTTACATCAATACCTAACGTATATAATAGTAATTAGTTGAAATACAATAATATTTTTACTAATACCGAATAGTGATGGATAATAATAATATTATGTACTCATCTGAAATAACTGAATACTTTGACTGTTTAAATTGTAATAATTTTATCAAAAACCTTCCATATTGTCACATTAATCTCTTATGTATACATGTTAATATACGTTCTATGATCAAAAATTACCCTAAATTGTTGCAT
This sequence comes from Parnassius glacialis, assembly GCA_033319125.1. NCBI lineage: Eukaryota > Metazoa > Arthropoda > Insecta > Lepidoptera > Papilionidae > Parnassius > Parnassius glacialis. The sequence continues at coordinate 23,162,548 of JAVANC010000025.1, read as the reverse complement.
CAAATAGAAATAAGTTTACATCCAATTGACGTAATAATATTGACCGAAGTAGCTATAGCACAGAACATCTGTCATTTGTATAATATTCCCGGTTATAAAATGTACTCACAACTTCGTAAAAATAGGAAAGGCGGAGGTATTATTGTTTATGTAAGAAACTTTTTAAAATTCACGCAGTTAGACTATAGTTCACATACATTCGAGTCGATCATAGGTTCTATTAAAACACCGTGTAATAAAGTAATCGCCTTGTGTGCTATCTATAGACCTCCCTCCTATAATAAAGAACTATTTATAAATGAAATGACAAAATTATTAAATAACTTACTGCACTTTGTTAATGTTGTAGTCGCTGGAGATGTGAACATAGACCTAAAATTATCATCAAATATCAGAGATAAGTACTTAAACCTGCTGGCGGAGCAAGGACTGAAGTGTGGTATCACCGATTATACACGTATTGAAAGAAGATTAAGCTTAACTACACAATCTTGCATTGATCACATCTTTGTGCGCTCCCACACAACAGATCCTTGCACGGCCGCGGTCGATACTGTACTGGCGGTAGCGATTAGCGATGTGAACCGGTTTCATGAAAACCTTTAAAAAACCGGTTTTTTTAAAAACCTATAATCACCGGTTCTCATTGGCAAAACCGATTACAATCACAAAACATGTATCCTAGTCTTTGATATGTATCCGAACATGATTCTGTTCTGTTTAAAATGTTGTTTATGGTAGGGAAATTCCCCGATATCCCATTTTAATATGCGACTAACTTCACTATATTAAAATATTTCAGTTTCTGTTTTGCTTGCGAGTTCTTTAGAGTTAACAATATTTCTTTGCAAATATGCCTAAAGTAAAAAGTAAATCAATTACCAGAAATTATTTTGAAAAGATTGATAATGTTAGTGCAAAGTGTAAGCTATGCGCTAAAGTGATCAAAGTTGGAGGAGGAACTTCGAATATGTTGGCACATATTAAGAGAAACCATCCTCAGGCTACAGTGGAGGTGGATCGAGGTCAAGTGGGTGATCAGCCAGGTGCCACACAGGCACAGGAAATATCTACTAGCACGACACAAGAAAAACCAACGGATACTCCGCGCCCCATATTTCAGACTACTCTGAAAATGACCGCATCAAGTAGCAAAAAGAAAATCGATAAATATTTGACTATGATGATCGCCACGGACTTTCAGCCGTACTCAATTGTTGAAGACAAGGGTTTTAGGAAGCTGGTTGAAGCATTGAATCCAAGCTATAAACTACCAAGTAGACAGAGGATCAGGTATGACCTAATGCCAGAACTTTACCAATGCGCAAAGTTACAGCTTGCTAGCATGCTTGAAAATATTAAGAATGTTGCACTCACTGCTGATATGTGGTCGAATCAAAACATGGATTGTTTCCTTACTGTCACAATACATTTTTTTAACCAAAACATTTTAAAAAGCTACGTATTAACTACATGTGATGTTCCAACTTCACACACAGGCGAAAATTTAGCTGAAATTATGACAGATTTACTAACAGAATGGAAAATATTAGGAAAAATTTCTGCTATTGTTACTGATAATGGTACTAACATGGTGAAGATGTGTAATTTGCTGGGAATACGGCACATGCCGTGTTTTGCCCATACGCTTAATTTAACTTTGGACGATTCTATGAAGCTTTCTCAGGTGGAGGACATAACTAACAAATGTAAAGCCATAGTGAAATTTTTTAAGAAATCATCTGTAGGTTGGCGAGCGCTAAAATTAGCTCAGAAAGAAAAAAACCCCGATTCTACTCCTTTGAAGTTGATACAAGAAGTATCTACAAGATGGAACAGCACATTCTACATGATGAAGAGAATACTACAGCTAAGTGACATTCTCGCATTGGTGTGTAGGAAATTAGATCAGGCGCCAGACTACTTAACTGCTTCCGAAGAAGAAGCAGGGAGAGAAGTTATCAACATTTTGGAAATATTCGAGGAAGCTACAAAACTCGTCAGCGCTGATCAATATCCAACTAGTTCACTAGTTATTCCGTTAATATGTGGACTATTTGAAAAATTGAACACAATAGAAATTTGCCTAACAACAGATATAGGCAAGATGTTTCACTCATCAGTGAGGCGAAACATAAGTAGCAGACTCTTGGCATATGAGACAAGAACTGTATCCCAAATGGCTACATATTTACATCCAGTATTAAGAACAGGATTCCGTCACCCGGAGAACATGCAGTCGGCTAAAGAGTTAGTCAGGAAAGAATTATCCCATAACTTAAAAGATTGTGCCGATAGCTCTATGCCATCGACTTCTGAGCAGCCAGGTAGTAGCACAGAACAGAAAAAACCTGGACTGCTAGACTTCATAAAACAAAGAAGACCCAATACTAATTTAACTGCTTCTGCAGTTAATATTTTACGAATCTATTTGGAGACAGAACCACAAAATGAAGAAGCCGAGATCACAAAAGCAGCTGAAAGTACGGGAGCTTTTTGGTCCAGCAACAAACACTTGGCGCCATTAAATACAATAGCGCTAAAGTATTTAGCTATACCAGCCACATCGGTACCTTCAGAGAGGATGTTCTCTAAATCAGGATATGTATTGTCCTCTAGAAGGAGCAGGCTACAAGCAGATGCTGTGGACCAAATTTGTTTCATAAACCAAAACTACGATTTGTTAGAAACAGGCAAAGTATAACATTTAAATTTGGTAATTACTTATCTGATCGATGACCACTTCCTTTCTGTGATTGTTATTTTACCTCATTATTTTAAGAAAAATAAATAATAAGCCATAATTCAAAACTGGTATTTTATTAGGAAAAACCTTACTATCTTGACTCTGGTAAGTAATAAGAAACAAATTTATAAATATTTAACCATGATGATCGCTACTGACTTCCAGCCCTATTCAATTGTTGAAGACAGGGGATTTAGGAGATTCACAGAAGTTTTGAACCCAAACTATAAATTACCAAATAGACACAAAATCACTTTCCGCCGCTTTTGCAAGTCGTCTGTACCTCCAGAAAGGATGTTTTCGAAGTCAGGTTAAGTGTCTTCAAAAAGAAGCAGGTTGCAAGCGGATGCTGTCGATCAGATCTGTTTTCTCAATCAAAATTACGACTTATGCGATTAGTTATTTTCAAGTTAAAGGTATTTTGATTTTAATAAAGTAGATTTAAAAAAAAAGATTAGAGCTTTTGTTCTTTCTATAAAAAAATAAGAAAAAAACCTAAAAGTACCTTAAAAAACCGGTTTTTTTCTTAACGTAATCGGTTTAAACCGGTGCTGAAAATTGTAATCGGTTAACATCACTACTGGCGGATCATCGCTTGACCGTGGTTGCATTATGCAGTATCCATGAGTCAAAAAAACTTAACTATATCGCAAGTAAGCAAATACCTATATACGACCCTGTAATATTAGGCGAGGAATTATGTACTGCGGAATGGTCTCATATTGATGAGATGCAGTCACCGCAGCAAATGTACACTTTCATAAAAGATACTTTTAATAATGCATATTCAAGGGCAATGAGAACTATTAATAATAACTCAAAATTGTATCGACAGGCGCCATGGATTAATAAAAAAATAAATTAATTTGAGTGAAAAACGTGATGAGCTATTTAATAAATGGAAAAAAGACCAGAATAACATAGTATTAAGATTAGAATACAATAGGAAAAGAAATAAGGTAAACAAGGTAACTGAATATTATAGAAATTCTTATTATAAAAATAAAATAATTAAAAATTTTGCTAATTCAAAAAAATTATGGCAAATTTTGAATGATATCGCTGGTAGGATTGTAAAATCAATAGATGAAGTTATATTAAATGCTTTTAAATCATTAAATATTTTACCAAAACGTATTGCAGACAATTTTGCGAATAATTTTGACTCTGCCGTGAAAGATATTTTGCCAAACTGCAACCAGAATATATTAAAATATGATCAAAACAATTTACCAGCAAATGTAAATAATTGTAGTATGTACTTTAAGAAGGCAACACCAGATAGTGTATATAAATTAATTAATAAGTTAAGTACTGATAAAGCCCCAGGTTTTGATTGCATTAGAATGAGAGATATCAAGAGCATTGCCAATATAATTTCAGAGCCCTTAGCTAAATTTGTAAATATCTGTATCAAAACAGAGACATATCCAGATGAACTTAAGGTGGGATGTGTTAGACCAGTCCATAAAAAAGGTAAGTTTGATGACACAAATAATTACAGACCTATTACTTTAACATCAGCAATAGATAAAATAGCGGAAAAATATATCTGTAATCAGATACACGAGTTTTATCAAAAAAGTAATATTTTAAGCTCTAGCCAATTCGGTTTTAGGCCTGGTAAGAACACTGCAATGCTATTATCGGAATTCACAGATCAAGTTAATTCATGGATGAATCAGAAACTACATGTTCTAGCTCTATTTATTGATTTTTCTCGCGCCTTTGATACATTAGATCATAATAAGCTGATTAGGAAGTTAGAAGATACAGGTATTCGTGGACCTCTTTTAAATTGGTGTAAAAACTATCTGACTAATAGAAGCTACCGTGTTAAAATTTGTGAAAGCTACAGCACATCAGTCAAAGTAACCGAAGGCACTGCTCAAGGTTCCGTACTTGGACCATTGCACTTTATAGCATATGTCAATGACATGAATAAGATTTTTAGATATTGTACTAACTATCAATACGCTGATGATACGTGTATGCTTGTGGCTGCTAAAGATGTCAATGACGCACTGCTTTTGTTGCAGGATAATTTTGATTCATTAAATAAATGGTGCCATGACAGCGGTTTGATATTAAATTCCCAAAAGACAAAATTAGTCCATATACACTCGCCAAACTTAAAGTCTCATAGCATATTAAAACATAAAATTATTGCGCATAATCATAATTGCCTTCACCAACCTCAACTTAATTGTAAGTGTTCCACGATTGAATTAGTTACATCGCATAAATATTTAGGCTTAGTAGTAGACCATAAGTTTAATTGGCACGAGCATATAAAGCATGTATGTGATAAGCTTAGAGCATTTTTGGCGAATATGTTTATAATTAGAAAGCGATTAAACTTTCGAGTCAAAATGATGCTTTAAAACGCTCTTGCTGATTCAGTCATAACTTATGGGCTAAGTAGCTACGGACGAACAGACAAATCACACCTACAGTACATTTATCAACTACAACTTAGAATTTTAAAAGCGATTATACCTATAAAAATTAAACTTCAGGCAAAAACTAATGCAAACTTTATATTTAAATAATGCAAGGTACTCAATATCCATGACAAAGTCCAATATCAATTGTTAAAAGAACAATTCTTTAATTTAGGTATACAACACACAGTCTCAAATAAAATTCAGACCCGCAAAATAACTAAAAAAAAATTAATGATAATACCATCCAAAAATAAATATGGTGAGCGCACCAGCGCATACATAATACCTCGCTTAATAAATGGTCTGGATAATAAATTTAGAAGTGAACTTAATGAAGTTAACATAAAGTATAAATTAAAATGGTACTTCCTTAATAAATATTAATTGTTATCCCCATTTTTTTGTAAATGTAGACGGAACGGCACGCAACACAAACCTGCGTGGTTTTTCGCTGTGCCGCATAGCAAGATTGTAACGATTTTTATCTAATAATAAATTTAAAAAAAAAAAACCTATGCCGGTAGTTGTTGGGAGCACTAAGCTCGAAGTTGTTGACGAGTATGTTTACCTGGGACAAATAGTCCGACAAGGTAAGTCCAACTTCGACCGAGAGGTCAATCGACGGATTCAACTCGGCTGGGCAGCGTTCGGGAAGCTACGACACATCTTCTCGTCAGACATACCTCAAAACCTTAAAACGAAATTGTACAACCAGTGCGTAGTGCCAGTGATGACTTACGGAACTGAGACGTGGTCCTTCACTACTGGCCGTATGAGGAAGCTCAAGGTCGCTCAGCGAGCTATGGAGAGGGCTATGCTCGGAGTTTCTCTGCGTGATAAACTTAGGAATAAGGATATCCGCAGTAGAACCAGAGTAACCGACATAGCCCAACGGATTAGTAAGCTGAAGTGGCAGTGGGCCGGCCATATAGCTCGAAGAACCGACAACCGATGGGGAAGAAAGGTTCTCGAGTGGCAGCCTCGTACCGGTAGGCGAAGTGTAGGGCGACCCCCCACGAGATGGAGTGACGACCTGGTAAGGCATGCAGGAAGTCGATGGATGCAGGTGGCTCAGGACCGTGCTTTGTGGCATTCCTTGGGGGAGGCCTATGTTCAGCAGTGGACTTATGAAAGGCTGTAATGATGATGATGATGATGACTCTTTAGTAGTATAATAACATTTACTAGACAATTTTTGCTTAATGAATGATTTAAACCTTTTGATATAAAAGGTCTGTATATTTTCTAGGACTTTGTTGTAAAACATTGCCCCATGAAGGAGATTCTGACTCTTTGGAGTCGAGTAACTGGTATAAATAACTTGTGCTTGTTCCTAATATTTACAGAATGTACATCACTATTTTTAATAAAACTATTTGTGTTTTTGTGTACATACATGAAACTTTCGTAAATATATTGTGAGTCCAAAGTGATATTTATATCTTTTAATTTTTATCTAAGGGACTCCTACTCAAACGGACCTAGGTTATAAATTTCTCTTATGGCTCTCTTTTGCAAAACAAAGATAGTTTCAAAAAATCAGTCGCATTACGCATATATAACAGATACTAAATAAAATAATATTTATAAAGATATACAAAGTTTTATTATATCATCATCATTGTCATCATTACATCGCATCACAAATCAACTGCTGAACAAAGACCTCCCCAATGGGTGGCACCAGCATGCACCAGCCCCCTGCAGGTTTCATCAAATCGCCACTCCATCGTGTTTCTTTACTATTTTTTGTAGTTTTAAAAATGTGATAAGTCAGTGTTGTTCTAAGATGCGAAACATTCTAACCTATACCCATCCTAATTTGCATTTAGTCTCAGTGTCCGTGGCCTGTAGCAGCGAAAATTATGGTAATGAGCTGTGATAACTCAGGAGATATACGTTCGTCTCATAAACTCAAAATACGCGAGCAATCTGAGCTTAATCCCAGTCAGCACTGCCAAAACTGTAGGGAGGAAACATTTTGAGGAATCTTGCATGTCTAAGTAATTGAAAAATGTCGTAGACATGTAAAATCTGCTAAAATGTATTAAGGCATCGCAATAGACTCTGCTCTAAAACTGAATGTTAGATGGAAATGATGATATAAAGGTGTTGTTTTTTTACATTTCAGTTATAAGGCTAGAGGTGGTAACCCCGGCGACCAATTGTAAAATATTTGCTCCCAACTATTTTTAAAAATTAATTATTGTAAATTGATAATATCTACCTCAATTTTGAGTTACAGTTGTTTAATACGACTTCGTAGCTCGACGACAGAAAAGGTTTTGAACTATTTGGAGTTTATTAATGACTTTGGGGTCAGCGTGAGCAAATATTGGACCCGCGTAAGACATGACTGGTCGTATACAGACCTTATAAAGGGTTCGCTTGTTTCGGAGGGACTTTTTACTGTGTCGGCCCAGCATACTGTTGAGCCTACTCAGATAAAAACGTGCGTTTCGGGTTACTCTTTTGACATGGGGCCCGAAGGTGAGCCTCGTGTCAAAGGGAACACCTAAATATTTGGCAGACGTATGCCAGGGGACAGGGGTCCCTAGCATACGAGTTGGTGGAGTGTTTTTGAGGCAGCCTCGTTTATAATCGAAGTGAACGGCGGAGCTCTTCTCCGGGTTCACATCGATGCGCCATTTTTGGAACCAAACTCCTAGGTCATCAACTAACTTTTGGATCTTGTTCCGTATGAAAGGTAGCAAGGTACTTTTACAGTAGAGGGCTGTGTCGTCTGCGAAGAGGGAGAGTTGAACACCTTTCGACGGGATGGGAATGTCGTTGGTGAACAGGATATACAGGAGGGGAGCAAGTACTGAGCCCTGAGGGACACCAGCTTTGATGGGGTGCTGAGAGGAGACCGTGACTTCGTGTCTAAAACGAAAGGTACGATCGTTTGGGTAAGAAGTCACGAGACGTACAAGAAGATCGGAGAAACCTATTTTATATAGTTTATAGATAAGGCCTTCGTGCCAAACTCTATCGAATGCTTTTGCAATTTCGAAAAAGACCGCGATGGTCCTATGATGACGAGGATTAAAACCGCTGAGGATATATTCCACAATACGGTGAACTTGTGGAGGACAAGAATGTTTCGCTCGGAAACCAAAATGGTGGGGGATGACAAGAGGTTCACCGTCTGTGGGAATCAGATGGAGCCTCATGCGAGTGAGGATGACTCTTTCGAAGAGCTTGCCCATGGCCTTGAGGAGGCTGATGGGACGATGACTGGAGGGGAGTTTGAGAGGCTTTCCTGACTTGGGAATACCAATGACAGGTGGCTCTTTCCACGTAGTCGGAATTTAACTAAGATTGTAGCAGGCGTTGAAGATAATAGCTAAAAGGTTAACACCTGCTCAGGAAACTGTTTAAGGGCTTGGTTGGAGATGCCATCCGTGCGCTGAGCCTTTTTGGGCTTTGGGTCCTTTGATGAGGGATGAGATCTCATCATTGGACACAGTGATAGGGTCAAAAGCTGTGGGGGGTGAGTTCCAGCGGCGGACCTCATCCTCCACTGTCTGGATGTGGCAGGGGTCGGTGGGTTGAGAGCTAGAAGAGCATTGTTCGGCAATTCTGTCTGCAAAGCACTCAGCCTTTTCCTCGTCCTCGAAGGCAACCGTACCGTCGGGACGGGAGAGAGGGGGAGTGTAAGTGATAGCGTCTATGCGGAGGGCTCTTGCCATCTGATATACTCTTTTCGAGGTCTCAAAGTTCGGAGAGGCGGAAACGGGCTTCTCGTTGAAGACAATTGGCCGTACGCCTATATTTGGGGGTGGGATATATTGCTGCTCTCCGGAAAGCAGCTCTCTTGTCTTTCAATAGGTTGCTAATGTGTAGGGGAAGACCATCGTTATAAGCAACCGGGACGACCCTTTCATTCTCCTTAAAGGAAGATTTTATAAGGGTGGAGAGTGAATCGACCACGGTGTCGATTTTTTCGGGACTGTCGAAGTCCGACGAGAGGCAGATGGGGGGTCCTGTGAGTCCATAGCTTTAGCTAGGGACTCCTTGAAGCCCTTCTAGTTAGTGAAGGTTTTCGTGGAGCGGGTCGAGGGTGGGCTGATGGCCAAGAATGAGGGAGACCGGTCGGTAGTCGGATCCTAGATCGTCTAGTGTCTCGATTGCTCTAAGGTTGAGGGAAATTCTTTTGACTAACGCGAAGTCTAGCACATCTGGAGCGTGGTCGGTGTTATCGGGTTAGTGAGTGACACCGAGAGGACTGTGGACGGTTAGGTCAAGAGACTGCGTGATATCAAGCAGTTTCTTGCTACTCTAAGAAGTAGTACGTCAAGTCCATTCAGTATGCTTGGAGTTAAAATCTCCAAACATAATGACTGAGTTGCCTAAAGATAAGATAGCCTCAAAATTTTTTGAGGGGGAGGCTTCCACTGAGGATGTAGCAGGAGGATATGACGATGGACTGATGTCAAGTCATAGCTAGTCTGCATACCGTGGCTTCCATTTTGGTAAGCTGCGGAGTAGAAATGTTAGAGCAATGACGTGTCTTCTTGTAATAAATGGTCGTACCGCCGCCTTGGCGGTCGGGCGTGTCATTACGAAGAAGAGAAAACTTTGAATGGAAAGGCCTTTAATTTCCTTAATTTTGAGATTTGTTTCCTGAAGTAGGAGGAGGTTGGCTTCGCGATAAATAAGAAAGATCTTAAGCTCTGGAGGTGAGGTTATTTCGTAACCCGCGAATGTTAAAAGGTACAAGCGATAAATCCTTAGGCTTAATATGACCGTGAGATTTTGGGAGAGCAGAGTGCTCTACCATTATATAATGTAACTTTTAATTTATTTAATTTAATTTAAATCCAGTCCGAAAGAGAAGCTATGGTAGAGCGTGTGAATCTCACATTACAGGCAGTCTCCGATTGGGGCGATGCCAATCTTGTGAAGTTCAACGCCTCCAAAACACAAGCGTGTCTCTTCACTGCAAAAAGGAGCCAGCTCACCTTGGCTCCTCCTTTCCGAAATGTATCACTGAAGTATACCGACCGCCTTCAGTTGTTAGGGTTTGAAATATCCTCAAATTTGAACTTCGGGCGGTTCATTGAGTCCAAGGCCAAAGCAGCTGCAAGGAAGCTGGGAGTACTTGCAAAGGTGCGGCGATACTTCACGCCGGGACAGCTGCTTACTTTATATAAAGCGCAAGTCCGGTCGTGCATGGAGTATTGCTGCCATATATGGGCTGGTGCTGCAAAATGCCACCTAGGAGCTTTGGACTCAATGGAAAGGCGTGCTATGAGGCTTATTGGTGACCCGAATTTGGTTAAAACCAATCTTACCAGCCTCGAACACAGACGTAAAGTAGCCAGCCTTTCGGTTTTCTACAGGATGCATTTCGGAGAGTGTGCGCAGGAATTACATAACTTAATTCCACCCTCTCCCTTCCACCATCGGACAACCAGACGTTCGGCCAGTCTCCACCCTTTCGTTGTTGACTTACCACGCATTCGAACCAAACGGTTCGCCACGTCGTTCATCATGCGTACAGCAAAGGAGTGGAATAAGTTGCCAGCATCTGTCTTTCCATCCGATTACAGTGTGGGTGTCTTCAAGGCAAGAGTGAATAGGCTTTTGTTAAGTCAGTGCGCTTCACCATCTTAGGCTACATCACCACTTACCATCAGGTGGGATCGTAGATAAGCACTGGCTTAGAAGAATAAAAAAAAAAAATTTAACTTAAATTAAATAAATTCAAGTTACAATGAGCACAAAATGTTATGATGCTCTGCAAGAGTGAGGAGACGGTCCTGAGGGGACTGAGCAGTGCGCAATTTTCGTGCTAAGACGGAAATCTCCCCAATGCTGATGTTCCTAATAGCGGAATATACCGTATTTAGGTCATCAACCATTGAGGGTTGTGCTTGCTGAGGGGCGGAGGATGTCCGCGGAGGGTCGGCCGTTTTGGGGCCCCAGGGAAAGACTGGAGGCTGCGAAGGCTGAGAGAAGCCCGGAGGGGGCCGAAGAGGGCCGAAGAGGGCCGAAGAGGGCCGAAGAGGGCCGAAGAGGGCCCTGAAGGGACCTTGGGGAACCCTGATAGGGTCGAGCCTGAAGGGGCTGAGAAAGGCCCTGACGGGGCATTCTTGACGGGAAGGCCGGGAATGACCTGGTATTCACCGGCGGTGGAGCATGTCTGCTAGGAAGAATGTAAGGAGTGCAAGGGCAGCCTCTGTAGTTCGCCGGGTGGCCAGGCAGCTGGCATAAGACACGCGCGGGTGGGGATTCGGTGTTTTGGGGCAGAGGACACTCTTTGGAGCTGTGTGGGTCTTAACGCACCTGGGTGACACTAGCGGCCAACTGCTCTCTGGCAGAGCAGTTGGCCGCCGCATGCCCATAAAGTTGGCAGCGGTGGCACTGCGCCGGGAGACCGCGCTTGTGTGGGGGCTTAACCCTCACTCTCGACAGACCGCACACTATGCGTACCTGCCGGAAGATGTCTGTAGCCTCCGGCACGTTCGTGAGGATCACAAGGGCAAGCGGGAACTTTTTGCCTTTGTTGTTGTGCATTTTGTGCACGCCTCAACAGGGAATCCTTGAGACTTAAAGTCGTCAAGGATGTCCTCGTTGGCGAGTTCGTAAGGGACACCGCAGATCACTGTCCTGACTTTACGTATAATCAAATTAAATTCAAAATTTTTGGAGGATCATTTGACTATAATTTTTTTTTCTTATGTACCTGTAATATCACCGAATAGTTTGTAATGTGACTGAATCGCTGGTGTAATGGTCGTAAGTACGACTGGTGATCATGAGATCGCGAGCTCAAATCACGGGCCAGGCCAAAAATCAGTTATTAGGTTTATCTGTCCACAAAATTCTCAATAGCTTCTCAAAGTTAAGTAGTTAGCGGTGTTACACCCACTTGCTTTGAAAAGTACGTAAAGCTATTGAACACGCCTGATCTGTCTCCGGTCATGTCTGATTGCCGTCCCATCGGGCTATGACAGTGAAGGAATAGTGCACTCGCACGCTATAGACTATAGTCCTAAGCTATAATCCTGAGACTGGCCGTCGTGACTAAAATTCAGTATTATAGATTATTATTATTACTTACAATATACAACGAAACCAAACGCTAAAAGTCTAAACAAAGCCAACTATTACTATTACCACCAGAGTTACACAATCGCACTGCTGGATAGGCTGATACTTACTGGAAATATTGATAGTAAGGAAACAAAGGTAAAAATACGATTAAAATATTATAAATAAAAACACTTGCCTTCTAATTGTAACAATTATCTTTATATATATCAAAATTACGTGTCACATTGTTTGTCCGCGATAAACTCCTAAACCACTGAAATGATTTCAATGAAATGAAATTTTGCACATTGTGTGCTGTTTGGTCCAACTTGAGAGATAGGATAGTTTTTATCCCGATAAGTGACCATCAGTATTTTTATTGCGAATTTAAGGATCTTTATAGTACAGAGGTTCGCCGCTAAGGGTAGAACAACGTGTGCCTGGCCAGCTAGTAGATTAATATATCTATTTGTGCGTCAGACACAGCAAATAAAACATAAGATCGCTTGATATCCACTACCCCTTATCGTTCTGTGGGTGTCGTAAGAGGGATAGAGGGAGACAATCCAGGAAATGAGTCAACCAGCCTTCCAAGCGTGGCAACTATGGCAAATATACCACTATAAAGCGATCTACGGGGAGGACTATGCTCAGTAGTGGACTTTTGATAGGTTGTATCATTGTATTTAACTCTGTAACCTTCCTGTAACGTTACGCTATCGGCCTTGCAAAATTCATAGGCCTGTTTTAAAATTGGGATTTGTTTAAAACATGATGCGTGGATCTAAATTAGGGTGAGGTGGTGGTGTCAAAGAATCTGCCACACGATTTTGTTCCCTAGGTGTCATAAGAGGCTATTATGGGAAATGCCAAAAGATCTCATAGCTTCCGTTTAATAGCAGTGGAATAAAATCTCGTTTAAATCAAACGTAAAATACCCAGACTGACACCGGGGGGAAAGGTGTGAATGCATTAGTAATAAAGCAAGTACATATAACATACATACATACGTATAATCACGCCTCTTTCCCGTAGGGGTAGGCAGAGACCACTTCTTTCCACTTGCTACGATCCTTACATACTGGTTTCCCTTCGTCAACTTTCATTCTTCCCTTCATACATGCTCAACGGTTTAGGGTACTCTTGACCTGGCCTTTTTCCAAGACGTCACTAATTTGGTCTAGAAACGTCCGCCTAGATCTACCCCTTTCAACACTTTCATTCACACTCGCCTTATACACTTTTTTCGTCAATCGTTCTTCATTCATTCTCTCGACATGGACAAACCATCTTAGCATACCTTTCAAAATTTTTGTCACTACATCTTCTTTCAGACGACAACGTTTCCTTATCTCACTATTTCTTATCCTGTCACTCAGTTTATTTCCTATCATACTTCTTAACGCTCTCATCTCAACTGCTTTTATTCTGCTTTCATATTTCTTCTGCTATACCCAACTTTCACTTCCGTACATGAGTGTCGGAACCAACACCCCCTCATGCACAGTCAAACGAGCCTTGTTAGACACCTTCCGACTGCTCATAAAGGAGTACACACTCTCTTTCTTTTACAAGATTCGATCGTCCGAGTTCGGCCGTCATCGCCCGAGCAAATTTCGACCGATGACGGATTAGGTGTACGCGAACCCTTAGGCTCCTACCCACGAGACGGTTTTAACACGGCCCGGTTTATTGCCGGCACCGGGTAGAAACCATTCGAGTCCGCACACAAAACGGTTTGTATACGACCCGGTTTCATGCAGGCGAGCAACGTGCTCGGCTGCACGGTGAGTCGGCGCTAGCGCCGGCGTCGTGTGATTGGCTTATAGTGTCCCATACAATACTGACGGCCGGACATAGATCCGGTTTGACGTCGGGCTTAGCTCTGGTAAAAAACCGTCTCGTGGGCATGAGGCCTTAAGTGTTACAGAAAAAGAGATAAGAACATGACTAACGCTACTCTTCATTCATTTAACGAATCATGGCTAAACGGAGCAGTTGTTCCTTTGATTAAAAAAAAATACCCCATTTTTAGGATCGTGATTTTTAATGATCGTCAAGTGAAGGTTACAAACAATTTTATTGGATATATAATTTATTTTTATTTATGTTTTCAATACAATAATTGTGTTAAGCACCTACACGAGTTATAAATATGCATTTTTCGAACAGAACTAATTTTTTTTATGGGCGATAACTGATTTTACAATTTGTTTTACAAAACAACGGTTTTTTCCTTACTTGATAATCACTTAAAAATTGTTGTTAACTGAATAATATATATATATATTTAAAAATATATTTTGCAAGCCCCAAAACAAAAATCAGCTTGCTATTAATAAATTTTTTCAAGTCACCATTCTGACATGTTAGAGCTGGGGGTCACTCGAACCATTAATTTTGTATGCCACAAGTTTTTCTCAATTTTCCATCGTATTTTCTCGAAGTATTGGTTTTTAGAAACTGTTATTGGTTAATTTGGGACACTCATCAAATCGACGTGTTTCGCTCCCTATCGCGCTTTTTCCTCCCACTATCAGAATTTGGTCCCTTGATAAAAGTTGGGTGTCTCGTCAAAACGAAGCTGTGTATAAACTTTCAGCCTGTTATTAATCACTGAGATCCCTTATATGTGGGTACGTGGACTAATAGTTTTGTTTATATCAGAAGATAATATGTTTCTCTTAGTTGAAATTAAAAATGATTTAAGCTATATAATTCTTAATCTTTTATTAGTGGATTAAAATTTAGGTTGTTTATTAAAGGGCTTGTAAGCTTAATACCTATAAAGTCTAGCCTACATCTTTTATATATTAGTAGTTTATCTAGCCTCACATTAATCAAATTTTATGCTTATGTTATTTTCCTTAGACAAGCTTTTTTTTTTTATAGAATAGGGGGCAAACGAGCATGCGGCTCACCTGATGGTAAGTGACTACCGCCGCCCATGAACAACCGCAACACCAGGGGAATTGCAGATGCGTTGCCGACCTTTTAGAAAGGTGTAAGCTCTTTTCTTGAAGGTTCCTAAGTCGTATCGGTCCGGAAAATTCGCTGGTGGTAATTGATTCCACAAGGAAGTCGTGCGAGGGAGAAAACTTCTTCTAAATCGCACAGTCGTGGACCGCCAATCATCCAGATGATATGGATGGTAACGCGAGTTTTGTCGCGATGTGCGATGGTGAAATTGAGCGGCTGGAATTAGTCCGAACAATTCCTCAGAGCACTCCCCGTGATAAATGCGATAAAATACGCAAAGAGATGCAACATCTCTACGCAGTGCCAGTGTATCGAGCCGATCAGATATAACTCGGTCGTCGACGATTCGAACCGCTCTGCGCTGGATGCGGTCAAGTGCAAGGAGCTGGCACTGGGGTGCCCCGGCCCAGAGATGAGAACAGTATTCCATGTGGGGCCGAACTTGCGCTTTGTAAAGTTGCAAGCGATGTGCCGGCATGAAATACTGTCTCGCTCTGTTGAGCACGCCAAGCTTTTTAGAGGCCAATTTGGCCTTCCCTTCCAAGTGACCACGAAACTGCACACTATTCGATATGTCGACGCCAAGGATTCCGATACTGGCTGAGGCAGTAAGGGGAGTGCCTTGAAACTGAGGAGATACGACAAAGGGGTTCTTTTTAGCGGTAAACGCGCAAACTTGTGTCTTCTGGGGATTGAACTGGACTAGATTTAGTCGCCCCCAATCCGAGACTTTGTTAAGCAAAGACTCGACTTCAGACACAAGTTTGCCCGGTACTCGGCGACGTTTTCCCGAGAAATATTGGCACGGCCGGTATATAAGGCATCACCAGTGCTGTCGTCCGCATAGCAATGAATGCTACCAGTTAGCAACATATCATTGATATGCAGGAGAAACAGCGTTGGTGATAGCACGCAGCCTTGTGGAACACCAGCGTTGATAGGCTTGAAATCAGAGCATTCACCGTCTACTACGACCTTGATGCTCCGATCAGCAAGGAAACTGGTGATCCATTTGCACAATTTCTCGGGAAGCCCATAGGAAGGAAGCTTCGAAAGAAGCGCTTTGTGCCAGACCCGATCAAAGGCCTTCGCTACGTCCAAACTAACGGCTAATGCCTCCCCCTTGGACTCTACTGCCTCCGCCCATCTATGAGTTAAGTAGACTAGAAGATCACCAGCTGATCGACCCCGACGAAAACCGTACTGGCGGTCACTAATCAGCTGGTGATCCTCAAGGTACCTCATGAGCTGGCAGTTTATAATGGCTTCCATTATTTTGGAGAACAAGGAGGTGATGGCGATAGGCCTGTAGTTGGACGGGTCTGAGCGGTCGCCTTTTTTAGGGATCGGGTGCACCAAAGCTGTCTTCCATGAGTTCGGGACTACGCCTTGGGAGTAGGAGTACCGGAAAAGACGCGTTAAAACCGGTGCCAACTCCGGAACACACGTCTTCAGCACAATGGGAGGGACTCCATCGGGCCCACTCGACTTGTTGACGTCCAGGGAGAAGAGTGCTTTGCGGACCGAGCGCTGTGTAAATCGCACATCCGGCATGGAGCACTCACATCGCGGGATGGTCGGCGGTGTGTTCCCCCCGTCATCTAGAGTCGAGTTGGACGCAAAAAGAGAGCTCAACAGATCGGCTTTCTCCTTTGCGGCATGGGCCAGTGAGTCGTCCTCTCTGTGCAGAGATGGAAGAGATGGCTGACAGAAGTTCCCTTGGACAGCCTTGGCGAGAGACCAGAATGCACGGGTTCCCGAAGGAAGGCGAACTAGCTTCTCGCCAATTCTGCCGATGTGCTCAGACCTTGCCTTGGCAATGACGCTTTTGAAGGACCTGGAGGCGGAATTATACTTCTTTTTTAATGCGCTGGTGTTTACATCCCGAGACGTTGATGCGTCAGCCCAGGCCTGGTAGCACTCCTGCTTATAGCGTGATGCTAACACTATGTAGTGCTTGCAAGATTTTTTAATACCATATCAAGCACTCCATAAGCACCTAAGTAGATTTCGTTTACTGAGTTAAATATATGTTGTTTGTAAGATTTTTTTCCTTGCCATATTAGACACTTCATAGACATCTGTGTAGATTGTGTTTACTAATCGAGACATTTTTACATGCTATGAGTGCTTTTAAATTATTGCATTTAGTAACATATTAGCATCTAAGAACATTTTATTTGACTATTTTTCAATAAATAAAACGTGTCTTTTTCTTATCCGTCATTTATTTTCGTTACGAAATGGTGTACGTATTTATAAAATACCCATAAATTTGAAGAAAAAATAATCAGACGTTGTGTTTTAATTTTATTAAAATATTTGTAGTAGAAATAACGTTATGATTTTTTTTTAAAAAATAAACTTTAAAACAGCCTCCTGTAAAGTTGGTGTAGTGGCACTTTAGAAGTTTTACCTTTCCAGTGACGATATAAAGTAACACAGTTTTGCTAAAGCGAGTTTTCTAAATCGATTGACAGTGACAAATTGGTTTTAAATACAAAATATAAGCCTAAATTTAATATTTGCCAACTCGGATAACGTGCAACGGAAAGAAACTTCTAATAATAAGAAAGTTTTAAAACGACCGTCAATACTTCGGAGCAAGTTACGATAAGCAATAACTCACATACAGTAAAAGTCAAGGCTTTCAACTCTGCAGGCGCAACAATGACAATGTTTGTCGGATTTGAAATATGCTATGCTTAAAACATGTGTAATAAAAGCAATTGATAAATACAAAATAGACAAATAATATTATAATATTATACGCCAAGTTGCAGCTATATTAGTAGTATAGTTGTAGCACGAATAGGTCGGCTCGACCGGGGAAGGACCACGCTCTCTCAGAATACCAGCGTCAAATAGCAGCTTACCACTGCTGTATGGTAAGTGTAGAGAACCGGAGACCCCTTTTACTGGAAAAGAGGCGTTCCATCTTAGTCCTCACGGGTGATAACGCATCTGCATTTTGATTGGCAAACGAAGATAAATGTAGATGTCTATGGGCCACAGCAGCCACTTACCGTCAGGTGGACTGTGTGCTCGTTTGTCACCCTATCCTATATAATAAAGGTCTTTTTCTGTTTTTATCCGAAACGCTAATGATATTTCTACACATTTTCTTATGAAAAATTATTTTCTGACACGTAATAAAATTTCAATGAACCCATACGTATTTAAAGTTTTTTCCTTTGATTAATCCATATTCATATTCATATTCATATTATTCATATTCATATTATTTATTGCATCCATAATGTTACAGTTAAGATGTTGAGAACATTTTAAGTTTTAACTTAAAACTTTGAGATCATTATGGACCCTTCAGGGCACGGCAATTAAGAGAGAGGAGGGCCATTTTAGTGAAACATTAATGATAAATACACTTTGAAATAAAAATATAATCGAAATACTAGGTAGATATTTAAAATTTATCATTTAAGTATTCGTTTATTGTGTAGTAATGTTTACAAATTAAAAAATCCTTAATTTTATTTATAAAAATAGATTCTTTTTCTATATTTTTTATCGAGTCTGGGAGTTTGTTAAAAATTTTGATAGACATGACGAAGGGACCTGAAGAATGTAGCTTAAGGCGAGATATGGGTAGAGTTAGTATTTCTTTATGGCGTAATTGGTATCTGGTATTGCTTTCTCCTCGTTTGATGTAGAATTCTGGGTATTTTTTAATGAATTTGCAGATTTCTAAAATGTATATGCACGGTAAGGTAAGTATTTTATGTGACGAAGTATGGTTTGCAGCTATCAGTATTTTGTATGTTAAATATTATTCGAATTAGTTTTTTTTGTAGGGTTAAAAGATTAGAAACGTCTATGCTACTTCCCCACATGATAACCCCGTAGCAGAGCCACGAGTACGCATAAGCATAATAGGTACTGAGGGCGGTTTGTATGTCGGTAGATTTTTTCACTTCTCGGAGAGTGTATGTAAAACTTGCTAGTTTCCTTTTAATTTTCGTTATGTGGGGTTTCCAGTTAATATTTGTGTCTATTGTTAAGCCAATTAGGGTGAATTCATTTACTTTTTCTATTTTTATGTTATCGTAGGTAAAGTTTATATTTAGTGGAACTTTTTGGTAAGGGTGAAAACTTATTATTTTTGTTTTGGAGAAATTTATTTCAAGGTTATGCTCTGCCATCCAGTTTTTAGTATTTTCTAGTATCAAATGTAATTTTCTATGGATGTTTATATTACTGTTACATGAGGTAAGCAGGGATATATCATCGGCGAACAGCACACAGGGCTCTTCTATAATTTTGGGAAGGTCGTTTATATAGATTATAAATAACAGGCAGCCCAGAACACTCCCTTGAGGGATTGATGCGTTACATTTTTTTCCGTCTGATCGTACTAATTTTTTTTCGTTCGTTTCATAATTGAAGTGGTCTATTTCTACGAATTGATCTCGATTCTGTAAATATGATTTGAACCATTCGTATGCTTTACCACGGATCCCTATACCATATAGTTTGTTAAGAAGAATTTTGAATTGAACTTTATCGTAAGCTTTAGACATGTCTAGTAGTACACCGATTGCGTATTTTTTATTATTAATTATGTTAAGGATTTCCTGAATATATTTGTAAACCGCTAATGTTGTTGATCGTCTTTTACGAAATCCATTTTGACAATTATCAAAAATATTATACTTTTCACAGAAGTTATATACGCGCTTGCACATTACTTCCTCCTTAATCCTTTGATTTCTTGAGGGTTTTATTAAAAAGCATTAACTGGTCGTTAATATAAACGTTGCCTTTTCAGTTTACCCCAGTTCTAAAACTGAAAACTTCTTGTATTTACACGCAGCTGCAACAAACTTTCTTGGAGTAGCGATTATTGAGTGCCATTACAATGGACTTTTGTGAATTCGATTTGAGACGAGGAACCCGAGCAAAATAATTGATGTCCATCTCACGTATTGGGTAGTTGATGATATTGGATTTTTTTAACAACATCTTATAGATACGCGGTCTTTTTTTATAGAGTTTTTATTTTATTTTGCATCCTTATCTATCGTGTAGATCTTCCTTGACCTTATCCATGTCCGCTATAAAAGAATTGATCAAAATGATTTTACTGTCATTGATAATAATAGGTTTGAGGTGTCGTGGGCTAACTTAACTGTACTTTTAAGATATGATATACCAGTTGTTTCGTGATATTTGCTAGGGCAACCTATATTTCAGTCAGTTGCGATGGTACCATAACGTTATTTTTAAATGCACATACAGGCCATTGGGCACTTTTGTAGTCATTAAGGCGCCAAGTAGATTTTCGCTCTCCAAACTTGCGAAAATTGATCTTAGATATGACAGCACAAGGAAGGCCAAACTGGCGTTTCTACAAATTTCAAGATGGAAAGTTTTCCTTGTTTTCAAACCGCGCATACGAGAAACTTTTCGAAATAATTGTACTAATACGTGAAGCAACCACGAGATTGACTGTCACTAGATAAAAGTTGCAGCCTATTTACGTCCCACTGCTGGGCACAGGCCTCCTCTCATTTCTAAGAGGGTTTAAGGCAAGGCAATTGTCCACCGCGCTGCCCTAATGCGTGTTGGCGAACTTCACATGTCTTCAAAATATTTTTGTCTTATTTTTTAGACATGCAGATTTCCTCACGATGTTTTCCTTCACCGCCAATCGCATGGTAAATTGGTGCCGGCGGGGATCGAACCCGGGTTGCTCGAGTACTGTGAAGCTTACAGCGAGCGCTAACCATCTGAGCTACCACGGCTCTTTTTGTCCATTTAACCTCGATTACTTATACACGATGTATAGACAGTGAAATAAAAAGATGAATGAATGAAATATTCGACATAGTTCTCCCGCACGGAACGCACGAAGCACGGTCCTAAACCACCTGCATCCATCGACTTCCTATATGTCTTACCAGGTCACTCTATCTAGTGGGGGCCGCCCTTTAGCCTATCGGTACGAGGCTGCCACTCGAGTAGCTTTCTTTCCTATTGGTTGGTGGTTCTTTTGAGCTATATAGCCGATCTATTCCCGCTCCAGCTTACTAATACGCTGAGCTATACGGTTATTCTGGTTCTACTGCGGATATCCCCATTTCTAAGTTTATCACGCAGAGAAACCCCGAGCAAGGCCCTCTCTATAGCTCGCTGAGCAATCTTGAGCTTTTTCATACGTCCAGCAGTGTAAGGTCTCAGATCCATAAGTCATCACTGGAAACACGCACTAGTTGTACAACCTTTTAGCAAGTGGGTTAGCAACAGCAATTTTTCATTAATTTAAGTTGTTATCCGGAAGATGCTGCTGCCTATTTTATGTTTCATCTCCCTCTGCCGCCTTTGATGATACTAACAGGATATTATGGGGTCTTAGTGCTTCTAAGTATAAGGTAGTGTATTATTTTACGCCGCCGCTACACAGCGTTATCAAGATCCTGCCTTCACTTCACGATTTCGAAATATTATCATGCAAGCAGATATAGCTTTCTCGATGGTTTTATCTTTCGCTTAACATGTGGTAAAGCAGCATATAAAATTAGGATTACAAATTCGATCCAACATGCTTATGTACCGTGTGTGACTGTCTATACTTGGTATACATTACCTTACCAACGATTAGTTTTTAAAGTGGGCCATACGGCTATTTGGAATGTAATATAATCATCATCACTTGATTTCGAAAATTACTCACATGATCGCTCGAATAATAATAAATCTAGTCCTATTTTCTTTATATTTTTAGACTAGCTGTTGCCCTCGCATTTTATTTTTTTGCGCAGGACCCTAATTATTTTTCGAAAATAAAAGTAGTCTAAGTTTCTCCTTATAACATCAGCAATCTGCCTGTGAAATTCCCGTCAAAATCGGTCCATCCATTTCGGAGATTAGCCGGAACAATCAGACAGACAGACAAAAATTTTAAAAATTGTGTTTTTGTGATAAGTACCGTATATAAGAGTTTGTTCCTGGTCATGGTTGTGCTATGGTGCTAATATGATAGTGAATCCCAGAATTTGTGAGTGACTGTTGTCATTTTATAACTTTTCCTTATTTTTATAGATTTTCCCGTCGATAGCTGTTTTTGATGTTGATTTTTCAAAAACATATGTACGACAACGAATTATGTTATTTAGATTTACTTTTATTTATGTTCTCATGTAAATGGCGTATATAATGTCTTTATGAGAATAAATGTCTTTAAACCTAAACCTAAACCTATACTTTCACACTTCAATTTTATTTATTTGTATGTATAGATTTAAAAGAAAATTACTTATTTAAATTTATAGATAAAAAAAGAAATACGAGTGTATCGCTGTCGATTGTTGCTCACATTGAGAATTTGAATTATTAAGTAGTTGTAAGTAATTAATAATTTTAAAACTTTTTAGTTTCTTATTTTCGAGTTGTTACTCGTTATCTTAAAAGAGAAATGCTCAAATTGTTATTGTCTCATTAAATAAACATTAAACTAAAATATTACATTTTATTTATTGTCGCTGGTGATAAGGCTGAATTTTTTCTCGCTCAAGAACACTGCCAACCAGCCAGTGTTTTGGCACTATAATGCGGAAAGTAGGAATGTATGGTTATTTCATTCTTTTATTATTTTTATTATGGTAATAGATGCTGTATTTTTGAATCTTGAATACATTAAATAAATAATTTTTTTTTTATGATAAGGGTGACAAACGAGCACACAGTCCACCTGATGGTAAGTGGTTGCTGCGGACCATAGACATCTACATCTATCCTCTATAACAAATCAAAATGTAGATGCGTTATCACCCGTGAGGACTAAGATGGAATGCCTCATTTCCAGTAAAAAGGGCCTCCGGCCACCTGCACTCACCAAGCAAAACGCAGAGGTAAACCTCTACTTCACGCTGGTTTTCTGTGAGGTCGTGGTACCACCCCGGTTTGAGCCGGCCCATCCGTGCGACAGCAAAAGCTGCCGCGTGGCTCTACCACTGTTTACAGATAGTAAAAAAAACAATTACTTTTTAAGTCGTAGAGCCACGCTACAACTATATTACGGTTGTAGCACGAATGGGTCGGCTCGAACGGGGTAGGAATACGCTCTCACAGAATACCAACCTAAAATAGTAGCTCAGCTGCTGTGTTTCGTATGGTGAGTTTAGAAAACCGGAAACCCGTCTTACTGGAAATGAGGCATTCCATCTTAGTTCTCACGGGTAACAACGCATCTGCATTTTGATTCTTAATTAAGGATAAATGTAGATGTCTATGGTCCCCTGCATTCACTTACCATCAGGTTGACTGTGTGCTCATTTGTGGTCCCCATTCTATAAAAAAATTAAGTCATAAGTAATAATCGTTTCATTTTAATTGTGCGTAGCTTGTAGATTATATATTTAAAGTTTTTCAGTTAATAAAATATGACAACATGCTCATTTTTTCCTTGTATCGTAGAATATCTACTTTAGTATTCATTAAAAGCAGTAGTATCTTGCAGAATTCTAAAAAAATCTCTTGTTTCGCCCTTAACCGTTGTTGCCCAGGTCCACGGTCTTCCACATCCAGACTTGCAGTCGTGTTTTTGCACTTTCGTAAATAAATTCATATCCTTTAAAGGAATTACTGAATGGAATGTTTGACTTGAAGTAGTTTTCGTATTTCTTATAAGTTTTTTCAATTGATCCTTAATATTACTAATGGAATCGTCATTTTTTAAGGAAATTTTATCTGTCGCTGATTTATGGTCATGACCGCACCCACTCTTAGCACTTTTATCGCAATTGTAAGTACCTGGGTTGTGACAGTCATCCATTACAAAATCTGGAAAAATTATTTTAATCTTATGAATTTAATTGAATTCGATTGCTTCTTTTTCTTTTATAAAAAGAAACTTGATAGCAACAAGTCTAAATGGCTTAGGTAAAGTTGAACATATATTATATAGAAGCTTTAAATTTAAGTGCACTGTGAATTATATCTCTGCTACCTATGGAATAATTTGATTCTATCTACTCTATGATTTGAGCTTCTCTCTTCACCACAATTTTGTGTACATCTAGGTATCCAGTATAACAGTTTAGTTAGTAATTTTGCCTAACGTAACAATAGAAGAAAATCATCCCAATAATGACCACTGGTATTCAGTAGCATTCTTTAATTTACTTAGCAGTCAATAAATAGCGCTATTATTAAAACAAACTTTGAAAACAAAACTGGGAAATAATGTAAAAGAAGTAGTAACTGAACAAAAAAAACATCTCATTTTTGATAACTTATTTATTTAACAAGTACGCTTACAATACACGTAGGTACATGACATGACATTACCACAAATATAAATTAATAGTAAAAAACATTTTTATATACAAGCTTTTATTTAAATGCTCTAAAAAAATCAAACTTTGCATTAAATCAAACTCTAAAAAAGTAAAAAAAGCTTGTAGCGAGATTTACATATATTATAAAAACATTATTTTTTCTTAGAATTACCTACTTATGTCAATATCAAGTTACATAATATATTTTTGTTTATGTACACAGGTAATTGTCGCAACAAGGATTTATATCGTATAAATTATGGAATGTAATAAATTGATGGGTTCGATGTAATTTAAAGTTTATTTTTTTCATTTTAGAGCAATTAAATAAAAAAAGTTAAAAAAAATAATAAAAAAAGCTACTACTAATTTATATGTGGGCACGGTAGAGCATCCGCCAAGTCGAGCAAAATAGCGGCACGGCCGTACCATCCTTTTCTCGAGGCAACTGCTTCTTCCTATAACTTTGTTGTGGATAAAACTTGAAGCCTAAGTTTTCAGTAACCTAGCATGCATTGTATAAACACGGTAAATTTCAAATTTCATTCAGTTTGAACCAGTAGTTTAACAATTATAACTAGTCAAAATTTCTTAATTTTGTCACTCACTTAGGCCATTGTTCAGGCCAATTTCGACCCCTATAACTTCGTTGTGCATAAAACTTGAAGTCTGAATTTTCAGTGACCTAGCATGCATTGTATATACACGGTACATTTCAAATTTCATTCAATTTGAACCAGTAGTTTAAGAATTATAACTAGTCAAAGTTTCTTAATTTTGTCACTCACTGACTGACCGATCATCAAACTCTAAGGCACTTCTAGCAGACGTAGAAGCTTCAAATTTAGAATACAATTAGTGTTTAGTGTATGAATTAAGGAAAAACTAAAATATTTTGTAATTTCGATTCTGTTTTCTAGATACACCAAATGCATAAATAAGTTTGTAACACTATATAAATATATAGGATTACAAAGTTACATTTGCAGTGAATGAATCAGTGTACCTGTAATTGTATAATATAATGGAATAATAGATGTAGATAGGTACCTAGGTATAATTATGTTCAAAGGTAACTTGTAAAATACTCAACGGAATGAATAAGCAAGAATGGGACATGTCTTATGACGTTGTACCAAAATCCCGCAAAGTATTAAGTAGACTAAATTGCCCGAAAATCCGTAGTTGGTATTCAAGAAGTAGATGGTACCGGAAAGGAAAAAGTAGGACTATTTACAAAAAAAAAATGAGATGCCATCAAAAACATAACTTGTAAAAAAGCCAAGTCTCGCAACTCAGTACTACCGTAAAAAGTTGTGAGATCCATGTAATACAAAGTCGGTTAATTTACTCAGTCCCTACTTAAGGTTCCTTAAGGTACTTAAGGTTCTGTCTTAAGTTATTACGTAATTAGCTAACCTAACAACATCTTATAGTGACCATAACAAAATTAAAAATATTTTATGTTTTAAATAAATAGATTGACATGTTAAGTTAAATTTAGAATTTTTTCTAAGTATAGCTATTTTAAGATTATTATCAATATCTCTTAAAATATCCGAATATTTCCAGACTGGAATCGAGCGGAGTAAGTATGTAAATCTAGGTTTAATCTATACAATTTATCAACGTGGTTTAAAAACTGATCAAATTTTGTTTTTAAAACAGGTTTAACACTTTAAAAAAACAACTGGGCCTACCTAGCAGCTACTACCTTACTACCTACTAGCTACCTAGCAGGTATTTTATTATTATTAAAGATTATTAATTTAATTTAATTTAACAACAAATGTCAGTTTCTATTTTTAGAACTAAAGGCAAAAGGTAGGTATGTAACTTTTGCGTTTTATAATATATGTCATTGTTTTAAAAAGGTAAGATAAGAAGGTAGATCGTAGTCATAATTAAAAAAAAAATATATGGATAACCGTTCAGTAGTTTTTGCGTATGGAGTGTAGAGTAGAAGGAGGACCATCTCCTTATATGAAAAGTGTCCCTAAAAACGCGTCCAATAAGGGTGGCGCTGCAGTAGCATAGGATAAATTTAAAAAAAGGCGCCGAAATTAATTAGAATAAGATGGAGAAATAAACAAGAACCGACCAATCCGCTTGGTTTTGTACTACGTAAATAGTTGAGGTTTGTATACTGGCATTTTACTAACTACTCTAGTCATATTTTTTTTAAATATTTGAATTCAGCTGACTTCACTCCGTCTACATCAGCTATATTCATATCGTAGTTTTTCAGACGCCAGCGCTATTGTGGTAGGTTTTGGAACCTCTATTTTCAGTAAATAGTGGGACACTTTTTCAACTTTCACACCTTATAAGATGGTTCTCCTTCTACTCTACACTCCATATTTTTGCGTAAATCATGAACACACAGGTAGAAAGACAGACAGAGACAAAATTTCTGAAACCACTAAGTTGGGTTAACCTAACCGATACTTTTTGGACCTTTTTTCCCCAGAAAAAATTAAAATCACAGAAATGACGAAAAATATATGTAATTATAGATTAGGTTTGCACAACCTTTACTCTGATATAGAAATTTTTGAAAAAATAAAATCGATCTTTTGGAACTTTAGTTAGTTTGTCCTCGATTCCTTTTAGGATATTTTATAGTTCGTTCTAAGATTAATATGCTGCATAAATTAAGCTATCACATAAATATGCAAAAAGTTCCTTAAGTCTTAGTTATTCTTAATTATTTATTATATTTTAATATATGCGGGTATCATTATTATCATTATTTATGATTATACTATGGAATATTATGAACTTAAATTACTACGCGAAATCGTTTTTGATCTATGACAACTTTGGGAGTCATTTAAATAATTATGTAATTGAATATATAATTATTTAAAAATCTATCTATCTCTTCATCTACTTATATATGTATATTCATCTTTCTAGCGTTACATTGCCTGCTTTCCTTACTTCCGTGCATAGTGTCAGTGATTTATGTCACATAATTTTAAATAATAAAGTAGACCTGTGCTTTGCTACAGAGGCAGGGCAGACATGGCAAACGCTCTGTACCGGCGAAAATGTTCCCCTGAAAGTTAATCAAAAAAACAGTGGGATATTCCGCTGGTATAGAACGTGCGTAATTTCCATAGTGACCAAGATCAGGCACGCCTTCTAGCTGTTTCGACAAATGAATCTAGCCACTGGTCCCACGCTTTACCATCAAGTAATTTCGACACATTATTGACGGGGAAAGCTTGCGCTTCGCCGAATCGGAATCTGACTATGAGCGGCGATTCGAGCGAGCGAGAGTTAACCCCATTAGTGCCCCTGTGGTAGCAGTGTCAACAAGTTTGGGCTCCACGTAAAATGTAAGAAAAGCGCTGGTAGGTTTCACGGCACGGTTCTTTAAACGATGACATACGGAGGACTCTTGGCTCTATAAATGTTCCCTCAATTTTAGAGTTTTGTGGAATATTTTATAATATTTTAGACTTTGGTACCTTGGGAGAGAGGTAAAGCCCCAGTGTTGTATGCTACTTGCATAGACACTTTGGCGGCCTCTCATCTCAAGGGTACCTCGTTTAGAGTCGGGTCGGCATCAGACACAGCTGAACTGAGTAAGTGGCGCATGTATGAGTCTCATAGAGATGACTACATATTTGTGTTCCTAAAGAAACTCTATCCGCGACTTGTCGTAACTGCTGGTGATAAGAGGGCTGGTTTCTTTATCGCTTAAAGGCTAAGTATAGTCATTCAGCGAGGATGCGCACCCAGCGTTCTTCGCACGATACCACGGGGAGCATGACTGTATGATAATTATGTTATTAGTTTTAGTTTTTTTGTATTGTAGACTTTTAATATTGTATATAATAAAATTTTGTATATTATGTTGTATGTATGTTATTTTTTTTCATCTGTGACTTAAATAGTGTTTTTGTGTGTTTGATTCGTTTAACGGGATAGGATAAAAATTTAATAAGGAGTTTAATAGAAGATTTATTGTGGAAGATTACATATTTAATACGTTTTCATTAACAAGAAAAATCTCCAGGGCCATGTTCACATAAGCTCGTGGGTGTTGTGGTGTATTCTGGAATATAATAAATTTATATTAAATCCGGTACACTTAGTATATTATAGACGAACAAATAGCCTTTTGACGTATGTCATGTCCAACAGTCCCCCAACTAAAAACTAGAAACTGCGTTAGAGTGGAAATCCAGCGAGATCAGAACGTCCAGCAGCAACCAGTTAGCAGCAGGAACGCAGAGTGGATTTAATATGAAATGAATCCAAAAGTGCAGTAGAGCAAGGTACGAGAAAATGGAAGGAGTTCGTTCAGTTACCTTTGCACCATCTGGTTGCCGCATGACTCACAAACGGGTGCAACGTTCTAAACAAGTAAAGTTATAGCCTTCATATGTTCCATCGTTACCTGACTCCTTTCATTCCTAGCAGAGTTAAGGAGAAAAAAAAAATTACCCACCACACTGCGCTAGAGCGTATTGGCGCACCACTTCAATTTAAACCTGGACATGGTTTTCCTGTATTTTAAATTGATAAAAAAATCATTCAAAAAAAATTCAAGGAGGTAAAATTAAATGAAAATAATTTTATTTCAGTGAAATTAATTTTAGTCGACTTGAGAAATGTAGGTTTACAACTCCACTGTATGTTTTTTTGTTTGCGATACTCGTATATTGCTCAATTGTGAACCAGTTTTGATTTTTGTTAAACATCATGGAACGTTCGGGAAAAAATCTCCCCAATAGATTGTCTCATACGGAGGATTTTGTCAACGTTGCCATGCTTGGTGGGCGGGTTGGGAGCCACAGTTTTTTAAATACAGTGCAACATTAATATAACGTACCTCAATATAACGACTTCCTCGATTTAACAAATTCTTTGTAATCCCCTTGAATTGTCCACAAGAGTCAATGTAAAATATCCCTTTACATTACGAACATTTTTTGCGAATAACCTTTTTATAACGAATTTTCGACTATCAAGAAAAAGTATAAATACCTCTAATTAACGAATTTTGTCAACCCAAAACCTTTATATAAAGTTTCCACCAATGTATGACTCTTAATCTCATATGTGATTCATGTCGCGACACGCAAATTTTTGACAAAAAATTTTGTTACCTACCTCATTGTTTTTAAATAGAAAATACATACAGTAATTTGATAAAAATGTGTTATCATTTATCTCTATTATTTTTTTAACTCTTTTAGATTTTAGACCAACCTAACCTCAACATAACAAACCTCAGTTCAACGAATTACTTGATACAACGAATATTTACTTGTTACCTTCCGATTTGTTATATCGAGGTTGCACTGTACTTTGAGGTGTTAGTAGAAACATACTGCTACTCATCTTCTAGTTTGGTTTTTCTCAATTACCTCTTACGACACCCACGGTACATTATAGGGTAGTGGATATTCTTACACTGCCACTTCATATAATACTCGTAAATATAATATTTCTTGTTGTTATTTTTAAATAGCTAGATTTTTATTCATTTTTAGATTTCCTCTTTGAGTATAAATTATGCATTTTATATATCTATTTTCATAAGAATAACAAAAATTGAGTAAAACGTCGAATCCGAACCATCGTCATTCATCCTAGATTCTACGAAATTAACAATCGTATCTCCGCATTTTTTAACTAATAAAAATCTTACAAAACGTACCATGATTCTTATATTTCTCGTTTTCCCTACATAATGTTGCGCTATTCAAAATTTTGTTTTGTTAAGTTAAATAATAGCATGTTATTTTTATTAAAAATAATGTTATTTTCGTTAAAAAATATGACTCTTCTCTAACCTAACTAATGAGCGTCATAATCATAGAAAGTTATAAGCAAGCGTTTTTGTTTTTATATAAGAACAACTTAAGTCTACTACTAAATGAAAGTTAAGAGCTTATGAAATAATAAATTTGTTAACCGTAGGTAACTGGCTCATTAAATTTTGTCCAGTACAGTATTATGTGTTCAAATATTATGTCCAGGCCGATACCGTTCACAGAGATAAATTCTGTAGTGTGGTTACGTAACTGAATTGAAAACTAAATATTTCGAAATTATCTTAATGTTGTAGAGATTATATGTAAAACACTTCTTTTAATAGTATTAGGGTGACAAACGAGCACACAGTCCACCTG
This sequence comes from Parnassius glacialis, assembly GCA_033319125.1. Taxonomy (NCBI): domain Eukaryota; kingdom Metazoa; phylum Arthropoda; class Insecta; order Lepidoptera; family Papilionidae; genus Parnassius; species Parnassius glacialis. The sequence continues at coordinate 23,131,884 of JAVANC010000025.1, read as the reverse complement.
ATGGTAAGTTGTTGCTGTGGCCCATAGACATCTACATCTATCCACGTTTGCGGATCAAAATGCAGATGCGTTGTCACCCGTGAGGGCTAAGATGGAATGCCTAGTTTCCAGTAAAAATGGTCTCCGGTTCTCTACACTTACCATAAGAAAAACAGCAGCTTAAGTTGCTATTTTATGCTGGTATTCTACACTTCCAACTTCTAACGTAAGAATTAAACATTTTTCAAATAAGTTTTAATATAAAATATTCATTCATTTGCTCTTAAGCAGTCACTGCTAAACAATGGCCTCTTTAAGGAAGAGAGGATAGCTCGTAATCGGCATGCTTCGCTGGTTTCACCAGCGACCAGCGAAGCATGGCCATTAATCGAGTACCCACTGTCACGCAGCTTCTATGCTACTCCCTATCGATGGTTTTAATATTTTATATCGGAAATATACTAGATAATTTCTACCATCTATCGGAGTTTTTGTGATCATTTTTATTAGTTCACCATCACATGACACACAACATAGAGACAAAAATATAACTCAACACTGCGAGATTTACGTATTACGTGTTTATATTTTTACTGAAGAGGCAGGCACCTCATCGGCGCCCCATATATTTTAATTATATCTAATTATTCTACAAATAAACTTTATTATAATTTATAATATAGTTTAGTTGCAAGATAATTAGGACACGTCACAGGTGGGCGTGAATGAAAAATGTGAAGAGAGGATGAGGGCGATGAAGGGAGTAATCAAGTAGACGGAGCGCGCTTTGGAAGCTGTATATCTCTGTAGGAATTATAACTTTTTTTATTTTATGCAAGTAGGTATACTTATTTAATTTATTTTCGTTTTAAAATTTTCGCGTGCGCCTTTTTGTAACCTTGCATGCGCAGGCACATGCCTAGTTTGCCAGGATAGTCCGCCTCTGTCTTACTGGTAACCACAACTTACATAATAAAGATATTTATATTAAGCGAAGTAAATTATAAAAAGAAGGAAACAGATAATAATATGCTAATAAATATACAGTTACGCGAAAACCAGATTTGCTACCGGTTTATGGATTTAATTTTTAGAGATAACCTATAATATATAATATAAATCTGCCACTTTTACTTATATGAGATATTCGAGCGATATTGACGGATTAAATACTTAAGTATTATGTCTATTTCTATGGATATTGACAATGGGTATTATCATTTTATTGCTCTTAGTCGATACTTGCAACCTATTCTTGATTTCTTTGTTTTAAAACTAATGAAAAAATGTATAAGATTCTATAAGAATTACAATATAATTCAGATATCAATGCGAGTTTCCATTTTAGTTCCATTATCAGTTTTTACTAAATAAAAGCCAGTGCTTGGCTACGATTCCAGATGATAAAATCGCGCTGACTTAGCGTAGCAACCTATTCACTATTTCTCCTTGAATTTTAAAATTAAGCGCCTGTATTTTGATATTAGCAATATAGCATCACTGCAGAAGATGCTTCATTTTCCTTCTAAAGTATTTACACGATATATAAATAATGAAATTATTTATAATGAAATTATTTGTATTCACTCATAAACTGATCTTATATGACTAATTAGTCATATAAGCTCAATTTATAAGCTTCTTAGTGTAATAATATGTTCGTGCTTTTCGTAGATTTTATGTTGAAATAATTCACCGCCATTAGCCCGTAAATAATCTTTTTAAAATTATGAATTTCCAAGGTAAGGAGAATTAATCATAGCTTGTGTAGCCTAGCTTACTAAGGGGCCCTAGTTTCTACTGAAAGCCAAAATTAAATTTTCGTCCTCACCACGAATATGCAGTATTCAGCTCTAGTATTTTTTGATTATCGTTATGTTTTAGCCTATTTCCCATAATATTACCATAAGTTGTACATTTCAGCTGTTTTACGTATCACGTAATTAAAACGAGTGAAAGTAAGTTAAAACGAATTAAACGTAGAAAATAACAGGAGCACCGAAACACTAAAACAACAAGAAATTAGGAAACTATATTTCCACTTTAAACTGCCTAACACTGAGAACACAAGAGAGGCTCACCGAATTAGAGCTAGCACTCTGAAAAATAAAGTGGGACATATTAGGTTTAAGTAAAGTTAGAAGACTAGGTGAAATCATTGAAGATCGAAAGGAATACATTCTGTAGTACAAAGGGGAAACAAAAGGAAGTTATGGTGATGGCTTTATAGTTAAACAAAATTTACAAAGAAACATAGACGAATTCATTGGTATATCAGAAAGTATAGCTGTACTTAATATGTATTTACCAGGCTACAGGCACAAATGGTGGGTTATCCATGTATATGCTCCCACTGAACAACAAGACGAACGGATTAAAGACCTCTTCTATGACCAACTGTCATCAACTTTACAAAACACACACAAAAAAGTTTTGGTTATAGGCGATTTTATTAGTTTTAGTTATAGAAGAGGTAGAATAGGCTCTCAACGAATTGGTGAAGAAAATGTAGTAGGCAAATTCGGTTTTGGTAGAAGAAGTAAAAACGAAGAAAGGATGATTAAAATGGCGTTAGAAAACAATATTGCATTCATGAATAAATTTTTCAAAAAAGATCAAAGGAAAAAGTGGACCTGGTTATCTCCAGATGGGTCATACAGAAATAAAATAGATTACATAGAAACTAACAACAGAAAAGTTTGTCAAGATATAAGCATTATAAACAAATTTAATTTTAACACCAACCACCGCATGGTGAGAGCAGTAATAAATAGTATAGGACCGAAGAAAAATAGAAACAAATTTAACGTAAAAGTCAACATTATAAAAACACATAGTTTAGAGATCAAACCAAAAAATGAAATAAAAGAAAAATATAACAATGTAACACGAAATATACAGTCCACTATTCAAGAAATTCTCAAAACCCAAGACAACTCATACCGAAAATTAAACTAAAAGATTAATAGAACAAAGAAAACTAATCCTAAAACTAGAAAAAGACAAACAAAACCTAAAGGCCATAGCAGAATTAAGTAAAAAAATAAGCAATAGCATCAAAAAGGATAGAACCAAAAAAGAACCAACGTACTCAACTACTGTATAAAAAAGACAGGAGGAATCAAATAATCATTAAAAGAACTAGTGGAGAAGAAAACATGGATAACAAACATTAAAAGTAAAATAGGAAAACAGGAAACGACAAGAAAATCTAAAATCCAGACAGCAACTGACTTCTATAGAAAACTTTATGCAGCAGAACAAAATATCCCAGATTTAACTATAAATCTCGATGACAGGGACGACGTAGAATACCAGATTTTTTACAATCAGAAATAGAAAAAGCTGTCAACAGTCAAAAGAACGATAAGGCACCCGGACCAGATCAGATTACAAACGAAATGATTAAAACTTCAGTTATTTCACCAGAAAAGTTAAGAAAACTCACAGAAATATACAATTCTACCTTAAGCACGGAATGTATACCCTCTCAATGGACCAAGTGCACAATCATATTATTACACAAAAAAGGCGATAGGACCATAATTGAAAACTACAGGCCTATAAGCCTCATGTCGAATATTTATAAAGTGTTCTCTAAATTGATTTTAAACAGAATAACAGGGATAATGGACAAACAACAACCTATAGAACAAGGTGGTTTCAGAGCGGGGTTTTCAACTACTGATTATATGCACGTCATGATACAGCTAATAGAAAAATATCAAGAATACTGTAAAGCCTTGTGCGTCGCATTTGTGGACTATAGTAAAGCATTTAATTATATTAAACATGATTCGCTTTGGAGGGCACTAATCCAGCAAGGAGTACCAAAAAATATATACGTATAATTAAAAATATATACGCGAATAACATAGCACAAATAAAACTGAAAACAGTCAGCGATGAGTTCCCAATAGCTAAAGGGGTGAGCCAAAGAGATCCGCTATCCTCAAAACTTTTCTCTGCAATCTTGGAAAGCGTATTCAAGGACCTCGAGTGGGACAATTTTGGTATCAATATCAACGGCAAGCAACTTAACCATTTAAGACTTGCTGATGATATAGTCCTCATAACTGACAACGCTAATACGCTCTAACATATGCTACAACAGTTGACGAAAGCAAGCAGAGTAGTTGGTCTTACTATGAATAAATCAAAAACAAAAGTAATGACAAACAGGGAAGAAATAGCCATAAAAGTAGATAATGAAGATATTGAATATGTTAAAAGCTATACATACATAGGGCAATAATTATCATTTAGAGATCAGACAGACTTAGAAATAGAAAGAAGAGTGGCTTGTGCTTGGAAAAGATACTGGTCTCTTAAAGAGATATTTAAAAGTTAATACTTTCCTATGGCATGCAAGAAAAAAGTGTTCAACTCGTGTCTTACCATGTCTTACATATGGATGCCAAACTTGGGCGTTGAATCAGAAACATCTTCTTAAACTGAGAACATGTTAAAGGGGAATTGAAAGAAGTACGTTGACTGTGACGCCGAAAGACCGCAAAAGAGCAGAAGATATTAGATCTACTACAAAGGTCGAAGACATAATAAAGAAAATTAGACAGTTGAAATGGCGATGGACAAGAGACAGCAGGATAAAATGGACGAAAATCATAACGGAATGGCAACCCCGTGATAGCAAAAGAAAAGGAGGCAGACAAGCAAAAAGATGGACAGATGATATCAATTATTGGAGGGAAAATCTGGTCAAGAAAAGCTAACAACAGAGAAGAATGGAAAAAGCTGGAAGAGGCCTATGTGTCACAGGACACGCTGACGACTAAACTGGTAAATACGATATTCTAGATTATTATTAAGTTAAAAAAATCATCTACTATGTTAAAAAATAATTTATATTGTTTAGTATCAGCAATTAAGGCTTAATAATAATAAAAAAAAATATTAAAACGAGTGGGTGGCTTCATGTTCTCGTTCAAATGTAATAATTTTGCCAAATTATCTCTTTGGGATAAGATATAGGATCATTTCACTCCTTTATTAACACCCGACGAAAACAGAGGGGTGTTATATGTTTCTAGTGTGTATCTGTGTGTATGTGTACCTGTGCAACTGTACATCTGTTATCCGTGCATCTGTGTATATAACGAAAACAGAGGGGTGTTATATCTTTCTAGTGTGTATCTGTGTGTATGTGTACCTGTGCAACTGTACATCTGTTATCCGTGCATCTGTGTATATAACGAAAACAGAGGGGTGTTATATGTTTCTAGTGTGTATCTGTGTGTATGTGTACCTGTGCAACTGTACATCTGTTATCCGTGCATCTGTGTATATAACGAAAACAGAGGGGTGTTATATGTTTCTAGTGTGTATCTGTGTGTATGTGTACCTGTGCACCTGTACATCTGTTATCCGTGCATCTGTGTATATAACGAAAACAGAGGGGTGTTATATGTTTCTAGTGTGTATCTGTGTGTATGTGTACCTGTGCAACTGTACATCTGTTATCCGTGCATCTGTGTATATAACGAAAACAGAGGGGTGTTATATGTTTCTAGTGTGTATCTGTGTGTATGTGTACCTGTGCAACTGTACATCTGTTATCCGTGCATCTGTGTATATAACTAAAACAGAGGGGTGTTATATGTTTCTAGTGTGTATCTGTGTGTATGTGTACCTGTGCAACTGTACATCTGTTATCCGTGCATCTGTGTATATAACGAAAACAGAGGGGTGTTATATCTTTCTAGTGTGTATATGTGTGTATGTGTACCTGTGTAACTGTACATCTGTTATCCGTGCATCTGCGTATATAACGAAAACAGAGGGGTGTTATATGTTTCTAGTGTGTATGTGTACCTGTGTAACTGTACATCTGTTATCCGTGCATCTGTGTATATAACGAAAACAGAGGGGTGTTATATCTTTCTAGTGTGTATCTGTGTGTATGTGTACCTGTGTAACTGTACATCTGTTATCCGTGCATCTGCCTATATAACGAAAACAGAGGGGTGTTATATGTTTCTAGTGTGTATGTGTACCTGTGTAACTGTACATCTGTTATCCGTGCATCTGCGTATATAACGAAAACAGAGGTTGTTATAAGTTTGTAGTGTGTATCAGTGTGTATCTGTGTGTATGTGTACCTGTGTAACTGTACATCTGTTATCCGTGCATCTGTGTATATAACGAAAACAGAGGTTGTTATAAGTTTGTAGTGTGTATCAGTGTGTATTTGTGTGTATGTGTACTTGTGTAACTGTACATCTGTTATCCGTGCATCTGCGTATATAACGAAAACAGAGGGTGTTATAAGTTTGTAGTGTGTATCTGTGTGTATGTCTGTGGCATCATATCTCCTGAACGGTTGAACCGATTTTGAATAAGTTTTTTTTTTCCGTTTGAAAGGTGTATTAATAGAGAGTGTTCTTAGCTATATTCAAGAAAATCTGTTTAACCATTTGAAGATCACCAGCTCTTTATGTTTCGGAGTTTTTTTTTAATTTTTTTAACTTAAGTATTCATTTGACAGACGTCTGACTGATTATTAAGGTATAAGGTGAAAACGACTGCACAAACTATAACACTGTTTTCAAATATCTAAATCCATATGAATTAAAATAATAAATGTGATATAGACCGAACCTAACTAGAACTAGATTTATTCTAGACTAGATGACAAAAGTACAAAAAGGCAATCAGTAACAATTAACGTCCTTTATATACAGGGTTATTTTGCGATATACGCCCAAATATACAAAGAAGGTTTAGAATAAGTAATATAGGTGAATGGCGAAGAAAAATTTATTAAAAAATATATCAAACATTCTGACCTTTTATCTTTTAAATTCACAATGCGTGGTAATGCATTATTTAAACTGACTGTCATTCTTAAATACCTAACGCCTACTATTTTATTACGCACGCAGACACATTCGTATGGATAGTTCGGTAGACAAAAACGTAGTTGTGAATTGAAACGCACACAGAGCAGCGTGCGCACGCGTAGTTGTTGCCCAAAAATCACATTCAATTTGGGATAGTCTCAAATAATAGTAGAAAGCTTTATTATTCACATATATTTTTAAAAACTTCGATAACGGTATATCATTATTTTTATATTTGAACTTAAATATAAAATTTGGATATTCTTTGAAAAATAATGCTGTATATTCGAAATAAGCGGTGGAACTATCACCCTCCCTTTGCATTGCAATTCTGTTAATAAATTAACTTATTCGTAAAGTTTACCCTAACGATATATAACGAATTACTAGATAGTCTACTTTTCCGCTTAGAAGATTGTCTGGGTAAGTACCAGCCCCTTAACTATTTCCGACGCCATAAAGCTCAGCTTGCACTGAAGTATTTTGGTCTGATGAGCTACGTGCACTGTGTAACGGCGGTGTAAGAATATCCAGTACTCCATATCATCCCGTGGGTGTCTTAAGATGTACAGCAGCATGTTCCTAATATCAACTTAAAATTTAAAAAACTACGGTTCCAAACCCGCTGGTCAGAGGATGGCAACTATGGCAAATATCCCACTTATAAGGCAATATGTGGTGGAGGCCTATGTTCGGCAGTGGACTTTAATAGGCTGTGTTGGTATACCGTCTAAGGCAATGACGCATTCCATGTAAGTTCTCAGTGGTGATCTTTAGTTCTCTTTATTTAACGTTGGCTATAGGTGTCCATGGACTGTAGTACCCACTTACTATAAGGTCGACTGTAAGTTATTTGTCACTTCAGTATTACAAAAAACCCACATAAACCTACCACTATTACTAATCATTAATAACTCTGCTCTTTAGCTTTTTGATGTAACATCAATAAAATACTTTGCTGTTGACTTCACTTTCCTAATTCGTCGCATGTGTTTAACCGTCCTGCGTACAAGTTGAAGATAAAAGTTGGTGTTTCGATAATAGTGGTTATCAAAGGTGTTTCGATAATAGTGGTTGCCAAGACCCCTATTAAAAAAATACTATTTGAATGAAAAGAAAGTGATGAAGCAAATTTATGCATCAGAACTGAGTGGCAATGTCGGCAAGGAATGCCCTAGACGGAAGTTTATTAGCCAAATTTACGATATATTGAAGATGGACCAAATTATGTGTACTCCTAACTGACGAATATATTTTTTTATGGAAGAGGGGCAAAGTAAGATTTACCTTATGGTAAGTGACTACCGCCGCCCATGAACAACCGCAACACCAGGGGAATCGCAGATGCATTGCCGACCTTTTAGAAAGGTGTAAGCACTTTTCTTGAAGGTCCCTAAGTCGTATCGGTCCGGAAAAATCGCCGGTGGTAAACAATTCCACAGAGAAGTTATACGAGGAAGAAAACTCCTAGTAAAACGCACAGCGGTTGACTTGGGAGTCCAGCATTCAGATGGTGAGGATTGTATCGTGAATTTTGACGCTGGAATTAATCCGAACAATTCCTTAGAGCACTCCCTATGGTAGATTCGATAGAAAATGCAAAGAGATGCAACATCCCTACGCAGCGCCAGTGTATCGAGCCGATCAGAAATAACTCGGTCGTCGACGATCCGAACCGCTCTGCGCTGGAGGCGGTCAAGTGGAAGGAGCTGGCTCTGGGGTGCCCCGGCCCCGAGATAAGAACAGTATTCTATGTTAGGCCGAACTTGCGCGTATGTATGTAATGGCGGCTCTTCACGATGGCCATCGTGTAGACCGGGTGTTTAAGCTACCTTGGTATGTATTGGAACGATGGCCCACAAGTTAGCGCGAGATCCGTGTGGTGTCGGTTTTTTGCAAAAGATCAAAGGGTTGTGGCAGAGTATTGGACGTCGCGTCCACGCGTTGGGCGCACGTTCAGTTTGCTACGAGCTCCAAGAGTGATCGAAAACACCTTATTTAAATTTTATATGTACCTATCGTAACTAGTGTCTACATAATGGCAGTAACAATGACCAATGAAAAAATTTTTCTCTTTATAGAGCCCTACCCTACCAAGCCGGAAATTGTTTGTGAAACATAAGTTTTTCAAGTCTTTTTTTAAATAAACACTACCCCCACACTAGGATTTATCATCGAGGCAGTTTGCAAACATAAATTGGATAAGGACAAACATCTAGACCCGGAGCAATTATTTGCAGGCCATACAAATACTTGTTCCGTGCGGGATTCGAACCCACGGCCCCCAACGCAGCAACTCATTGCTAAGCCACTAAGCCACGGAGTCGTCAAGAAATTAAACTTCTTTTTTTACATTTCTTTTCGATCACCCTTTTCTTATACACATTCACGTTGTAGTGGTATGCTTTGAATAAATAAACCGCAGCAGCCGTTAGCGCATCAATAATAATTTTAATAAATTCGTCCGCACATTGGCTTGAACCAAAGCAAACTGAACGACCTTCTAACGTGTCGACGCGATCACAAATTCTTGGCCAATATCTCTGCCAACACATTCGCCACTATGTTGGCCAACGTGAAGAGCCGCCATAAAGCAAGCGAGATTTCAAGATCTTGCTAAATGGAGGTCCGTAATCTTTGCCTACCCCTTTGGATAACAGAATGAATGATGATTATACAAACTTTATTTATTACAGTTAATAATGTCAGTAAAAAATCTCAGCTATATTGATTTCATAAGACGATGAATGAGAATGAGATGGAATTTTGTAGACTTATTTTATAAAGTCTACAAAATTCCATTGCTGAACAAAGACCTCCCCTGCCTTATACGCAGGATACTTTATTATTATTTTATTTTCTAGTTGTTTTTAGGAAGACGCTGCTGGCCATCTCTTGGTTTCCTTCCTTTCGCCTCTTAAGGCACCCACGGAACGATATGGCTAGTGGATATTCCTATAACGCCACTACACGGTAATTTTATTACCATAACATCTAGAGAAGTTCAGCATTCTTGTTATAAAACGATATTATTATTTGATAGCCTTGGGCTTAAAGATCTCTCTTACCCGCGGTGTCTCACTTTTCGCGATATTTGACATTTACTATCGTGACATTTCTGATGCATATTTTTCACGGGAATTCTTTATTGAAAACGAATGTAGTTGAAACTCTAGACTAAACGTAGTGATTATATTCTCTTTGCTCTAGACTATCAATAAACCACGTTTTGTAATAAGACTATGTTAACAATGTTTGAATATTCGTTCTGTTCCTTATAATTAAATTAATAAATTAATTAAAATGTACAACTTATTAATACCCATGTGTTCATCATCATCATTACAGCCTTTCATAAGTCTACTGCTGAACATAGGCCTCCACTAGGTAATGCCACAAAGCACGGTCCTGAGTCACCTGCATCCATCGACTTCCTGCATGTCTTACAAGGTCGTCACTCCATCTCGTCGGGGGTCGTCCTACACTTCGCCTACCGGTACGAGGCTGCCACTCAAAAACCTTTCTTCCTCATCGGTTGTTGGTTCTTCGAGCTATATGGCCGGCCCACTGCCACTTCAGCTATGTCGGTTACTCTGGTTCTACTGCGGATATCCTCATTTCTAAGTTTTTCACGCAGAGAAACCCCGAGCATAGCTTTCTACATAGCTCGCTGAGCGACCTTGAACTTCCTTATACGGCCAGAAGTGAAGGAAGAAAGATCAGCACAGTTGTGGAGAGATACCAACCAAGCGCCCGGGCCAGCCGGGATCAAATCCAGTCAGAAAGAGAGGCTATGGTTGAGCGTGTGAGTCTCACACTACAGGCAGTCTCCGAATGGGGCGATGCCAATCTCGTGGGATTTAACGCCTCCAAAACACAAGCGTGTCTTTTTACCGCCAAAAGGAGCCCGCTCACCTTGGCTCCTACTTTCCGGAATGTATCCTTGGAGTACACTGACCGCCTTCAGTTGTTAGGGATTGAATTTTCTCCGAACCTAAACTATGGGCGGTTCATTGAGTCCAGAGCCAAAGCAGCCGCAAGGAAACTTGGTGTCCTTGCAAGGGTGCGGCGGTACTTCACGCCGGGGCAGCTTCTTACCTTATATAAAGCGCAAGTCCGGTCGTGCATGGAGTACTGCTGTCACATATGGGCTGGTGCTGCAAAATGCCACCTGGCAGCATTGGACTCAGTGGAGAGACGTGCTAAGAGGCTCATTGGTGACCTTGATTTGGTTGAAACCAATCTTGTCAGCCTTGAGCACAGGCGCAGAGTAGCCAGTCTCTTGGTATTCTATAGGATGCATTTCGGTGAGTGTGCGCAGGAATTACACGCCTTAATTCCTCCCTCTCCTTTCCACCATCGGACAACCAGACGGTCGGCGGGTCTTCATCCCTTTGTTGTCGATATTCCACGCATTAGAACCAAACGGTTTGCTTCGTCTTTTGTAATGCGTACAGCAAAGGAGTGGAATAATTTGCCGGCGTCTATCTTTCCGTCCGAATACAATCTAGGCGTCTTCAAGGCAAGAGTGAATAGGCTTTTGTTACGATAAGACAGTGCGATTTACCATCTAAGGCTGCATCACCACTTACCACCAGGTGGGATTGTGGTCAAGCACTGGCTTATAATAAGTAAAAAAAAAATCCGTAAGTCATCACTGGCAACACGCACTAGTTGTACAATTTCGTTTTCAGGTTTTGAGGTATATCTAATGAGAAGATGTGTTTTAGTTTCCCGAAAGCTGCCCAGCCGAGTTGAATCCGTCGATTGACCTCTCGGTCGAAGTTGGACTTACTTTGTCGGACTATTTGTCCGAGGTAAACATACTCGTCAACAACTTCGAGCTTAGTGCTCCCAACAACTACCGGCATAGGTGTGACATGGACAATAAACATGATCTTTGTTTTGTCCATGTCCAGCTTAAGACATATCCGTTGGGAGACACTATTGAGGTCATTGAGCATGGTGCTTAGTTCCTCCAGCGATTCTGCCATAAGGACTATATCGTCGGCAAATCGAAGGTGAGTGATGTACTCGCCATTGATGTTAATACCGTATCTTTTCCAGTCCAGAAGCTTGAAAACGTCTTCCAATGCAACGTAGAAGAGTTTCGGGGATATAACGTCACCCTGTCTTATACCTCTCTGCAATTGGATAGGTTTCGTACTCTGGTTCTGTACTCGGATATCCATCGTAGTTCTACTGAACAAACACTTCAGCACTTCGATATACCGACAGTCAACTTGGCACCTCTAAAGGGACTGCAGCACCGCCCAAATTTCGACGGAATCAAAGGCATTCTCATAGTCCACATACGCCAGATATAGTAGCAAATTGTACTCCACGGACTTCTGAACAACTTGACAAAGGGTATGTATGTGGTCTATGGTGATAAAGTCCTTTCGGAAACCGGCTTGTTCGGGAGGCTGGAAGTCGTCAAGTCTGCGCGCGTGATGATTCGTAATGACTCTTGAAAACAGCACGTAGACGCGGCTCTGAAGAGAAATCGGTCTGTAGTTCTTCAAGAGAGCGTTGTCACCTTGATGAAGTACGGGCTTCTGAAGGACTTAGAGTACCGGTTTTCCACCCGCTTTCAGAAGCTCCACTGTAATTCCATCCTCGCCAAGGCCCTTGCCCTTTTTAAGATGCTGGATAGCCATTTTCATCTCGCTCAGACTGACGTCCGGGATATCTTCGGAATAATGTCGGATGAGACTCGCTCTTGGATCGTTTCTCACACTTGTGTGTGGCTCCAACGATGATGTGTACAGCTGCCCATAAAACCTCTCAATCTCACCTAAAATCTCAGGTGCTCCGGAAACGATGCTGCCACACTCGGTCTTCAGCTTTGACAGTTGGCTCTTTCTGGCAGACAGATCTCTAGCAAAGACTTTGGAGCCTTGGTTCCGCTCGATCGCTTCTTCAATACAAGCTGTATTGAAGTTGCGTAAGTCCCGCCGCATGCATTTGGAGATCTGTCTGTTCAGTTGCTTGTATGCTGTCAAATCTGATGAAGAATGTAGCTTCATCTCCCGTCTAACAGCCATGAGATTAAGAGTGTGATCGGAGAGTTTTTGTTTTCTTCTGCGGCGGGTCTTGCAGAACTTAGCTCCGATCGCACGGACAGTTTCCACGAGCTTGTCGTTTATATCGTCCACTTCATTGCAGTTTTCGAGGTACTGAAAACGGTTTTGTAACTCGAGCTGAAAGGTTTCAGAACTTTGGAACAGAGCACGAGGAGGACGGAGCGTTGACTTCATTAGACGAGACCTCTCCAACTTAACGTTTAGGTTCAGTTTGCCTCTGACATCACTGAACAGTTGTCGTCTGGTCGTCATAATGAAGTCAATCTCATTTTTTGTCGAACCGTCGGGGCTCGACCAGGTCCACTTCCTGTGAGGCCGCTTCTGGAAGAAAGAATTCATCATAAAGAGTCCCTCTTTCTCCATGAAGTCGGCCAGCTGCTGGCCCCAAATTTCCCTACTTTCAGCTCACCGTTCTCTCTTGTGCCTAGTTTTGCATTGAAGTCTCCCATTATCACCGTATATTGAGTTTTGGAGGAATGCATGGCTCTAGAGATTTCCTCATACATTTCCTCCACCTCTTCATCGGGGTGTGCTGAGGTTGGTGCGTAAACCTATATGACCTTCAGCGAATACCGTTTGGTGATTCTGAGTATAAGGTCCCCTCGTCGATACACTCCCGGTCTTTACAACGTTGTTAACGAGAGACTTGTGGACGATAAATCCGTCACCTCCTTGGGACAGATGGTCGCCCTCCCGGTGATAGAGCAAGTTGCCGCATTCGAGGATTACCGTGTCCTCCCCCTCTTTCGGACTTCGGATAATCCTATAATATGCTAGCGTAACTTGTCTATCTCTTCTTCCAGCTTCACAATCTTCTCGTCAGTCCTCAGGGTGCGTGCGTGGTATGTTGCTAGGTCGAGTCGTTTTAGGTGGCAATCGAACCTCCACCGGAGATTCTTAGCACCCACTGCCCCGCCGTTACCATGGTCGCCACCGTAGCCAGGACTAGAGGGCCGCCGGGTACTGGGGGCCGTCTCTTTGTTACATTCATAGGGGGGGTATTTGTCATAGTTGCCACGCTTGGCGAGCGGGTTGGCAACCGCAGTTTTTTATTATATTTTTGCTGTTATCAGGTAGATGCTGCCCATGTTCTGCCTGTTTCTCTTTGTCGCCTTTTACGACACCCACGGGAAGGTATGGGGTAGTGGATATTCTTAACCCCCACTACACGGCTAATATATTGTTTATACATTAATTTATAGCGTATAATACCCATCTGTTATACGCTATAAATTAATGTATAACATATTATATGTTTGCCTGCATATCTAAACTTGAAACTGAGAAAATTAGATGCTGTTTAGTGTTATAAGGGTCATACATACCTGCGCCATAATCGCAATTGTATTCGAACATGTCGCACTGGTCAAGAAAGTTGCGTCGACTGCATCCATCAGGTGTGGACGCACAGACTGGCCGAGAGTCGTGAATGCAGGCCATAGCCACGCTGCAGTAGTTAATAGGCTGCCGAATTATATTAATGTACCCCATGTACTTGGATATACGTATACTTAATTATTACTACAACATTTTAAAAATCTTAATTTCTTTGTACACGCCATAATGATGTGGGTGTGGGAAACGTACTAGAAGTGGTATTTTAAATAATGAGGACCTGCAACCATACCATAACATACCATAACATATATTAGTAGTATAGTTGGAGCACGAATGTTCCGTTGCCCTATTCCGTATTTCCCTACTTTCAGCTCACCATTCTCTCTTGTGCCTAGTTTTACATTGAAGGATAAGTATTTCGGTATTATTCCTTTCGGGTGTTTTACAGCACCCATGTTCGAGACGGGACGTGAAATATCTCGTATGATGTCCCCTCGTAACGAAACGTCGGGAATTAAAATCAAGTAAATTAAACGCAATATTATCCATAAAAATAGTTTGATTGAATTATGAGCTCTCCTTATTTTTCTATATCAGCCGGCAAAAAAGAGGATTTTTCGTCACACTTGGGTGACGATTAAGAAAACCGTGACCGCACCAAGCGTGACTGTCAATGCCAAGTTTCTACATTTAAAACGCTTATTTTTTTTACGAGCCGTTTTGTAGATAATGAAGTGTATTAAAATCCCTTTTTTTAAAACAAAGTACCAGTTCTAATATTTATAAGCCGTATATAGTTTTTTTTCATTTTAAGTATCCTAAGTTTTTGAATAAACAGTTCGTAAAATAACGTGATAGTATGCTGCATCTATATTATGGTTGTAGCGCGAATCGGTCGGGTCCACCGGGGTAGGACCACTCTCTCAGACCAGCGTAAAATAGCAGCTTAACACTGCTGTGTTTCGTATGGTCAGTGTAGAGAACCGGAGACCCTTTTTATTGGAAACGAGGCAGTCCATCTTGGTCCTCAGGGGTGACAGCGCATCTGCATTTTGATTAATCGAGGTTAAATGTCCATGTCTATGGGCCTCAGCACCCACTTACCATCAGGTGGACTGTGTGCTCGTTTGTCAACCATATCCTACAAAAAAACTGTTTTACATGCACCCGGTATGTAGTAAAACGGATATTTAAGGAAAAAGGAACGTTACTTGAGTATAGGAATCGGGCATGAGTTAATACGATCGTAATGCCAGTGGGCTTACCTTCGACGCTGTTGGCCGTCGTTAGTCTGGATATATGACGTTTGACGTAAACGAAATCGTGATAGCCCAAGGCTATACCGATCTTTAGAATGTCATAAAAATTTTCTGGCATTTTCCTTAGTCGCCTCTTTCGACGACACCTACGGAATGAAATGGAATGACGAATTCTTTTACGACGCCACCGCACAATAATTAAAGTTCAATTATTTCCACCATCAGACAACCAGGCGGTCGGCGGGTCTTCACCCCTTTGTTGTCGATATTCCACGCATTAGAAACAGACGGTTTGCTTCGTCTTTTGTAATGCGGACAGCAAACGAGTGGAATAATTTTCCGGCTTCTATCTTTCCGTCCGAATACAACCTGGGCGTCTTCAAGGCCATAGTGAATAGGCTTTTGTTACGCTAAGACATTGCGATTAACCATCTAGGGCTGCATCTCCACTACCACCAGGAGGGATTGTAGTCAAGCGTTGGCTTATAGTAGGTAAAAAAAAATTCAAACTTACGGGAGTTAAGTGCTGTTCCGTCAATACTACGGCCATAAGTACTGAAATTAAATGTCTCTATTACTAACTTAATCCAGATTTGATTTTAAAATATTTGTGATATTCTACAAAACTTACTTAACACGAAAACATATAACATTGTAGCAACTATTGTAATACTTTCGTTCTACATTTTAAAACACAACAGGCAAATAAATATGGCAGCTCTAGCAAGACCTTATCGATATTGAGCAATAAACCAACTTACGTAAAATGTGAAGAAATCGAATAGCATTCTTCAACCATTCTACTAATATTAATCATAATAAACTGAGCCTAAAAGATTAGTAAAAGTTACAATCTTTAGCGTCCAACGGCTGGACATAGCCGGCACAGAAATGAGTGTTTTTCACGATGGTTTCCTCTATCACCGAGCTTAAATTGGCACTTAAAATCTAAATTAACAGTTTTATCGATACCAGTAGAAATTTTGTTTTATTGCTCGCGTAGTGTGGAATTTATAACAGCTTATCTTGTGAGGTACCACGGTTTGAAAGGTAAGTAAAAACAAGTAAAATGGTTGCGCCATGATTTAAAGAACGATCACCGATGGGGTGAAAAGATTTGCCAGCTAACGCAGTACAGAACGAACCTCCTCTAGATAAATGAATTATACGAGTATAATGAGACATATTAAATGAAGGACGACAACAAAATCGCATCGAAACTGGTATTGGTTAAATTGGCAGACTAATGTGAGGATTCTCAATGAGATTTTCACTCGTGACAAAAATTGGATCGTATATAACATTTGTCATATTGGTATAAAATATATTAAATTATATCCCAAACGTAAATTGGGCCATAAGAAGCTACTTGTAAATGTCGTGGGCGAATGTCAAATGGAACTATGAAGCTTGGCGCCCACACAGATCTTATACTCTTTCATCGGAGAAGCCGACAACCTTGAACATCGAGGTCTTGAACGTACCGAACTTGGCCCCTTTTTTACCATTTATGTTTTTATGGGGTTAAATTTTCAGAAATAACCTTGTTTCAGTTTTAATTTAAGATTATCTCTTGTATTTGCATTTTTATCTCCTACAATTTTAAAGCTATTAAAATATGTACATAAGAAATCAGTAAAATAAAATAAGTAAATAAGTATATTTGGAGCTGGTAAACATAATACGAATGTGACTAATATAATTTTACACATCATGTTTTACGACAGCTGCTTAAATACATTGTCTTTGGTATTTAAAATACAAATTATGGCCAACAAAGGACACTTTTACAATGAAAACATATAAATAGGTATATTCTTTTTTTGTATTCCAGTGCGGTTCTTTTCAAATATTAAAATCTTTTTGGACACGGTAGAACAGCACCACAGCTATTTTGCTGAATGAATGGGCTGGCTCGATCGGGGAAGTAGCTAGGCAGCTAATCTTATATAAATCAGAATACAGCTCAGTGGTTCTGTAGAATCGCCGAAGTGGTTGCTCCACTGGAAATATGATATTCTGCGTACGAAATTTCCAAACAATAACATGAATCATTAAGGAGTTATCTAAATATACGATCCCAGATTCATCATAACTCTCGTGATAAGAGATCCCTCGGATACAATGCTTGCTACCAAGCCAAGCAAATACCAGCCAAGCCCGTAGATATTATATGTACTACACTACTGGAACTTGATTATTTCGTTGCTCTTGTGCTCGTAAGCGAGATTGCTGATCATATGGTGACGAATAGCTTGTAAAGCCGTTGATCCTGCACCCGAACTCTCTCTTGTCTCGTCGGATTGCTGTTCGGACAGTCTTCATCCCTTTTATTGTCGACATACTGTTCTTCAGATCGAATTTCGGTCACGGCGGTCGGCCTCAACGGAGACTTAGCGTATGCGCAAGCACAGGTGACCGGAGAGAGGTCAGGTGCAGGACCAACGGCTTTACATGCTTTCCGAGGCACGGGGATGAAACACCGCCAACTTCCTGACTGAGAATTTGTTACAGAAACACACAATAATTACTTTAATTGCCAACATACAGCAATAGAGTGAATAAATTTTCCAGCGTTTGTCTGTCGGTCCAATTACAATGTAGGTGTTTTCAAGGCAAGAGTTTATAGGCTTTTGTTACTTATGGTAACGTTAAGACAGTACGATTTACCATCTACAGTTTGAATATACATACATTTAAATAAAATTAAAGTGTATGTCTGTAATATATAAATTAATAACTTTTGTCAATCTTAAGAGGCTATTTGCATGTCATTAAGACGTGATTAACCTTTCGTAAATTTTTGTGTGCCTGACAGACAGACGTCTGCTTGGGCTAATCTTTGAAATGCCTGATCCGATTGTGATAAAACTTGTAGGGATTATAGATAGGCTATATTTTATCCAAAAAACTTGAAGTGTTTATTTTTGTGAAAACAAAAATTGATAAAATGTATGTTTTTTTTAAAATCTTAATAACACCACATCAAAAGTACTGCGCCACGGAGCCGTCAAAGTCAGGTTGCTAGTAATAACGTATATTATTCAGTAACCGGCACATTCTAAAATGCATGGATAATCAATAAATCACCATAAAAGGTAATGTTCCAATAAAAGAACAGTAGCGGTATTATTGTTAGTCAAGTATAAAGGAAGAATAATAGAGATTTACAACTAAGTTTACGGAGTTTTTAGCCTTCAAAAACAGGACTTCGACTGCATTATTGCACGCCTCATAACACGAAGCATTATTAGGTGGTGCTTTACTCTCGATAGGGCAAGGTCAAGAAGTTTTGTCTTCATTATCATATCCATATTGCACTTTTACGATAATATGAGTAGCCGTGTATCAACAAAACCCTCTAATTAATACATCTTATATATTCTACAAAATAATTTTATTAGGTCGGAGAAAAAGTTTCTTCCTATTTTGTATGGTGTTTGGTATGTGTAGTCTGGCGTTATCATAATGAAAGACCACTCCTTTTCTGTTGATCAATTTCGGTCGGTTTTTTCTATTTCTTGCTATTACATACTGTTCCGTGTCAAATTTAGCAAAATTCGATTACTTCTATTAGAAGTCGATAATTGCTATTTGGCATAGATATAATATATTGGAATACGTGAATATATATGTCTAGAAACACCAATATTTTTTATATCGGGCGTGTCTTCTAATGTATCCATAAGAAAGGTTAATTGTCTTGGAGTCAAAATTTATTATTATTATTTACATTTTACTCTTTATAAGGTATTTGCATCTAATAAGGACCGGGTTTTTGGAAATCCTTATAAATCAATTTTGGGAAGTGTGTTAATTTGTAAGGCATCACGATCAAATAAACTGTTTTTATTTGAAGATAAAATATTGTACAAAAACCAGACACCAATGGCCAGTTACTTACTAAAAAGTTTTTAAAAGCTTGTCTATGGTCCTTATTGGGCACTAGGGCTCTAAATAAGAGCCATTATTGAACTGTACGATTTTAGGCATTGTATACCAAAAAAATCACAGCTTTGGAAAGCAATGGCTTTAGGCGTCGTCCTAATTGACAGCGATCGTAAGATAACACGATGCGTTCTCGTCGTGCAATGAGTTCAAACATACAGATTTCATCAGAGTGTCCTATTTGAACCTCGCAAGTAATCGTGCGAGCACATGAAATGCTTAATAACGATCGTACGATGCGTTTGATCGTGCGACCATGTAATCAAAGCAACAGATCTCTTTTGAGTGTCCTAATTGGTTACATACGCGATGCGTCGACCCGCGAGGGGCGCGGGACGAAAGGGGCAAGGGCCAACACCAGTGACACACAGTAGGTACTCGGCTCGCTCGCGGCCGGACGCCATTTTGTGTTTTCATTCTTCGTGTAAAGCGTTTGGCTACTTACGTTAAACTACTATTAAGTTCGTGGCTTTCGAATAATGAAACGGATATCCACATAAATCAGTGTCGTGGCCCTTATATAGTCTTAGGAAATGTATATAAGTTATTACTAATCTATTTTATAGTTATAAATTAAATAAATTGTATTTTTATGCTAATTATTATTAACTCTAGTAAAAAAAAATCACAAAATTTTACCAATCAGTAACACTTCTGAATTAAACTATTATTATATTAACTAATATCTAATTGATATCCGGCGGGCCTGCACCCTCATTAGCGTTCCATTTCCACCCTTTTCTTTTATCTATTGTTCCTTGAACACCGTCATTACCACTCTTATCTATTACTCATTGTACACGTTGTACACCCTGCTATTGTATTATACTTCTTTGTTCATTACTACCACGCTATTGTGAATCATCAATAAAACACATTCCTTAATTTTATTACAATTTTTATTTCCAAAATGTTATTGCTTATTATCTACAAAATAGGAGCGAAACATCTCATCCACTAAAATATCGTTGTACAGTGTATTCTCTGTAAATATGTTCGTAAAACTATGCATTGAACATCCCTGAAACTTTTATAACAAATACATTAAGCAATATTCACCACAAACTGAAGTCCACTCATTATGAACCCTATCAACATTCCAGTTTCACCTTTTATAATTATTTTTTTAAACTCTAGATGATATCGTGCAGGTAATCGTCCATATGAATCAAAAAATTGACCGATTCCATTCGTATCGATATATAAAGCTATCCAATGTGAGCCTGGTTTATCATCTTTATCCAAATTGCATATTATATACGTTGGTACTTGGGTATACATAGGCAGAGTATTAGCAGCATAAACATTATTTTCTAGACTGGGATGAATCTTTTTCAGATGTCGTTGTACATCTAGTGTATCCATAATATTACTGCTATTAGTAGAGTACCAATCTATTCAATGGTTAAAATAGGAGTCAACCGTAGCACGAGCCGCCAGAGATAGTGTATCATATATTTCTACTAATTCTGAAGACGGAGACCAACCGATGCGTCTCATAAAAATCAAAATGTACGATATGAAGAAGCTGTCCAAGATTCCAACTACTGATCGTTGGAAACATGCTTCCACGATGATTAAATATCATTTAAAGACTAATAAGGATAGCATCTACGACAACACAAACGCTCTCGTATACAATATTACAAAGACAATAGCAGAAAATGAAAAAGTTAAAAAATACTTTTTTAACAATGACAGTCATTAGCTGATCATTAGTGATTCTGTTTACTTAAATTACTTCTGTGTACTCATTAGATTCAACGAGCTGTCGTCTTGTGCTGCTGAGGGGAAGACAAGAGCAGAAGAAAGAGATGAGTGTGGCGTACGTGTACAGAACGCGTCAATGAATAGCAAAACTACAATACTGAGTGGAGAAAAAAAGAGACGAATATTTTATTTATTTATTTATTGGCCATTTCGTTACATTAGATAACATTGGTACGTCAAAATTACAATTCAAATGATATAAGATGACACTAAATTATTAAAATCACAAATTAATATACATCTACATTTACATTTACATTATATTACATGTTACGCACGCAAGTCAGAAAATGAACATTGCATATATTCTTCTATATTATAGAAAGCGTGATTCAAAAAGAATGTGTTTGTCATTTGTCGAAACGCGTTTAATTGAAGTCTTGTTATTTTTATTGTAAATTTTTATTGTAAATTTTGATTTTTAATGGAAAACCTTGCTTGGACGCTTTGACTAATCTGGTTCTTTGAACAACTAATCTTTCGCGATTTCTTGAATTGTAGTTGTGTACGTGCATCTTCATTGATAGTTCACTTTTTTGCTGGTGCACTTCCATAAGCGAACTATCAATATACAACAATACGACAGTCATGATTTTCGCTTTTTGGAAATAGGCTCTTGCTGATGTCAATCTTTGCAATCCATGTATAATTCTAATCGACCTTTTTTGACAAATCAGTGCTCTTTCAATTTGTGAAGCATTACCCCATATCGTAATCGCGTAACTAATAATTGAAAGACAATATGCAAAATAGACGGATATTAGGGTTTTCCTGTCAATAATGGGCTTAAGCTTAAATAAGGCGTAATTTGCAGTGGATAACTTTTTAAAAACATTATCTATATGGGTTTCATAACTTAAAGTGGAATCGAGAGTACACCCTAAAAATGTAACTTCACTATTTGTGACTTTATTTGTTTTTTTGCTTGCATAATTAATTATGGTACTTTTTTCTGCATTCAAAATTATTCCGTTTGCTTTAAACCACTTTCTAAGTATACTTAAAATTTCATCTGTCTTCTTGGCTACTTAAAATGCGTTTTTATCTTTAATACCAACTTGTGTATCATCCGAAAATAGTGTAACCATCACCCAGTCAGGTAAATTTTCTGCAAGGTCATTCACATGGTCCCAGGATGGAGCCCTGCGGTACGCCAATGTAACTATGTTGTGGATCGGACTTAGTATTATTTAGATTAACTATTTGAATTCGATGTTAAGATAAGACTTAAGATATCATGCCGCAAACAATCGAAAGCCTTGGATAAATCGCAAAAAATGCTAGATACCTTCTGTGATCCATCCAAAGCGTCCAATACGAAGTATACTTTTAACAGTGATAGAGCCACGCGGCAGCTTTTGCTGTCGCACGGATGGTCCAGCTCGAACCGGGGTGGTACCACGACCTCACAGAATACCAGCGTGAAGTAGAGGTTTACCTCTGCGTTTCGCTTGGTGAGTGCAGGTGGCCGGAGGCCCTTTTTACTGGAAATGAGGCATTCCATCTTAGTCTTCACGGGTGACAACGCATCTGCATTTTGATTCGCAAACGAGGATAGATGTAGATGTCTATGGGCCGCAGCAACCACTTACCATCAGGTGGACTGTGTGCTCGTTTGTCATTCTTATCCTATAAAAAAATACTGTTTTTCTAATAGCCATTTCGGTTGATCTTCTTTTGCAAAAACCAAATTGACAGTCTGTAAATAGATTATATTTTTCAAAGTAGTCTAATATCCTAGATTTTATGGCAGTTTCTAAAATCTTTAAAATAACTCGTAATATACACACCGGTCTGTAGTTCCCAATTTCAGTAGTTTCTCCTTTTTTGAACAGTGGCACGATATTTCCTATTTTTAAGCCATCTGGGAATATCCCATCTGTGATGCAATCATTCAAGACTTCCAAAATTATATCAAGCATGTTTTTGTTGTGAATGATAAGTTTTCTAATAGTTTTAGTTAACATATCGTATATTATGTCTCTTGATGTTTTACATTTTAAACTATTAATAATATTCCAAAATTCGGATTTACTTATTTTAGGAAAGCTAATTTTATTTTTGTTGGGTTTTTTAAATATTTGCTACAATTATCAACATTAATGTCTAAATTTTCTGTAAGTTTACTGGCTATATTGCAAAAGAACTCATTGAAACTGTTTTTTAAATGTCATTTTGAAGATTATTTCTAGATATCAAAATACCTTTGGTTGTTAATTTATGCTTGTTTCTTCTGGGTTTAAATATTTTTAATGGAAATGCAGTGTAGTAACAATAGTTTATATGGTGTATCATAATGTTCATTTTCTCATTTGCGTCAAGTTTCAAGTTTATATCATTTCTTACATATTCGAAGACTTTACAGAACAAAAAATTAAAATATTTTATATTTTCCTGAGATATTATTCGAGATCCTCAGTCTTCTCCTTTGGTTTAGGATACTTAGAATTCAATTTATGTTTTAACTCTATGACATTATGATCTGATAACTTTACGCCTAATACTTTACCTCTGTGATACTGAAAATCATCATCGACGTTTAAGATGAAATTATCAATACATGTGGAAGACTTGTCTTTAGTTCGGGTTGGCTCATTTAAGACAAATTTATATTTCAATTCACACAGTAGTTTTAAAAATTTGCGTACTTTATTATTTGGGTTCAATATATTTAAATTAAAATCTCCTGTAATTATTGTTCTTTTGTTTTCCTTACCTATTTTTTCAATAACTTTTGTCATAATATCTACGAATATTAAATAATCATAATCAGGTACACAAATAATAACTAATTTATACGATTTTACTTCAATTGCCGCTAATTCACAATTAATTTCAAAACTTAATTTTACAATGTCATGTCTTACTTTATATTCAAGTGTATTTCTAACAAAAATAGCTGAACCTCCAAGTTGAAATAACATGCTATTGTAATATGACACAAGTATATAGCCTTTGATATTCATTATCTAACTTTAATTCATTCGTCCAAGTCTCTGTTAGACAAAGCACGTCACAAGTTGTATTTTCGGTTAATAATTCCAGCTCTAAATATTTATTATTAATACTCTGATAATTAGCCTGCACAATCGTTAACCAGTTGACGGAGTCTTGGTCGTGTCTAAAAAATTTTGTGAACAATTTAAATTAGAATTTAATTTTATAAAGTGCAAACAAGACGAAGCATTAAAGTGACCATCTCAGACTGGGGTCGACTAAATGTAGTCCAGTGAAATCCCCAGAAGACACAAGTTTGCGCGTTTACCGCTATAAAGAACCCCTTTGTCGTATCTCCTCAGTTTCAAGGCATTCCCCTTGTTGCCTCAGCCAGTATCGGGATCCTTGGTGTCGACATATCGAGTGACGTGCAGTTTCGTGGTCACTTGGAAGAGAAGGCCAAATTGGCCTCTAAAAAGCTTGGCGTGCTCAGCAGAGCGGGACAGTATTTCATGCCGGCACACCGCTTGCAACTTTACAAGGCGTAGGTTCAGCCTCACATGGAATACTGTTCCCATCTCTAGGCAGGGGCTCCCCAGTGCCAGCTCCTTCCACTTGACCGCATCCAGCGCAGAGCGGTTCGAATTGTCAACGACCGAGTTCTTTCCGATCGGCTTGACTCATTGGCACTGCGTAGAGATGTTGAATCTCTTTGCGTATTTTATCGCTTCTATCTCGGGGAGTGCTCTGAGGAATAGTTCGGACTAATTTCAGCCGCCCAATTTCACCATCGCACATCGCGACAAAACTCGCGATACCATCCATACCATCTGTATGATTGGCGGTCCACCACTGTGCGATTTAGAAGAAATTTTCTCCCTCGCACGACTTCCTTGTGGAATCGATTACCACCAGCGATTTTTCAGGACCGATACGACTTAGGAACCTTCAAGAAAAGAGCCTACACCTTTTTAAAAGACCGGCAACGCATCTGCGATTCTCCTGGTGTTGCAGTTGTTCATGGGCGGCGGTAGTCACTTACCATCAGGTGAGCCACATGCTCGTTTGCCCCCTCTCCTATAAAAAAAATATCTTTGATAGTTTTAACAGTTTCTTCAATCGCGATGTTTTTTACTTTTGCCTTAATTTTTACATTTATTTCAAGATATCTGACATTCTTAGATACCGCAGCTAGATTAATGAGTAACAGTGAATATTTTATCATCATTTATGTTGTCATACATTACACTTCCTAACAAAATGTTGAATTTTCTATTTTCTTTGCTAACAATTTTTTTTTATAGGAAAAGGGTGACAAACGAGCACACAGTCCACCTGATGGTAAGTGGTTGCTGCGGCCCATAGACATCTACATCTATCCTCTATTACAATTCAAGATGTAGATGCGTTGTTACCCGTGAAGACTAAGATGGAATGCCTCATTTCCAGTAAAAAGGGCCTCCGGCCACCTGCATTCACCAAGCGAAACGCAGAGGTAAACCTCTACTTCACGCTGGTTTTTTATGAAGTCGTGGTACCACCGCGGTTCGAGCCGGCCCATCCGTGCGACAGCAAAAGCTGCCGCGTGGCTCTACCACTGTTACAATCCTTCGAACCTCGTTCACATATGACGTCTCCATTTTAATGTCGTCGTAGTTTCCTATTAGTAGTACCGCCAAGTCATTTTCTTTCAAATCTTTGGTGTATAGTTTAGTGTTTCAATATTTGTTTATGATTTCCCCTTCGTTGACAGTAATTTGTTATTTTTGTATTTTCCAATTGTTGCATTACCTTGCTTGCTAGTCCACTCCCTATCCTGTCCGAAAACATTTCTCTTCTTGCCAGTGTTTTTGTATTCTCTTTTCTTACTCCTTTCTGTGCCATGTCTTTTTCTGATGTTTTACTTTTATTTCCTTTTTCTTGCAGCTTTGGAGAGTCGTTTTCCTGCTTTTGTGTGTTTCTTGTTTTTTCTGGACCTTCGTTGATGTTTTGAGTTTAGTATTTTTTTTATAGGATAAGGGTGACAAACGAGCACACAGTCCACCTGATGGTAAGTGGTTGCTGCGGCCCATAGACATCTATCCTCGTTTGCGAATCAAAATGCAGATGCGTTGTCACCCGTGAGGACTAAGATGGAATGCCTCTTTTGCAGTAAAATGGGTCTCCGGTTCTCTACACTCACCATATGAAACACAGCAGTATCCAGTTGCCATTGAACGCTGGTATTCTGTGAGAGCTTGGTCCTTCCCCGGTCGAGCCGACCCATACGTGCTACAACTATACTACTAATATAGCTGCAGCATGGCTCTACCACGTATTAAAAAAGGCCATGTTTCTAATTCTGATAATTTATGGTGTGTTCTATTCTTCTCTATTTCTCTCTATCTATTATATATATATATATATATATATATATATATATATATATATATATTTATCTTTTTTTATATATAAAAAGTACGTGTCACGTTGTTTGTCCGCGATGGACTCATGAACTACTGAACTGATTTCAATGAAATTTTTGGTCAATATGCAGTTTGGTCTAACTTAAAAGATAGGATAGCTTACATCTCATAGTCGCAATACAATATTATTTTATTGAAAATTATTTGTCTATTATTTGACAGTCATAATTATCTGTTAGCTCCAAACCATTCTGTCAGATGACGATATCTGTTGACTGGATTGAGTAAATATTGAATAGATGACGCTATGTTAAAAATACAAACGTTTAATATAAGCTACAATTTAGTAGTATAACCACCACGTGTTGCTGTAAGTATTCAACAGATAGAACCGATTTCAAAAAAAAATTTGCAGACTGTGTGCAGTTTGGTCCAACTTGAGAGATAGGATTGTTTTTATCCCAATAAGTGACCCTCAACTTTTTTATTGCTAATTTCAGGAGTTTTTTGGGAAAGCAAATGGTCGTTCGGAATGGGCAGAACAACGTCTGCCTGGTCAGCTAGTATATATATAAGTTTTTAAGTTGTTTCTGTAGCTTTCGCAGCCTCTTATTTTGTATTTTAATTATTTTTAGAATGTTTTTAGTTGCTCATTTGATTTTAGGTTTTAAAAGCAATTTAATTCTTCTATTTCTTTTTATTTTAATGTTTTGTGAGCTCAGATTATCATCGGTCTGAGTTACTGCATTTTTTTAATTTTAATAAAAAGTTGAGTTTTGTTTAAACTGCTAGCTGGCTTGGGTGACATACCGCGTGTTTTTTCGGGTCCTAAAGTTTGTATGGCTCTTAGTGATTTTATCACCATCTGGAAGTTTTCTAGTTCCTTTTGCAAGTCACTATTCTGTATTAACTTGAAACGTTTGTTTCAGTTGTTCAATTTGCATTTCTAATTCAACCATCCGTGAGCTATTATGTATAGTGCATCTGGAAGGCTTCTTATACTATCTTCATACATTATAACAGAATCACTGGTTATTGAGCTTTCCAAGCGTGCTACATCATTTTCGGAATTATAACGCCGCATGCGCCTGAACGTTATGTTACTATTGCTTGTATTCATCTTAAATATGCTTACTCTCCAACAATCAATATATATTACTTTTATGTGTACTACTCTGCTGTTTCCTAAAACACAAACAAGAAATTGTTGAAGGCTCTCTATAAGAACATATAAAAAGTAGTCGAAGATATCGTGGATTC
Source organism: Parnassius glacialis (assembly GCA_033319125.1). NCBI lineage: Eukaryota > Metazoa > Arthropoda > Insecta > Lepidoptera > Papilionidae > Parnassius > Parnassius glacialis. The sequence goes on along the minus strand of JAVANC010000025.1, from coordinate 23,104,042 downwards.
GATCTCGCGTCGTATTGGATATAACGCGTCGTACTATCCACTCGGCTAGCTGGCTCGTTAAATAAATAGTGAATTTAAGTGTTATGTTGCGGAATCGAATCATTTGAGATACTGAAGATACTCGTTACTTATTTTTTTGCCAGAAGTTATTAACATTCACCTACATTTGCAAAAAGAAAATTCACTTTTTGTTAATAAAAAAAAACACACTACTAAAGAGTCTCCCCACTATTTACGCACGTAATAAAAGACATTATGGGATATTTAACGTACTTTTTACCGCTGTTTTTATTTAATTTTTTAGGATGACACAACAGATCGCCCGTTTGCTTCGGCGGCCCGAGATATATGCAGTAGAGAATATGCAGTACTAAAGAGCTGAATATCCATTCTTCAGTTCAAAATCTAGCCCATTGTTGTTTCGAAGACTGGCCTCTCGTTATGCGACAAAAGCCTGAAGATCTTGCAGAAGCCGGTTTCTTTTATACTGGTCATGCAAACAGGACCAAGTGTTTCCATGGTGGTGGTGGTTTAAAAGATTGGGAAGATGATGATGATCCTTGGCAGCAGGATGTTCAGTGGTTTAGTCAGTGTGCTTATGTAGAGTTTAAACTCGAACAGTGTTTTGTACAAGATTAAATAGAGGGTTTATAAAGAAATAAAAAATAATATATTGCATAAAAATTGTTTTATTTAATTTTATAATGTTTCACAATGCATTTTGTATGTATGTAAGTAACTACATACACACAAAATGCATTACACATAACACATAAATCTAACATACAACACACATTATAACTTTAACTACTATAGTCTACTGTAGCATTTCTATTTTTATCCATTTCATTAATATTATCAAACTCAGCATAAACTATACAGTTAATTGTTTGTATTAGTGAGGATTCTAATCGTACTTCTAATCTTACACTACTATGCTTTATGAGATGCAAATGAGCTGAAAAATTAGCTGATAAATCAGGAGTTAAGTCAAATGCTAATAGACAGTAACCTTTGGCATACTGTTCACAAGAGATTTCATTTCCTTAATTATACTTTTATTTAAAGATCACAAGAATGATTATGAAGGAAAGACATATTTAATTTGAAAATATATCTTTGACATTTTTTGGTGTTAGACCAAGTTTTTTCGCAGCTTTCACCTTAGCAGTTAATGGTGGAATGAACGAGGCCAATCGTTTTCTTTTAGTTATATACCCGGATCCTGTCATGTTAAATTGATCAACTTTGTCATCAGTCTTTCGTTTTAAATTCTTACTAACTTGCTTTAGACGATCTTTTATTGAGGCTCCCATTCCGCTTGACCAATATCCGATCTGAGCCAAAAGTTCTACTCCAGCGCTTAATGCCTCTTTACCAATCACTCGAGCACCACTTGAAAGTAAAAGTAAAACTGATCTAAATGACCCCCCAAAGGAACTCCCAATACCATGACCGCGTTGGTATGGTGAACCTTTATAAATTACTCCAACTCCTGACCCAGCTTGATGTGTATAATAATTTTCATATGGGCAATTATGATAATCACGAAGATAATTCATTATTATAATTTTCGGGAATGTAGTTTAATACACACGGTTCCAAACTGGAATGGTATTTTTTGTCCTGTGCTCGATCTTATATCTATTTCCAGCGTATCGAACTCTCTTCGCATAACAGGTAAGTAGTGAGGTGGAGAGAAAACGTGCATTTTATTTGCATCATAAATGTATTTTGTAGGATCTAATGAAATCACTCTTAGTAAATTTTTAAAAAAAAATTCATAACATCATCCACAATCTGAGGATCGATAATTTCGCAATATAGAAATAGTTGAGATGGAAATCCTAAGTGTAAATTAGCAGGACACTTTCCAAAATTTGTCTCTAGGAGTATTTATTTGGTTCATAACCTAGTTGTAAACTTAATTTGGGTGATAACGTTATAGATGTTATATTTTTTATCCAAAACAGAAACTATTTTGTTATTTCATCATAGCGAAAATTCAAGTTTTCTCCGATACAATTTAACACTCGTAAAATATGCTTAACGTTATCACAGTTGGTAGCTGGAATATGTTTTTTGTAGTACACTGTGGATGGTTTATCTTCATTAGGCATTAACATGGATTTTGTAATGTATATAACATTTTTATGATCTTGAACAGTAAACATGGTACATGGATATTGAAACTCGACAACTCTAACCGACTATTCATCTTCTAATTTCATAGCTTTTGGTAATTTCATTGAAAAATTCGTGGTCTTGTTATCACGAAAGTATTCCATTTAGCTATTGCTGAGCAAAGTTAAATAATAACTTTCTTTATTCATATTTCTTTTATACTAGAAGCTAAAATCCAACTGTTAAAATCTGGATAACCTTTCCACTTCACTAATACTTCTTTTCTGTTACCTGTATAACGAGTGTCAATTATTTTATCTATTTTATATTGTGAGGTGGGGTTGTAAGTGATTTTCTGTAATTCTCATTCATAAAAAGTACCAACTATTGGTTCATTTTGTAAATCTGTTATTGTTTAAACAGCCCATGGATATCTATCAATTATTCAAGATATATTAAATATTTCATCACTCCAATTAAAGTCATATTATTTTTGGAAAACATGTTTATATTTACTTATTCGAACATGACATTGAAATTTGGTTTTGGATTTCATAAATAAAGTTTATGTGGCGGGTGGAAGGAAATGGGGAGATCTCCCGCCGTCAAGGTGTTCTGCCCGGGGAGCGGCCAATGCTCCGATTGGTAGTTCGGAGCTATTCTATATATGCTGCTTTAACTTCGGAACTTGTAAGCGCGATTTAGGCTTCGATGTGTTTCGCTTGTGGCGCAACGACAGCGCCGCTACATCACCCCCCTGCTCAGATCGGAGGTCAATTGTGCAGTCTAGATGTCGACTAATTTGCAAGTGCCAGGGAATTTCCTTGTAAGTCTGCGGTGAGTCGAGAAGAAGGCAAGTAATCTGCGAGAGTGCCGTGAAGCAGAGGCGAGCAGTAGAGCCGTGCCGAACACTGTAGCGCTGATAGTAGCTTGAAGGAACAGGAAGCATTATTATTCCAGTGCTGCGATGAACCTTTGTAAAGCTAGATGACTTGCAGAAAGTGAAGACTGCAGACAATATCTGTTCGGGAGCGAATGAATGGGGTACTTGAGTACGATGACGAAGGTTTTGAATTTGTAGTTTCCGAAGGTTATTGGTTGCGTATTCATATCACGTCGGGGTTACCAATGTAATAGTGGTGTATAGTGTCCACTATTAACAGACTCCGAGTGGTCTAGGAGCGGAGAAATAAAACTATTTTTTCTGATGTGCACGCGAATGGTGTATATGGTGTATATTTTGTTCAGCTAACCCTGCCTATATTTATATGCCCGGCTACGTCCTTAGTTTATCAATAGTAAAATATTTTATTTACTTGGCCAATTACAATACATACATTTTGACCAATAAAGATTAATCAAGAAAATATTATGTACAACTATTATATGTATGTCGCGCTCCGTTTGCCGGCGTTAGACTCGTGGATCGTTTCTCGTAGCTGCGTTGCTGAACGGGGCTATAAAAGTGATGCATACCGGCGCGCGCGCGTTATCGGCGAGCGGCGGCGGCGTGGGACACATCTCCGGAACAGCAAGAAGAAGCAAAGCTGCAGCGTTGAAGAAACGGCTCGAAAATGGTCGACGGATGCGTGAAGACGATGCGGTGCTGATGATATTTGCGGCTGTTTCTTGTTTCAATATTAGAACGTTAAATATATACGTCAAATTATCTCGCATCGAAATGCAGCGCGCAGTATCACAGTAGCCGGGGGTAATTAGGAAATAAATGTTTTCTTCAGACCTTCACCTCTTGCGTTATGGTAGCAGCAGGGTAACATTATTAATTAATTTATTAAACGGTTTAGGGTTGATTAGCCTGGCTGCTACATTTGTTTGACCTTCTATCATAAAGATTAATCCAAACTGTCATAATATTGTTGGAATTTACTTCACATAGGCACATCTTAACACTAGAGTGAAAGCTGTGGTTATAAGAGTATATTAAATCTTGTAAAACATTTTGATAATCATAAGTATTATTATGAGTGAAATAACGCCACATTTTCATTTTTAGAGTTCTTTGAAATAGTTCAACAATACTGACCTTAATGTCAGGATTGTTAGTGGTGTAGTAATTAATCTTTTTGGATTTAAAGTATTTTTGTACATCTTTTGAAACTTTAATTTTTTTCGAATGAGTTTATATAAAGTGTATGTTTCTTGTGATTGTAACCATTCCTTTACTTGCTTACTTTTTTATCCATTTTACCCTTCATGGCTGTTGATAATTTATCAATACTAACAAAACCAGCGGGATTAGATGGATCATAATAAATCCTGTTGATTTCTTCTAGTACGAGGTCCATTTTTCCCAATCAACCTTTTTACTTATTGTAGCTATAGATTTTTAATCTCTACTGCTCGGTGTAGAAAACTCTATTTTAGTTATAGATTTTGTATCTTCACTGTTCGGCGTAGAAAACTCTTGAAATTCAATCTCAGAGGGTTTGTTTTGATTTTTTGCTTGAAGCTGGTTAATAAACTCACATCTCTTTGGATTTCCAATATAAGTAAATCATACTTTAATATCTTTTAATGCTTTAGCAAATCTATTCCACCCTATCGGATCACTTCTTTTTAAGGGTCTTAGTGAATCATTTATTAAATCAACAATATTACTTCCAGGAATTTTTTCATTATCAATTATAACTGTGCGTTCATTATCCCAATGTATTTTACTTTTACTTGTTCCAACTAAGTTTGTTTTGTTTTTGACTCATCTTTTTTATTTATAAGTTTTTGGTATTAAACTGAGTATTTGAGCTGGTGTGTAAAGTGGATTTGCATCATTTTCTTTACTTTTAATGGATCGATTCTCCTTCAACAAAGATTCAACATTAACTGAAGGTTTTAGATCTCTATCTTTATTTTTAAAACCAATTTTAGACTCATTTAAATCTTCATTGGATGTATCAGAATAAATTGGTAATCTGAGTGGTTGAGATCCTCTTCGGTGAAATGAAGGTATCTTTGTAGTGTTGGTAAATATAACATCCACTTCTTTCGGTCTTCCGTCTTACTGTTCATAATATTTTGCATTTCAATATCTAATCGAGACAAATTACTATTAATCTTATTATCTTGTTTTAATTTTTGATTTAATCCAGGTTCGATAAGTATCATTTTCTTTGCATTTTCCATGTTAACTGGTTAGTCTACTTACTAATCCACTCAATTTCGCACCTAATATTATTGGTAAGAAAGCGCCTCCTTTTTGTATAATTATATTTTTTATTAGTTTATGTTTACACTTACGCACCAGTTTACGGAGTATATATTTGTGTTTATTAAATTTTTCTTTAATTTGATCTTTAAGAAGTACCTTTCCTTGTAAAACGTTATGAATACATTCACAAATACAGTTTATTTCTTCTTCATCAGACGTTTTAAGTAATACTCGTTGATATTTTGGTTTAAGCGTATGCAAAGCGTTTAGCAAATGTTTATGCGTTGTAAGTCGAAGAAGCATCATTTAGAAATGACTTGAATTGTTTGATTCTTCATGTATTTAAACTCTTTTGGGGGACGTAGACTGTACAGAAACCATTCAGTGGGAAGACATTTGTCTTGATACGACAAAAATCATTGGTATTCTGTTTTAAATCTACCATTAAATATCCATGTGCCTCTAGAGTTGCATCCCTGTAGGCATCTTCAATGAATATTGGTTTATCTGGTGACACTTGTCGTGCTAAATATCTTATTTGAGTTTTATGTCGAGTGTTTTTAAAATATATTATATAACTTGAGTTTAAAGAAATGTCTCTTTGACCTTTACCCTGATGAAATTAATTAATTATTTTTAAGAATTAAATTTGTGTTATATAAAATACACTGCGATTCCTGTGATAACTACCTTTTGTTAATATGTCCACAATTATTCCATCAGACTCTCTCATTAGATCATCAATAATAACAAGATGTGGGTTTTCACCATCAAACATATTAAGATTTGGAATTACTTGATGATAGTTAACATTTTGTAAATTATATAAAGGATGCATTTTATCAAAGCCCCATGTGATCTGATTAAAATTACAATAACATATTTCTGTAACTGATTTAATGAAATTTGTTACAAAATTTGACTTTCCACATCCACTCGGTCCTGCCACAATAGCAGTAAATGGACGGTAAAGTGAAACATTACACACGTCTAGGGGATGAAATAAAAAATGAAAGTGTTGATGTAAACAATTAATATATGTTGTTAAAATTATACAAAACAGAATGATCTGAATACTATTTCTAACACAATTAGTACACCAGAATTTTACAATTTCTTCAACCTCAAATTGTACACACACACACACACATAAATTGAAACAACAAATATCTTAAATTATTTACATTCAAACAATATTTAAATATGTAATAAAGTCTACATCAAATTATAGTATTATCATAATTTTACAATCAATACAAATTTTATTTACATTTTTTTTATAGGAGAGGGGGCAAACGAGCATGCGGCTCACCTGATGGTAAGTGACTACCGCCGCCCATGAACAACTGCAACACCAGGGAGGGAATTGCAGATGCGTTGCCGGCCTTTTAAAAAGGAGTACGCTCTTTTCTTGAAGGTCCCTAAGTCGTATCGGTCCGGAAAAATCGCTGATGGTAATCGATTCCACAAGGAAGTCGTGCGAGGAAGAAAACATTCAGACATAAAAGTAAAAACTAACAACACTTAGCGCAATCTATAATGGACCCAAGCTAATGTTTCAATATTATTATCTAAAATATGTTTCTTTGTGTCATTATATGATAAACCAATCTTATTTAATTTTTGTGTGAAAATTGTGTGCTTAATTGATTTAAATCTAAGCATACTATAATATTAAACTTTTTTATTAAATAGAGAAGACTTATAACTATTCATTGTCATATTTTTAGTGATACATTTATTTACCCCTATTGCCTTGGTTATAGTCTTATTCTCTACGTTCAAAGCTTACATTTTAGATCGTAAACCTACAAATTCCTTTATGATTTTACCATTGTTTTCATCTTAGAAAAAAACTAATTTCTTTTAATTTAATTTTGGATATTCAAAAATATTATTTGTATTATAATCTGAGGTATCAAAGTATGAGAAAAGGTCAGGTTATCAGTGTAATATGTACTCGTATTATATCAGTGTAAAAATCATCTGAAAATTACGTGTCACGTTGTTTGTCCGCGATGGACTCCAACAAAGTTCAAAAGTTCTCAAAGTTTTTCGCAACTGGACCGCAACTAGGTTTTCCGAAAATATTGAAAGACTATGATATTGAGACTTAGCGATTAGATCGTGAGCACCTAGAACTTTACACTGGTTCTCCCAGTGTGTAAGTAATTTTACGTTAACCTATTTTCAATATTCTCCATGGTCTTACCGAAGACTGAATTATTTATTAATTTATAAAAATCTATTTCAAAATCTGATTTTGTTAACGTTCTTAATTTTGTATTTAGATCTATGTACATTTTCAACCAGGGAGACTGTTTAAATTGTAAAACTCTATGAACTTTAGTTAATTTAACCCTTATTTCTATGCACTGCTTTAAATTTCTGTAATGAATTACATATTTATCTTTATTATTTAAATTTGGGACTAGTTAATGCTCATTAGTATTGCCTACACAAATGTTTTCTGGGCGTAAAGGAAAGTCTTTATGTAAATCATGAAGTTCATCTGGATATTCCAAATCTAAACTTCTAAAGTAAAACCGAAGTCCGATGTGTCAGATACATTAAAATCTGTATTCGGATTTACCCATTCAAATCCACCAGTAGGAAGATATTGAGACGTAGCCCAACCATATAAATTGTTGGCATAAAAAATATGTGATATATGAGTTTGGTTTTCCTACATCATAACCCCCCCCCCCTCAATGTATTTGTTATTAGCTCTAGCATAACGATTACTACATTGAGATACACCACCCCTGATACCTGATCTAATAATGCATTTATTTTAGTGATTTTCTCATAATCTGTTAAAAGTTCTAATTCTATTTTTGTATATTTTAGCATTGCATCCTAACTTAAACCGGGAGCTGTGTAATAATGAGCAGGGTCTAAATCATAAGTGTTAATACATATCTTTCGAAAGTTTTCAAACACATCGGATAAAAGTAAAACGTCTGTTTTTAAATACGAGTTTTAATAATCTAACATATTACAATACCAGAAGTGTTCTCAAACATCTTTAGCATGATTGTAATCATCATTTGAAATATGGGAATCTGTGAGCGAGCTATAAAAATGTTTTTGTTCAGGGAGCGACGTTAGGTTTGAACTATTATAATTAGTCATAAATTCATATGGATAAACCCCTTTCCGTTTTAAACGAATGAAATCTTCATCATTAGGGTAATTTCTACGTAATTCTTGAAATTGATCATTACTGAGATTTTTGGCTAATTCTTCTAATTTACATGATAAAAACTAAAATTAATCTACGAATCTCAATATAACTTCATGGTTATTCGTTTTTGAATTTTTGGAAGTAGGCGAAGTGTAGGGCGACCCCCACTAGATGGAGTGACGACCTGATAAGACATGCAGGAAGTCGATGGATGCAGGTGGCTCAGGACCGTGCTTTGTGGCATTCCTTGGGGGAGACCTATGTTCAGCAGTGGACTCATGAAAGGCTGTAATGATGATGATGATGAATAATGACTTTTCGTATCCTTGGAAAAAAATAATAAATTGATATGTCTATCTTTACGACACTTCGTTAAAAATAATGGACCTACTATAAAATTACATCGTTTTTCTTCATTATATTCTAACCCAACAACATTAACCCTCTGTAGCATGTTGTAGACTGTAAGCAACATACCGTTTGACCTCCCATAAAATTAAAATGGTTCACTTTTTGTCGTCATATTGCACTGTAGTCCGTGGTCTACAAACCGAAGTAAAGAAGTAGTACTAATAAATTTTACTAGATGGCTTTACGTGTCGCAAATCAAACTTCATTTGTCAGTTGTTAATAATTTGAACAAGTGCGTGCGTGCTTCGATTTTAAAAATAGTAAATAATTCGTTTTTGGAAGTGTTTTGGTGTTATTTTGGAAACATGGATAGGTAAGTGTCTGAATTTTAAAATCTAAAGTTATCTTTACGAAAATATTGTCTTGTTTTGTTTATTTTTTTAAATTCTTGTTTGTTGCTCGTAGGCAACATTGATCGAAAAGGAGAATTTATTATAAGTAGTTCTGTATGAGAGCAAAAGTGTTTATAGGAGTTTTTTTATGTTCTAGGAGGGCTCGGAAGCAATCCCTTGCGGACGAGTACATTGCTGCAGTGCTGGAAGATGGTGCGGATAGTGAGGATGGGCTAGATTTTAGCCTTGCGGACCCTGATTTTGTACCCAAACTGGAAACATTCGAAGATGGCAATGTGGCGTTGGACATTGACATGGATTCTCTTATCGAAACTTTAGAAGATGACCACGAAAACCCATCGACTAGCGCAGAAATTTCCCCATCAAACGTAAGTGTTCCTCAGCTTTCTCCAGCTCAAGACAACCAACCAATGAGCAACGAACAATCCCAAGGTAAGAAAAAGCCCACCAAGTTGATATTACGCTGGAAGAAGAAAAATCTTGAGTTGAATGTCGAGCAGCTCATGTTCAAGGGAAACAAGACCTTGGGTCCTGATCTTCTAGAGCTTGATACTCCCATACAGTTTATTTTTATACCTGTTTCCTTAAGAACTCACACAAAAGATTGCAGAAGAGACAAACCTTTACCGAGTTCAAAAGGATCCCAATAGCACTTCACGTACGACAGAAATGGATGTCAGGCAATTCATAGGTGTGGTATATGTAATGTCTCTTATCCAGTTACCTAGAGTTACCAATCATTGGAGCCCAATACTAGGTACAACACTAATTCAAGAAACTATGCCATTGAATAAATTTGAGAAAATTCGCCAGACTTTACATTTCAATGACAACAGCTAGGACCTTCCCAGAAACAACCCTGAACATGACCGAATTTTCAAAATAAGACCGGTGGTGGACTCTTTGAATAAGGTCTAGAGCAAAGTTCCATTGGAAGAGCACCTTTGCGTTGACGAACAAATGTGCTCCACTAAAGCACGAAATACGTTGAAGAGATACAATCCCAACAAACCACACAAATGGGGTTACAAAATCTTCGTGTTGAGTGGCGTTCCTGGATTCGCCTATAAAACTGAAATTGAAACTGGTAAGGAGAATGTTGTCCTACAAGAAGAGCCTGCTTTAGGTGCATCATCCAACGTCGTCACAAGACTAGCGCGCATTATTCCAAGACACCAGAATTTCCAGCTCTATTTTGATAATTATTCTACCTCTCTTCGTTTGTTGGAGTATTTGGCTATAGAAGGTATCCACAGTCTTGGTACAGTAAGAAGAAATAGAATACCAGATTGTAAATTGCAACAACAAAAAGAAATCATGAAAAAAGAACGTGGTTATTCTGAAGAATACGTAGCTGACGTAAATGGAATTGATGTGTCGACTATTGCTTGGAAGGACAACAAAATAGTCGTCCTTGCTTCAACTTTTGCTGGTCAAAAACCAGAAGCTGATGTTCGTAGATGGGACAAGTAAAAGTCAAAGTATGTGACTATAAAGCGACGCTATGTAGTTGGAGAGTACAATCGCCACATGGGTGGGGTCGACCTCATCGACAGCATCATGGACATCTATAAGATACGGCTACGTATTAAACGATGGCAGGTGCGCTTGTTCTACTATTATCTAGACCTCACGATGGCTAATGCATGGTTACTTTATAAAAGAGTCTCAAAATACAAAAATCTTTCAGCATCAAGCATTTTATTATCAGCAGATTTTCGTCAGGAGGTTGCAGTGACCCTATGTAAAATGGGTACAAAGTCTGGTATGTCTGGCCGGCGTTCGCTGGAGACCGAGATTCAAGCCAAAAAGCGCAAAGGACCTGCACAATACGTACCGCCAATGGCAGTACGCAAAGACCAGATAGGCCACTGGCCGCAATGGTCTGAAAAAAAAAGAGATGTAAGCTTCCAAAGTGCGTTGGATTTACGTATAACATGAGTGAGAAATGTGGGGTAGCACTGCGTTATACCAAAACTAAGAATTGTTTCAGAAATTTTCACCTCTCATATTTTTTTCTGAAAAAGGTTTCTAAAGTAATTCATAGTCGACGAACATATATTTTTAGTCTTATGATTCAGTGTTGCTTTAAAGCAACACTCCCCTTTTTTTAAATAACTTCTAAACTATTATAATAAATGAAAAATACTGAAACACGTGTATTTTCTTTTGTCGTTAAAAATCCAGATCCAAAAAATTTTAAAAATCCACGTTCTTGAGTGATAGAGGGTTAATACTAATATCATTTAATTTCTCTACTTTTGCTATGTCAAAAATTTTAACTGGAAAGGAAATACCATCAAATTTAAACTTGTTTGCATGTTTAGTGTTTGATGATACCCGGTCCGCGTTTTTGTTTACGAAATATAACGCTGAGAGTAACGCCCATTTAAAAGAAAAATAATCTTCGTTTTTCACATTTATAGCCTTTTTTAATTTTATGTTACGAGGAAGGTCTATGTATGAAGTACCGCGAAGGGGGTTAAATTTATTAACATTCATGTCTATAGATTTTATGTTTTTTAGACTCCATCCACTATCTTTTTTTTCAAATGCACTAATTTTACTAGTAATTGTATCATTTAAAGATAAAAAAAATATTTAAATCATCTCCTTGACAAATAATATAATTTAATGTTTGAAAATCGAAAGTATTATGAATATCTTTAGTTTGTTGAACAAAATCAGCATGCAATATGAAATTTACTTTAAAAATTATGTGTTGATGAATACAGTCTAGTATTAAAAATAAAATATCATCTTTAATGGTATTTAAAAATAGTTCCGGAGTTTCAAAATTTACCCGTGTCGAACGATCTACTCTACTCTTGATTTTATAAGTTAAAATCCTATTCCCACAAACGGATTCAATAACACTAACGTTTGATAAAGAATTATGTGAATTTAAAAGATTATTTTTGTGAACATCACTTTTAAAATTATTAGCTAAATACCTTTTATTGATAAATATATGACACGTTAGACATTCCACTTGATGATCATCTTTACCGACACTGTTACCTGCAGAGGTAGACGCTTCTTCCGTTCTTGGTTTTTTGATGATCTTGGGTTCTTCGCCGCTCATTCGCTTCATTCCTCTTCCAAGTTATAGTGGTTGACTGTTAAAATGTTTAAATTTATTAAAAACTATATAAGACAATGTGTAAATTATGATCGAAATTTATGTTTATTTTACTTACTTAAACTGTGTTTCAACCATCGCACATACACATACGTGATTACACAACTCATCATCATATGATGAATCGAACAGTTCACGCTTCTCCATTTCATAGACAACTCCTGATTTAATTCACTGTTGAATAGTTCCATAATCTCTTCCATGGGTGTGGAAAAGAAAGCACTGGTGCACACTTCACTGAAGTTTTTCATCTTTATACTATAAAGAAGAAGAAGAAAATAGGTAGCAGAGTAAGTAACTGCCAAATGTTGGTAGACCAACTGGTACGAATCTAATGAGTACACAGAAGTAATTTAAGTAAACAGAATCACATTCACTAATGATCAGCTAATGAATGTCATTGTGAAAAAAGTATTTTTAACTTTTTCACTTTCTGCTATTGTTTTTGTAATATTGTATACGAGGGCGTTTGTGTTCTCGTAGATGCCATCCTTATTAGTCTTTACATAATGTTTAATCCTCGTGGAAGTATGTTTCCAACGATCAGTATTTGGAATCTTGGATAGCTTCTTCATATCGAACATTAAATTTTTATGAGATGCGTCTCTTGGTCTCAGTCGTTAGAATTAGTAGAAATGTATGATATACCATCTCTGGCGGCTCGTGCTACGGTTGACGATAACAGCTTCATCTTTTTTAGTTTTGATTCAGCTTCAAAAAAATGATCTTTCTTTTTCCACCATCGCATTTTTTATTACTAATGACGATGTCATCACTCTCTTTTTAAGGAGAGAGTGGCAAGTAGCAATACTGTTTATTAGTATTTTCATCGAAGCTGAATGATTTCTGCAACATCACAGTTATCATGTTAATATAAATATGTTTACACTTACAAACACACACAAACACACACAAACACGCACGCACGCATTCACGAATGCAACGCACACACGTGCATACTCACACACGCATACACGCACACACACACACACACACACACACACGCACGCACGCATGCACACGCACACGCATACGCACACACGCGCATACACACACACATACACGCACGAGCCCGCGCACACATACACACACACACACACACACATACACAAACGCGCGCGCGCGCGCGCCCCGCGTAGTAGTAACACTGCAGCTGCTCGGTCTTATATAGCACCAGTAAGTTATGTCTTATCTAAGCCATTTCCGCAGTGAAACTGTTAGTAACTTTGTGAGTCAACAAGCTTATCTCGCGTTCTTTCGTATTGAGGTGGAATCATGTTGGATGTATCCTACAAATGCGATTTAATATTTACAAATCACTATAATTGATCATTCCTATGTTAACCATTGAATAGATTGGTACTGTAATACTCTACTAATAGCAGTAATATTATGGATACACTAGATGTACAACAACATCTGAAAAAGATTCATCCCAGTCTAGAAAGTAATGTTTATGCTGCTAATACTCTGCCTATGTATACCCCCGTACCAACGTATACAATATGCAATTTGGATAAAGATGATAAACCAGGCTCACATTGGATAGCTTTAGATACGAATGGCATCGGTCAATTTTTTGATTCATATGGACGATCACCTGCACGATATCATCTAGAGTTTTTAAAAAGGAATTACAATTTTTTTTTCAAAAGATGGGACTGGAATGTTGATAGGGTTCATAATGAGTGGACTTCAGTTTGTGGTGAATATTGCTTAATGTATTTGTTATAAAAGTTTCAGGAATGTTCAATGCATAGTTATGAGGGTGCAGGCCCGCCGGATATCAATTAGATGTTAAAAAAAACTGCAAAAACAAATCTGGTCGCCCTATAAACGGCTCAATATAAACTATTAAAATTTTTGTTTAATTATGATTTTTTCCCACGGACACATAAAATATACAAGGAAACTAAAATTATGAATATTTCACAAACATATATTTATTGTACCTGTATTCTTATAAGAAAAATATTAAATAAAGATGAAATGAAAATGCATACACAAATAACCTTTACAAAGAAACAACAAATACAAAAAATTAGGCTAAGATGAGCAAACGACATAGAGTTATATACTCCCCGGACGAACTATGGTAAAAAGAGCCTTTTTTGTGAAGGTGCTAGAATGTATAACAAACTTCCAAAAGAAATAAAAGAAGCAAAATCAATGAGAAGTTTTAAAAAAATATTAAAATATTATGTCATAAACACAGCGAACACGACGCATTGATATGTGCCACTTCCAGTTGCATTTACTCTATGATCATTTATAACTTTTTATATAACGTAGTTTGGTGTGCAACACTCGAAACAAATTATTATCATAATATTAACAACTACCTTTTTATACTTATTAAATTATTCTTTCTTTTTTATATACGATATGCCGAAAATATTTCAAATTCTGCATCATTGAAGTTTCTCATGTAAGTGAATGTAATTCTTATGAGAACTAAATTATCTCTTAAATATTAGTTAATTGATCTTCTCATCTCCGGAACCGTGCATCCTACGTAAAAACGGATCGCAGATTCGGAATCAGAGCATGCCAAAACCTTTATGTTTTTAAGGATCCGTCGACCGTCGATAAGGGCTGAGAGTTGTACCAGTTCTGACTCAGTGAGCCAGAAATGGTACAACTAACTACTTATGAGCTATGAAACCAGTACTGTCACAAATATCTTAATATGTCTGAAAATATGAATGCTATCTTAAATTATAAACTGATTTATAAGTCTCATTAAAGTTAAAAAAGTAAAGTAGCAACTAATATACGTCTCACTACTGTGCACAAGGCCCCTTTACCACCTATAGTGTTTTGTGGGCAGAAAAATAGAGTATGCTGAAACGTTTCAATGCATATTTACGGTTTTCACATCTCCAACGATTTCTTTTTTCACGACTATTTTAATCACTCAGACATCTAGGTTTCCCCACGAAGCTATTCTTCCCACTTTAACGGACACATGTTAAGTGAACTCGTAAAACTTTTACGAGTTCACTTAACGACCACCAAAACCAACTTTTCGATCTGGAAAGATCACAGAGGTCTCTTATAAAAGTCATGTATTTCAAACCTTACAGATTTTCTACTAACACCCTATATCTGATTGGTAAAATTCTCTCAGTTAGAAAGCTTTATGTTCTTAACCTCATCCTAAAATGCCGTAAATCCCTACCGTTTAATGAGTCCCTTAAAAAAAAGAGAAGAACTGATATTGTGGCGCCTATACCTCTTGTACGTACTGTCTTTACTAATAGACAGTACCCATATCAATCTGCTTTAATATATAATAATTTGAATAAAATACTTAAAATATATCCTATGCAATTAAATATATGCAAAAAAACTTTAATGCATTGGTTGTATACACTGACTTATGACGAGGGTGAAAATCTTTAAAATATAATTGTCTGATATCTATCTTACCAACATCTTATGCATTTACAGGTAAATAGTCTTCTTACTTATAATTTCTTCATCCACCAGCATATACACACACACCCACACCCACATCATACATATGACAACACTCCTAAAGTCACATTCACACTCTCTTTAATATACACATACTAACTACAAATTTTCTAAAACTTACACTTTTTGTAATCTTACTTTTTTGTAATCCTTAATGGAAGTAGCGGGTCATTCCCAACACGAGTATCCTCTGGTTACTCATTGGGAAGTATCAGTATTATGCTGTTGATAAGATTACTAATTGTTATGAAATTGTTACTATACTATTGTTACGAAATAAACGTATTAAAAATAAACGTATTATTATTACACATCCAACGCTGCCACGAACGAATTTTCAATTGTTTAAATTTTACATCGTATATTCAGTAGCATTCTATTATTTAATTTTATCAGTAACTTACCATTTTTTTTATTTACAAGTTTATTTAGAAGTAAGTAGATGGCGCTATTATTAGATGAAATAATGAAAACCAAAACTGTACTATCTAATAATAGGTATGAGCGATAGAAGCGAAAATTTATTAATTATATCAGTAAGGCATAAAGTGATGTCAATTCTGTTAAAAGTTCTGTTTCAACGATCAATGATATCGTCATATGACCATAACATGAAATAGCAACGTTATATTAAATGTAAAATAAAACACAACTTTTTAAGTTATATACAATATTAAAAACTATAATAATAAAAAAACTACAACCAGAAACTTAATTATCATATAGTCCTACTCTAAGTACCTACTACTCTACTAAGTTATATTAATATCTTCAAACGATTTCCATTCATTGATTTGGTCAAGTTATATCATGACATGGTCTACAAACAGTGTTAAATGTCATGAAATGACGGTCTATAATTTCACTCATTCACGATCAATTCTACGATTTGGCCACAACATATATAAAAATCTCTTTAATAAAACTATAATGATAATAAAAATTTTGCAATTATTTCAGACAGACCAGTTTTAATTAGTTTACATATAGATTAGTAATTGAAATAAAAACCTTATCAATTTTCATATTTTGGATAAACGTCACTATTATCTATTGAAATTATTACCTACTTTTAAAATAAAATAACAAAAATACTAAAAAACTAAACGTTAGAATTTTAAATAATTTTAAAATCCAATTATTTAAAGATATAAATGTATATTATTTAATTTATTACTTACTGAAGGCAAAATTTAATACTTTTTCCATATGATGGTAGATGGCGCTGATTTGATAACTAAATCGGTATAGTTTAAAATTATTTGACCAAGTTTATAACTATATTTTAAAAAATAAATAATATACAACGCACGGTCTATAACTTGTTAAAACAAACACTGGACGAACCTACAATAAAAGTATTGTCAAAAGGCTTGAATTTTGCTATAATACCGCAAAAATCCCGTACGAAAAAATTAACTGTAGTGTTGAGGATTGTCTGTTTAAAAATAATATCGGTAAGGAGGATTTAAAGGCGTCAAGACATTTCGTCCTTGTTACGTTGAAGTTCAGCGCCAAAACTAAATCTCCCCAAAGACGAGTTTAAAGCGTTGTACAACTTACGCAACAGACCAGAGCTCACGATTCTCCGCGCGGATAAAGGAAATGCTACGGTAATAATAAAACGCCAGAGTATAATTTCAAAATACAACAACTTTTATCGGACGTAAGTACATACAAAAAGGTCAAAATAGACCCTACAACTAATACACTTAAAACAACTACTGATTTAATAAAGAAATACTCCGAAAATTTAGATCTCGACGTGAATTCGACAATACCATCATGTGCCAAACCACCGAGGTTAAATGGGTTACCAAAACACATAAACCAAACGCTCCACTACGTCCTATAATAAGCCAGATCGATTCACCAACATATAAGTTAGCTCAACACTTGGCAAAAATACTGTCACCACTAGGAGGATACACCAGAGCACATACAAAGGATCCATACCATTTTGTTAGTGAGATAAAAGACCTACATCTCGCTGACAATGAAACTATGGTCAGTTTTGATGTTCAGTCACTATTCATATGCTTACCTATTGAAGACTGCATCTCAATTGTTACTAGAAAGCTAGAAGATAACAACATACCCACAGAATATGCAGTATTACTCAAACACTGCCTCACATCTGGCTATTTATTGTGGAAAGAAGAGTTCTACATGCAAGTAGACGGAGTGGCAATGGGCTCACCTGTATCTCCCGTAGTCGCCGACATATTCATGGAGGACTTTGAGGAGAAAGCCATTCTTACTACTCCTGTAAGTCCAAGATTCTACAAGCGGTACGTAGACGATACTTTCACAATTTTATCATCTGACAAAGTAACTGCATTTTTAAACTACCTTAATTCCATAAAACCTAAAATACAATTCACAATGAAGTTAGAAGCAAACAATACTTTAGCTTTTATAGATGTTTTAGTGATCCGAAATCCTGATAACACTATTGGTCATACTGTGTACAGGAAAAATACTCATACCAACTGATATTTAAATGGTGAATCGCACCATCATCCTCCACATTTAGCTACCGTGGGAAAATCTTTGTTTCAGAGAGCACGAGGAATCTGTGACAGAAAACATCTGGCCGCCGAGCTTCAGCACGTCGAGCAAGTACTGCAAGACAAAAAGCTTCGGATCCCGGATTCGGATTCGGACCGAGTGAAGCCAGGCACAGTCGAGCGTGTGCCTGCTGTACTACCCTATGTCAGAGGAGTCACAGGAAAGATTGGCTACATCTTGAAGCGGGCTTCCATTAAAACATACTTCAAGCCGCTAAAGAAGATTGGTCAATTTTTACCATCCGTCAAGTGTTATATCCCTCGACAAGATGCAGAAGTGTACAAGCTGTATTGTAAATGTGGTCTCTCGTACATAGGACAAACAAAAAGATCTATAAAAACCCGCGTTAAAGAAAGTATAGCTGACGTGAAGCACCGACGTATCGGGAAGTCTGCAGTTTGTGAACATGTTCAAGATCGTCCCCGCCATTACATTAGACTTGATAGACCACAAATTCTCGCAAAACAACACAGATTCCTACCTAGGATGATTCGCGAGGCTATTGAAATTAAAAAAAACATCCTAATTTCAATAGAGAAGATGAATGGGTGCTGCCATCTGCTTGGGATCTCCTAATTAATAAAATTAAATCCCAACCCAAGTATACCACTGGTAGACTTCAAGATACTGTAAGCTCATTCTACGTAAATCTAATCAAAAATTAATATTAAAAAACTGAAGGTAACCGGGCTAACTATGACATCAGGACGTCAAACACCTGTTCCCCGTGACCACGGGTGCTGGAAAGCACCCGAAACGTCGGGAATATAAAATAAGTTAATATACGCGATACAATCGGTAAAATTAGTTTTATTTAAATATATTTTAAACTTTATAAATATGGTATTTATATGAAAAACACCCGTCATCCCGCCGATAACTAAGATATAATAGAAATTTAACATCTACAGGAAGGAAAATACTTAACCTTGTCTTTTGAAGTTCAGTAATTGGATAAAAAGTAGCCCCTGGACTTGTTTTTTCAAGAATATATTAGAATTACAGACACGACTTTTCTACAGCTTTATTATATGTATATATATATATATATATATATATATATATATATATATATATATATATATATATATATATATATATATATATTACACATAGTTTAATACCCACATACATATTACTTATGCCTATAATATAATATACACACATAATGCAACTACATACATAATATAATATACATATAAATGTATAAAAATAAAGAAGACAAATTGCATATAATGCAGAATACGTGGGGCACACTGAAATGATCGGGAATAAGAAAAACCACATGCACGGTATAGCTAAATTGTATTTTCTGCCGACTTCCAAAAAGGAGACGGTACTCAATTCGACGCGTATGTTTTTTTATGTGTGTTACCTCATAACTTTTACTGGGTAGACCGATTTCGATGATTCTTTTTTTATATGAAAGCTGATACTTCTCGTGAGGTCCCATATGAATTTGATCAAGGTCAGACCAATAGTTTTTGAGTTATTTGAGTTATTCTTAATAACTTATATTGAAGTCGGCTGTACAAAATTTTAAATTTTAAATTATATTGTTTTTCGAAGTATTCTCCGTTCAACTTAATGCACTTTTCCATTCGTGTAAACCAATCATTAAATCAGTAATACCAGTATGAAGTTTATGTTGACAAAATGGCTGATTTGTACACTGCCACAGTTGCTTCAGAAACAGAAACAGAAACTTTTTTATTCAATATAGATTATAAAAAATACTTATTGAAAGTCACTCTTTTGTATAATTACCACTGGTTCGAAAAAAAACCTCTGTCCTGGGAAGAACCAGCAAGAAACCCAGCGGGACATTTTTTTAAAATAACAGCTTACAATCATGTATGTTACACAAATTAACAACACAACAAATTAAATAGAAATAGCTTGGTAGCGATCACCTCATTTCCAGGGGTTATTATCATCTATAAATTCTTTAATATTATAATAATCCTTTTTATACAAACTTAGTTTAATAAAGTTTTTGAACTTTGAGCAGGTCAAGTTTTGTATATTTTCTGGAATTTTGTTGTAAAAGCGTATACATCGCCCCAAGAATGAATTACTGACTCGATGGAGTCGAGTAACTGGTACTTTTTTTATATGGGATAAGGGTGAAAAACGAGCACACAGTCCACCTGATGGTAAGTGGTTGCTGCGGCCCATAGACATCTACATCTATCCTCTATTACAAATCAAAATGCAGATGCGTTTTCACCCGTGAGGACTAGGATGGAATGCCTCACTTCCAATAAAAAGGGCCTCCGGCCACCTGCACTCACCAAGCGAAACGCAGAGGTAAACCTCTACTTCACGCTGGTATTCTGTGAGGTCAAGGTACCACCCCGGTTCGAGCCGGCCCATCCGTGCGACAGCAAGAGCAGCCGCCTGGCTCTACCACTGTTAACTATACTGTACTACTAGCTTGTGTCTGTTCCTAGTATTTACAGAATGAATATTACTTATTTTTGTAAAACTACTTTTATTTTTGTGTACGTACATTACATTTTCATAAATGTATTGAGAGGCCAAAGTTAATATATTAATTTTCTTAAACTTTGTCGCAGGGACTCTTTAGGCTTTAAATCATAAATTGCTCTTATTGCCTTTTTCTTTAAAACAAATATAATTTCAGTGTCAGCTGTGTGTCCCCATAGCAAAATACCATACGACATTATGCTATGGAAATAGCTAAAGTAAACTAGTCTAGCTGTTTCAACACTAGTTAGACTTCTAATCTTTTTCATGGCATATGCTGTAGAACTAAGTCTGCTTGCTAGTTTTGATATATGGGGGCTCCATTGAAGCTTCGCGTCTAGTGTGATTCCAAGAAAAATGGTGGTATCTACAAGACTCAGTTTCTCCCCATTTAAAATTACATTAGTATTTAATTGTTTGACATTTGGAGTCATAAATTTCATACATTTCGTTTTAGTGCCATTTAAATGCAAATTGTTAACATTGAACCAATTTACTAATTTAAATATAGCATTATTTAGTTCGTCATATTTTAGCAATTGTCGATTTAATTTGAAAATTAAAGAAATGAGCCTTGAGGCACGCCCATTTGTACCAACGACCCGGAAGAACTCATACTGTTGACAATTTTTTGCGTAGTCTTACTTAAATATGAAATAATTAATTTAAGAGCATGACTTCTTACACCGTAGTGTTGAAGTTTCCTGATTAATGTTTCATGGTGAACACAATCGAAGGCTTTGGATAGGTCACAAAATATACCCAAAGCATCCTGTGAATTTTCCCATGCATTAAAGATATATTTAATCAGCTCAACACCGGCATCAGTTGTCGAGCGACC
This sequence comes from Parnassius glacialis, assembly GCA_033319125.1. NCBI lineage: Eukaryota > Metazoa > Arthropoda > Insecta > Lepidoptera > Papilionidae > Parnassius > Parnassius glacialis. Next base: position 23,082,277 of record JAVANC010000025.1, on the reverse strand, counting down.
CCTTGTGAAACCAAATTGATTTTTATGAAGTAAATTATTTATATTAAAGAAATTTAACATTTGATCAAGAATAGTTTTTCAAAAATCTTACTAAGTGTTGGTAGTACAGAAATAGGTCTAAAATTGGCGAGGTCTAATGTACTACCAGATTTAAATAAAAGTATTACTTTACTATACTTCATTAAATCAGGAAACACACCAGATTCGATACTAGTATTAAAAATAATAGCTAAATGAGGCGTGATTGTATCTATTATAAACGCAATAACTTTAACGGAAATCCCCCACAGTTTTAAAATATTTTACAATATCTTGTGATGATACTTTATGAAATGTAAATTTTTTTGTACACGCATTTACATTTTGTTTAAGTAATGATTCGGTGACGGCAGGAGAAGAATTCAGTGACTTAGTGGTTAATATCGGAATATCAGTAAAATATTTCTCAAAAACCGTTGCAACGTCCTGATCTGATTCGGTTAATTTGTTATTAACACTTTATATTAATACATTATATGACCTTTTATGGTAAAGATCATATAACCTATGTCTGCTCTTATGGACTCCTACTGTCGCCCATTCATTAAATGACTTCCGACTGTTCAAGGAGAATGTTTTAGGAGTAAAAGTATTATTAAATTCATTGCAAATAAGCTTAAATAATGTTCCATACAAAAAATTTGGATCATTTTGGTATGAAAGTACATTGTATGTCACATGACGGTCATCTAATATAATAGTTTGCACAGCTACGATGTTTTCAGGCGTGACCGCTGTTCTTGGTCGATCTGCAGAAGAAACAGTGCTGAGCAACACACGACCGCGTCGGAACTCGGCATACCAGCGGTATATTGTCGTTTGACTCGGTGCTTCAACATCATAAATCGAAACAAGTTCGCTGAGACATTTACCTTGAGACAAGCTGCGACGAAAATTGTGATAAATTATGGCACGGCAATGTTCACGCGTGAGCTCCATTTCTTTTAACGACGTGTCAACTTTAAACCAACATAGTTTTTGTTTTTAAACATTTTTTTAATTGCTTGAATGTCATTAAGATTCTAAGAGGCCAGTATTGAAATTCTAAAAAAGGGTTTTATTGTAACTCAATCCGAAATATTCTATTCCCGATCATTTCAGTGTGCCCCTCCGTATAAAACTAAATCAATATAAAAGTAAAATTTTTTCCTCGTCAAGATAATGATGTCAAACTTGTTTTTTTTAATGTATGCGCAATCGGTGCTGTTCCTTATCTACTGTCAGAGCATTTCAGTGAAGTATTATCTTAATTAATAACGAAATATTAAAGAAACCAATACTACGCTATAGGATATGAATCTTGAAAACGTTAGAAATACGAGATCGCAATCTATTGAATATAGATGATTGGAATTATCTTTAAGATAAGAATTTTCTTTTTAGATTAAGATTGGATTCCATAATATATAAAAAAGTAAATATGGTCCTAGAGCAACTCCTCCGGCGAATAGAAAGCCGTATAATTTAGAACGGAAAGTAGATATATGGTCGTATTTTCGTAAATTAAAAATAAATCTTATACAGTTATTGTTAAGGAGAACGCCTTTTAAACAACGTAGAAGTTTATGCATTAGGTGTAGAAATAGCAAACGTCTGCGTAGTCGATAAAGTGTTAGGGTATCTACAAGAAAAACCTTAGTATTTGAAGGGTTTAAAAACTATAAAGGGAACCTACGAGTACTGAAGCAAAAATTTTATGAGTAATTAAAAGAAAAATGTATTCCCTGATTTATAGTGTGATCCATGTGTAAACTTATATTAAGTAACTATAATATGAGAAAATGGAATAAATATTCCATTATATAAAACTGGTACAAAGTTTCCATAGTCAACCCTATAGCATTTACGGCACGTCACGAGTGACAGTTCCTGTTCGTTTTCTTGATTCTTGAGAAAACTTCTTAACATAACCGACGGTTGACGACTGTGAATGTAGAATGAGAACCACTGGGCATATTTTTTATAGGATAGGGTGACAAACAAGCACACAGTCCACCTGATAGTAGTGGTTACTGTGGCCCATAGACATCTACATCTATCTTCGTTTGCGAATCCAAACGCAGATGCGTTGTCACCCGTGAGGACTAAAATGGAATGCCTCTTTTCCAGAAAAAGGGGTCTCCGGTTCTCTACACTACACTATACGAAACACAGCAGTTTTAAGCTGCTATTTTACGCTGGTGTTCTGTGAGAGCGTGGTCCTTCCCCGGTTGAGCCGACCCCTTCCTGCTACAACTATACTACTAATATAGCTGCCGCATGGCTCTGTCACGTAATAAGCATATTTTAGTTGGCTGTATTAAAAGCTTTTGAAAAGAAAAATAAATCCCTTTTTTCTTTTTTTCGTTTTTGAGAAATATTTTACTGATATTCCGATATTAACCACTAAGTCACTGAATTCTTCTCCTGCGGTCGCCGAATCATTACTTAAACAAAATGTAAATGCGTGTACAAAGAATTTTACATTTCATAAAGTATCATCAAAAGATATTGTAAAATATTTTAAAACTATTGATGTTAAGAAAACTGCGGATCTGTGGGGGATTTCCGTTAAAGTTATTGCGTCTATAATAGATACAATCGCGCCTCATTTAGCTACTATATTTAATACTAGTATCGAATCTGGTGTGTTTCCTGATTTAATGAAGTATAGTAAAGTAATACCTTTATTTAAATCTGGTAGTACATTAGACCCCGATAATTTTAGACCTATTTCTGTACTACCAACACTTAGTAAGATTTTTGAAAAAATTATTCATCATCAAATGTTAAATTTCTTTAATATAAATAATTTACTTCATAAAAATCAATTTGGTTTCACAAGGGGTCGCTCGACAACTGATGCCGGTGTTGAGCTGATTAAATATATATTTAATGCATGGGAGAATTCACAGGATGCTTTGGGTATATTTTGTGACCTATCCAAAGCCTTCGATTGTGTTCACCATGAAACATTAATCAGGAAACTTAAACACTACGGTGTAAGAAGTGATGCTCTTAAATTAATTATTTCATATTTAAGTAAGAGAACGCAAAAAGTTGTCATTAACAGTATGAGTTCTTCCGGGTCGATGGTACAGATGGGCGTGCCTCAAGGCTCAATTCTAGGCCCCTTTCTGTTTCTTGTATACATTAATGACTTACCTTACATAGTAGGAGATATAGTATTATTTGCAGATGACACTTCTTTAATTTTCAAATTAAGTCGACAATTGCTAAAATATGACGAAGTAAATAATGCTATATCTAAATTAGTAAATTGGTTCAATGTTAATAATTTGCATTTAAATGGCACTAAAACGAAATGTATAAAATTTATGACTCCAAATGTCAAACAATTAAATACTAATGTAATTTTAAATGGGGAGAAACTGAGTCTTGTAGATACCACCATTTTTCTTGGAATCACACTAGACGCGAAGCTTCAATGGAGCCCCCATATATCAAAACTAGCAAGCAGACTTAGCTCTGCAGCATATGCCGTAAAAAAGATTAGAAGTCTAACTAGTATTGAAACAGCTAGACTAGTTTACTTTAGCTATTTCCATAGCATAATGTCGTATGGTATTTTGCTATGGGGACACGCAGCTGACACTGAAATTATATTTGTTTTACAGAAGAGGGCCATAAGAGCAATTTATGATTTAAAGCCTAAAGAGTCGCTGCGACAAAAATTTAAGGAAATTAATATATTAACTTTGGCCTCTCAATACATTTATGAAAATTTAATGTACGTACACAAAAATAAAAGTAGTTTTACAAAAATAAGTGATATTCATTCTGTAAATACTAGGAACAGACACAAGCTAGTAGTACCGGTTACTCGACTCCATCGAGTCAGTAATTCATTCTTGGGGCGATGTATACGCTTTTACAACAAAATTCCAGAAAATATACAAAATTTGACCTGCTCAAAGTTCAAAAACTTTATTAAACTAAGTTTGTATAAAAAGGGTTATTATAGTATTAAAGAATTTATAGATGATAATAACCCCTGGAAATGAGGTGATCGCTACCAAGCTATTTCTAATTTGTTGTGTTGTTAATTTGTGTAACATACATGATTGTAAGCTGTTATTTTAAAAAAAAAAAAGTCCCGCTGGGTTTCTTGCTGGTTCTTCCCAGGACAGAGGTTTTTTTTTTCGAACCAGTGGTAATTATACAAAGGAGTGACTTTCAATAAGAATTATTTATAATCTATATTGAATAAAAAAGTTTCTGTTTCTGTTTCTGTTTCTGTTTCTGTGGTCCTATTAAGTGCAATGTTAGTACTGTGACCAGAGAGAAACCCGGACTGAAGGATAGATGAGAAAGAGTGAGGGTGAGAGAAAGAGAAATGGACGAGAACAAGGAGACAAAGTGTCCTGTAAATAGCCATTCCAACTTAGTCTATCGAAGTTAATATTGTTTTTAACCGATTACAGATGTATCTATATTATAAATGTATCTATAAAATCGGTTAAAAAATAAAATCATATCGGTTATATTGTACAGCATCTACTTACCATCAAACGGAGCTGCTTGTTAGTAAGTCTTATTTCTATAAAAAAAAAGCTAAAGGACATAAAATAATTTGTCGTGTTTGACTTAGTTAAGTGTATGGTAATATTTCTTGTCAAGTCTTGCAATAATGTTCTTCGTTAATACTTATGGATATAGTGCATTCCAACGCCATCAACAAATTCTTCAATTATCACTTCAACCTTAAATGCATTATGGGATTTTTTCAACGTACTTCACAAAAAGAGGAGTTTCTCAATTCGACTGTTATTTTTTATGTGTGTTACCTCAGAACTTTTTTCTAAGTAAACCGATTTTGATTATACTTGGTTGAAGGTGGTGTTTCTAATGTGGTCCCATGTAAATTTGAACAAAATCTGACCTGTAGTTTTTGAGTTATCCTTAATAATATGTATTTAATTGACTTTGACTACATTAAGCATGTTATCATTTTATTTATGTTGTACAAAATGTAAAATTTTAGCACTTGTTAAAATTTTATTTGTTAATTGAATTATTGTAAATGAAAAGAAAATGAACGTTCTAATTACTTCGTTCTCCGTTCGTTGGTATAACTCGTTCCGAATAAAAATATTTTAACTGACTTCTTATCATAATTACAAAATACATTAATAACAAAAAGCCATTATAGAACAAAGTATCATATTCTTTACTTCTTTATGAATATCTTTCTGACGTATAATGTTTGTGTAAATTTATTTAGGTTTTTAGTATATATTTAAGTAGATGAAATAAATAAATGAACAATGAAATTATGCAAACGTTAAGTATAAACTTATGCACATGCAACCTTTCAACGATCAACACGAATGAACATTCAACAGACATTTTTATAAATAAACTAGCTGGCCAGGCAGACGTTGTTCTGCCCATTCCAACGACCCTTCCTATAACAATCCTTAAATTCGCAATAAAATATTTTGAAGGTCATTTATCGGGATAAAAACTATCCTATCTCTCAAGTTGGACCAAAATGCACACAGTGTGCAAAATTTCATTGGAATCAGTTCAGTAGTTTAGGAGTCCATCGCGGACAAACAACGTGACACGTAATTTTTATATATAAAGATAAATAAATATTTGCTTTATTTCTTTTTAAAAAAAACGTTAACTCCACACTAGGATTTTCTCCTGTATCGTAGAGGCAGTTTACAAACATAAAATGCACAAGGACATACATTCAGAGGCGGAGGAATTATTTGTAGGCCATACAAATACTTGTTCCGTGCGGGATTCGAACCCCCGGCCCCGAGCGTTGCAACTTATTGCTAAGTCTCTGTGCCACGGAGCCGTCAAACAAACAAATAATTTAAGATTACAAACTTAAACGATATAATATATGGGTCCTCCTAGTAATTTTAAAAGAAAACCTACTACATATATCTCAGAAGTCCCCGCTCTTCCTTATCTATGACAGTTTTAAATAGGAAAGCATTTAAGCTTTTATTCACTGAAAAAGGAACAATTTTATAACACCTTAAGGCTATGCTTAACTCAATACAGGTTCATGCCACTTATTAAAAAGTCGTTCTTAAATTTAAGACAATTAAATTCATAGCATTAACATGCAACGGATTAAAAATTTATTCCTAATGCAATTTGCATTTTTTTATATGTATAGACTTTTAAGAAGATAAAGTTTTATGTCTTCAAATATAAAATATTAAGCACTAAAATATTCTGTGCAAATAAAATACTGCGACGAGAGCGATTTTATCAGCACTCTATACAATTTGCTTGTACGACACAGGTGTCTATTCCTACTCCGTGATAAATTAAAAAAAAGCATTTAAACGGCGTGTTAAGTGCAATATAAATTCAGTATAAAATAAAATAATATATTTATTTGGTACAATAAAATAAATGCTGTATTATGATAGACAATATCTACATTAATTTATAGTTTATATTAAACAGTTTTATTACTAAGCAAGTGTAATAAATAATTCAAAATGGTGCATAAAGTGCAAATCGAACAAATAATCCCACAAGTTAGTCGATTACGGAGTATTGCCTCGCAGGTATGGACTTTCGTGATATAAAAGATACTAAATCGAATAAAATTTATACGTACCTATATATTATGATATTTTTTTAGTAACATTATATCATCATAATAGTCGTCATTACATCGCATCACAATATCACTGCTGAACATAGCCTTCTCCAATGGGTTGCACCAGCATCCGTCAACTCCCTGCAGGTTTCGTCAAATCGCCACTCCATCAAGTGTTCCTATTTTTTGTAGTTTTAAATAAGCCAGATTAATTCTAGGATGTGAAACATTTCACCTCATTCATCAGAACCTTAGGAGTAGCTTAGGAGATAAACGATCGTCTCCATAAGTCAGAGTACGGTACGCGAGCTGAGTTCAATCCCAGGCAGCACTGCCAAAACTGTGTTTCGCAATTATTAAGTACTGATGTATCACGTGCACGACGTTGGAAGAAACATTTTGAAGAAATCTAAGAAATTCAAAAATGTCGTAGGCATGTTAAATCTGCCAAAACATATTAAGGCACCGCAATAGACTCTTCTTAGTCCTAAAACCCTGTGATGAATGAGAGAAGGCCTGTATTCAGCAATGAAGGGTATAAAGGTATTGTTACTTTATATTTCAGTTATAAAAATATACATAAGTTTAATATGAATAATTATTTCCAAGACAAGATGAATTCTTCCTATAATTCGAAAACAGTTACGAAGAGTTAGTTTCTATATATATATCGCGGGAATAGAACGGATTAGTTTCCCTGTGTTTGCAAATGCACTTTCAGTATTTTTTCTAGTGGGCTATAAAATCGGCTGCGCCGAAATTAGCTTTATAGAAGATATTATTGTTCCAAATTTTAAATTACGACCTTGAAATGAGAACTGCATCATACATCATACCAGTCTAAACAACATTTCTTTAGTTTTTTTAAATGTAAGTGGGTTAAACACAATCTCATATCAGTTTTTGTGCCAAGGCTACTAATTGAGCTGAGCATTTTTATGATTTAAGAAGAGGCTTATATTTTAATAACATTTATACATTATACAGAACAGTATTAGTTTAATAAAATACAGTAATCGTTCTGGAACTTAAATAAATATTTTATTTTAGGCCGGTGGTGCGGCGCTACAGGCCGCGGATTCTAATCACGCACGGAACAAGTATTTGTATGACCTACAAGTTATTGTTCCAATTCTTTATGTTCATGTATAATTTATGCATGTCCACCTCCACGATACAAAAAAAAGTGTTAGTGTAGTAGGGAAACCTAAAATTGTTGTTAACAGTGTAATCTGTACTGACCGAATGAAAAGAAAACAAAAATAGTTTGAAAAATTCAAAAGAGCATGCCTCATGTTTTTTTTTACATTTAATTTTTTCATCAAAATTTCATTTCATTTTAATTTATTTATTATTATTAATTTAAAAAAATATACCTTTTAAACGTCTATGAGTCTGATAACAACCAGTAATAGGAATCATCCAGAGGATAAGTTGAAACTTATTCAGAAACATTTATTTCATTACGTTGCGTATATTTTTCTGAAACGTGAAGACAAACAGGTGCACAGACTAACTGACAGCCGTACTACTAACTTTTTAACTACATTTTTTGTAAATATAACTAAACAAAAAATACGCTGACTTTATTATTTAATATATCTAGTTTACAAAACATCCCTTTTTTTATTGATTTAGTATCAATTTTTTTTTATAGGATAAGGGTGACAAACGAGCACACAGTCCACCTGATGGAAAGTTGCTGCGGCCCATAGACATCTACATCTATCATCTATTACAAATCAAAATGCAGATGCGTTGTCACCCGTGAGGACTAAGATGGAATGCCTCACTTCCAGTAAAAAGGGCCTCCGGCCAGGTGGCCGCACCTCTGCGTTTCGCTTGGTGCACTCACCAAGCGAAACGCAGAGGTAGACCTCTATTTCACGCTGGCATTCTGTGAGGTCGTGGTACCACCCCGGTTCGAGGCGGCCCATCCGTGCGACAGCAAACGCTGCCGCGTGGCTCTACCACTGTTAAAAATGGGGCATACTCCCAATTTTATATTGCAAAATCGTCACAAGGCGGCATGTCGAGAATAGAGCACTCCCACACGCTCACGCTTTGTGAGGCTTGCAACAAATGAATTATTAGAAACTTAAGGAAACCATACTTTCTAATCATTATTTAAATTTTTCAATCATTCTCTTATAGTCATTAATTAAATTTTTAGTAGTATGAGATGTTTCTACTATTTCTAATAGCACATTAGTTTCCGGTTTATGTTACCACGGCATCGGCGTTTCGAATATAATTACTTATGATACGATTAATTTAATCAAGAGAAGATGATGTTCCATGGCGCAGTGGCTTAGGATTGAGTTGTTGCGCTGGGGGTCGCGGGTTCGTATCCCGCGCGGATTAAGTATTTGTATGGCCTACAAATAATTGTTCCGGGTCTGGATATTTGTCCTCGTTCAATTTATGTTTGTAAACTGCCTCCACGATACAGGATCCCTTGAAAGAGAAATCCTAGTGTAGAGTTAACGTTTTTTAAAAAGAAATAAAGTAATTATTTATTTATCTTTATATATAAAAATTACGTGTCACGTTGTTTGTCCGCGATGGACTCCTACACTACTGAACTGATTTCAATGACATTTTGCACTTTTTGCTAACGTTTTAAAAAAAAAAACTCATTTGGCTAAAGTTTTAAAAAAAAATAAAAAAAATCGAATGAGCCCTAATGATAAGTGTCTCTGCAGTCCTGAGATACCTGCAAACAACTTCAAACAAAAAAGGATACTGGTACGTTTTCAATTCTAAGGATTCGCGTCCCATTGACATTTTTCTGATTTAGGTTATCTACGACAAAGAATCAGGTGCATACGCCGATCATTTTGCTGGAACTAACGCTTTTCCTATAACAATTTTTTATGAAATTGTTATAGGAAAAGTTCAGGCATTAAATCGTTAATGCCTGAACGAAATCGTGTCGGCCTGTGCGAGCGTGGTCCTTTCCGCTCGAGCTAATCCATCCGCGCTGCATCTTCAGCAGTCATTTTGGAGGGGGGGTTGATTAAAATTGCTCAAAGAGCAGTAATGCCAGTGTATCGGTATTTGCTCTACGCTCACCGATCTTTCCGTACAGCGTGGTTTGTATTGAAAAACGTTCAAAGATGTATACCAACTAATCTACAATCTAATCTATTATATATTATTATAATAGATTATATATAATCTATTAATGGGACTGAGTCTAGAAATGATAAGCGGTGATGAAGTCTTAGATGGTAAACCACGCAGTCTTAATGTAATAAAAGCCAATTCACTGTTGCTCTGATTGTAATCGAACGGCATTTTTTATGCATTGGGAAAAACAAAGCAAACCGTTTGGTTCGAATTCATGAAATATTGACAACGAAGTGATAGAGACCCGCCAACGGTCTGGTTGGAGAAATTCAATTAAGTTTTTAACAGTGATAGAGCTTTTGCTGTCGCACGGATGGGCAGGCTCGAACCGGGGTGGTACCACGACCTCACAGAAAACCAGCGTGAAGTAGAGGTTTACCTCTGCGTTTCGCTTGGTGAGTGCAGGTGGCCGGAGGCCTTTTTTGCTGGAAATGAGGCATTCTATCTTAGTACTCACGGGTGACAACGCATCTACATTTTGATTGGTAATAGAGGATAGATGTAGATGTCTATGAGCCGCAGCAACCACTTACCATCAGGTGGACTTTGTGCTCGTTTGTCACCCTTATCCTATAAAAAAAAGTACTTAGTTCCTGTGCACACTATCTGGAATGTATGTTAAACATTACAAACAGGATTGCCACTTTGCGTCTGTGCTTGAGGCTTACAAGATTGGTTTGATGAAAATCGAGGTCATATTTTTGGAAATGTACTAATACTAATGTACATGCAATATTTAATTATAAGTAAGCGTTTTTGTACTTCTGAATATATGTATACACAAATACTTACAAATACTTACGTAAATAATGTTACAAATATACCTGACCAGAACTATTCATTCATTTTCTACAATGAATTCTTTTACGTCACGCAGCCGTATTCACGTGTCAGCACACGTTTATGTAAGTAGCAAAATTTCAGAATAAAACGTGATTAAATTATAAATAATTTAAACGTTTGAATTTCTTTTCTTACTTTTATTATGTGAATGAATCAAAGAGGAATATTATGTATAGTTATTAAAGGAGTATAGTTACATAATAAGATAATGACTAAGAGGTGATAAAATATAATAATATTTGACTTTTAACTTAGTTTAATATGAAATTAAAATATAACAAAATATAAATTAAATTATGGTGTGCCACCTATGTATATTTCATTCATATTATGTATGTTTGTAAAATTTACACTTTATTTCTCTTTTTTATTTTTTTACTGTTAAATAAAAATAAAGTATGCCAAAATACGGGTTTCGCAATATCATATTTATTCTGTAGCAATATCAGAGATGTCAGGTTTCGCAACGTCAGAGTAAGCCAAGTTGAATATCTGCAACCGATGACGCTAATAATATATAAAATTTTATGACAATCTCAGCGTTAACTTACGTAAAATTTCAAGTAACTATCGTAGATTTCATTAATTTTTATAGGTTTCTATTAATGTTTTACGGACACTTTACAAAGGACTCTTTGCTCCCTCAGACACATTGAAAAAAACTATCTAAAACATTTGAGAAATATACAGTTTATCTAAATAATTATAACTTTTAACAAAAAGTAAGAACCGACTTTAAATTGCTGAAAAAGAAGTTATTTATTTGATACCCTTAGTGGTGGAATTCTTTCCAAAAAATATATGGGACTACCCATGAAGTAACCTATATAATAAAAAATAGAATAATCAAGGAGCCGTGGTAGCTCAGCTGGTTAGCGTTCGCTGTAAATTTCACAGTACGCGAGCAACCCTGGTTCATTCCCCGTCGGCACCAGCGAAATTGTTAATTGCAATTTTATATGCTGAATTACCACGTGCTCGGCGGTGAAGGAAAACATCGTCAGGAAACCTGCGTGTCTGAGAAATAAGAAAAAAATTCGAAGGCATGTGAAGTTACGTGCTAGAGCCATGCTGCAGCTATATTAGTAGTATAGTTGTAGCACAAATGGGTCGGCTCGACCGGCGAAGGACCACGCTCTCACAAAATACCAGCGTAAAATGGCAGCTTGATACTGCTGTGTTTCGTATGGTGAGTGTTGAGAACCGGAGACCCATTTTACTGGAAAAGAGGCATTCCATCTTAGTCCTCACGGGTGACGACGCATCTGCATTTTGATTCTTTATTGAGGATAAATGTAGATGTCTATGGGTCACAGCAACCACTTACCATCAGGTGGACTGTGTGCTCGTTTGTCATCCTATCCTATAAAAATAAAAAATAAGTACGCCAAAAACCCTATCAAAAATGAGGGGAGACCTGTGCCCAGCAGTAGGACGTATAAAGGCTGTATCTTTAACTTTTTAACTTTAAGAATGATTAAAATATGTTCACAATTTGCGCATACATCGCGTTACATACACACAAGAAACATATACACTCTAATTTGAGCCTACTCTGTTTTAAAGTCGGTTGTACAAAATTTTATGGTTTATAGGTAATGGAATATTTTAAATTGCGTTTATTGATGTGATTTTTTTTAAATCAATGTGATTTGTAACTCGATGAAACGAAAAAGCGACACTTAAAAGAGACAAACATACGAGGGTGGATTGAAAAGTACTCGGCCTAACCAAGAAAATAAACACATACTAAATCAGTTATATTTTTATTTTTCCACATAATCACCATCAAGTTCAATACATTTTTGCCACCTCCCCTTCCAAGCATTTACACCGTTGAAAAAAAATGATTCTTCCTTAGAGTCAAAATATGCGTCTACAGCTGCTTTGACCTCGTCATTTGTCGAAAATCTTTGACCTCCCAAGTGCTTTTTTAGGTAAGGGAACAGAAAGAAGTCTGATGGTGCCTGATCAGGTGAATACGGCGGATGCGGTAACAGTTCAAAGCCACAGTTGTGAATTTCAGCCATTGACTGTACTGACGTGTGAACACGGGCGTTATCTTGATGAAACAGGACTTTTCTTCTGAGCATTCCTCGACGTTTTTCTTTTATTTCCTCTCGTAAACGACGTAGTAAGGTGCAGTAGTAATCAGAGTTTATAGTCTGACCCCTTTCAAGATAATCAATCATAATCACACCTTTCGAGTCCCAGAATACTGAAGCCATCACCTTATTTGCCGACAAAATCGACTTAGCCTTTTTAGGGGGTGGTGAACCAGGTCTTCTCCACTGTTTTGATTGTTGTTTTGTTTCCGGTGTACAGTAATGAACCCATGTTTCGTCTATAGTAACAAAACGATTCAAAAAATCATCTGCGTCGGCTTTAAATAACTCCAAACAGTCGCGTGAAATAGTCAATCGCGTCCTTTTTTGTTCAACTGAAAGCAGTCGCGGAACCCACCTCGCAGACACCTTGTGGAAACCCAACTCGTTGACAATGATGTTTTGAGTTCGTTCATAAGAGATGCCTATAATCTCGGCTATCTCTCTAATTTTTAATCTGCGGTCTCCCATTATTAAATCAAGTACTTTTTTAATATTTTCGTCAGTAGTTGACGTCGAAGGCCTTCCAGAGCGGGGTTCATCTTTCACACTCTCTCTATCACGTTTAAATTCTGCTATCCATTTTTTGACGGATGAATATGACAGAGCACAATCGCCTAATGTACTGACCATGTCATCATGGATGGCTTTTGATGATAGCCCCTTCTTATGGAGGTACTTAATGACGGCACGCTGCTCGATTTGCTCCATTCGCGGAAATTATGTCCGATTACTTTGTTAATAAATTTATAAAATCACAACTAATTATCGCACACGTTTCGAACTTCACACAATGAACTAGTCTGAACTGAACTAAATAATGTGGGTAGATTTGATTTTTAGAATTGAATGGATCTGTGTTAGGCCGAGTACTTTTCAATCCACCCTCGTATATACATCTGTAGGATTTAGCCTGCTCGAGAATGATATAGAATACAGTATACAGTAAGAAACGTTTTATCTCGGTATCTTTGTTTTGCGTTGCTTTAAACATGGATAATATAACTGTTGAAATAAACAATTGAAAAAACTAACAAATCAATTAAATGAATAAAATTACCATATTGAATGAAATTTTCATATCCAAACCATTCATAACAATCCACGAATGCATAAATTACCGATTTATATTAATAAGTCGTGTTTAAGCCATCTAGCATCTATTTCACATAACATCTTGAGGATCATCTAATATTTCTTCGATAAAATTACTTGTCCTGTATACAATGTAGTAGATGGCGTTATTACAAAGCAATTTTACTCACAGTTTTCTGAGGATTTCATTTACTTCTACCGCGTGTGAACTGCTGAATGTTTTTTAATTTATTTATATAGCAGGAAAATTTGAAAATTAAAACTTTTCAACAACATTTTTCTTTTTTTATTATATTTTTATTATTTTTCAATCATTGATTTATAACCTAAATAAAGTCCACGACTACAAGGTCCAAGGATCCCTGCGGTCGGTGCTAAGTTCTGTAAGACCCGCCGCAGAAGAACACAAAAACTCTCCGATCACACTCTTAATCTCATTGCTGATAGACAGGAAATGAAGCTGCAGTCTTCAGTACATTTTATAGCGTACAGGCAACTGAACAGACAGATCTCCAAATGCATGCGGCGGGACTTACGCAACTTCAATACAGCTCGTATTGAAGAAACGATCGAGCGGAACCAGGGCTACAAAGTCTTTGCTAGAGATCTGTCTGCCAGAAAGAGCCAACTGTCGAAGCTGAAGACCGAATTTGGCAGCGTCGTCTTTTTTATATGATACGGGTAACAAAAGACCACACAGTCCACCTGATGGTAAGTAGTTGTTGTGGCCCATAGAGATCTACATCTATCCTCGATTACGAATCAAATTGCAGATGTGTTGTCACCTTTGAGGACTAAGATGGACCAGGACAGCAGCGTTAAGCTGCTATTTTACGCTGATATTCTGTGAGAGCGTGTTCCTTCCCCGGTCGAGCCGACCCATTCGTGCTACAACTATACAAATAATATAGCTGCAGCATGGCTCTACCACGTAAACGTGTCTCCGAGACACCTGAGATTTTGAGTAAGATTGAGAGGTTCTGTGAGCAGTTGTACACATTATCGTTGGAGCCACATGCAAGTGTGAGTAACAATCCGAGAGCAAGTCTTGTCCGACACTATTCCGATGATATTCCGGACGTCAGTCTGAGCGAGATTTGAATTGACCAAGACCATAAAAACGGCAAGGCCCCAGGCGAGGATGGAATTACAGCGGAGCTTCTGAAACGATGGAAAACCGCTACTTGAAATCCTTCAGAAGATATTTAATTCCGTCCTCAATGGTGGCACTACACCGGAGGCGTGGAGCAGAAGTGCGATGGTGTTGTTCTTCAAGAAAGGCGACAACGCTCTCTTGAATAACTACATACCAATTTCCTTTCAGAGCCACGTCAACGTGCTGTTTTTGAAAGTCATTACGAATCGACAACTTCCAGCCTACCGAACAAGCCGGTTTCCGAAAAGGCTTTATCACTATAATGCAATTTGCCGAAGGGTATGTATGTGGTCTATGGACCCTTCGGCAAATTGTACAGAAGTCCGAGGAGTACAATTTGGCACTTTGTCTGGCGTATGTGGACAATAAGAAAGCCTTTGATACCGTCGAAATTTGGGCGGCGCTGTAATCCCTCCAGTAATGCCAAGTGGACTGTTACTATATCGAAGTGCTGAAGTGTTTGTACAGTAGGGCTACGATGGCTGTCTGAGTACAGAACCAGAGTACGAAACCTATCCAACTGCAGAGAGGTGTAAAGTGTAAGAAAGGGTAACGTTATATCGCCGAAACTCTTCACCGCTGCATTACAAGACGTTTTAAGCTACTGGACTAGAAATGATATGGTATTAACACCAACGGCAAGTACATCACTCACTTTCGATTTGCCGATAATATAGTTCTTATAGCAGAATCGCTGGAGAACTTAACCGCTATGCTCAATGACCTCAATAGTACCTCCCAACGGATATGTTTTAAGATGAACATCGACAAAACAAAGATAGTTGTTGGGAGCACTAAGCTCTAAGTTGTTGACGAGTATGTTTACCTGGGACAAAAAGTCTGACTAAGTTGGACTTAAACTTCGAGAGAAGAGGACCGAGAGGTCAATCGACGAATTTAACTCGGCTGGGCAGCGTTCGAAAAATTACGGCACATCTTCTCGTCAGGTATATCTCAAAACTTGAAAACAAGACCTTACAACCAGTGCGTGTTGCCAGTGATGACTTATGAGTCTGAGACGTGGTCCTATACTGCTGGCCGTATGAGGACACTCAAGGTCACTCAGCGAGCTATGGAGAGGGCTTTCCTCGGAGTTTCTCTGCGTGATAAACTTAGAAATGAGGATATCCGCAGTAGAACCAGAGTGACCGACATAGCCCAACGGATTAGTAAGCTGAAGTGACAATGGGTCGGTCATATAGCTCAAAGAACCGACAATCGATGGGGAAAAAGGTTCTCGAGTGGCGGACCGACGGACGAAGCGTAGGGCATCCCCCCACTAGATGAAGTGAGGACCTTGTAAGACATGCAGGAGGTCGATGGATGCAGGTGGCTCAGGACCGTGTTTTGTTGCATTCCTTGGGGGAGGCCTATATTCAGTAGTGGACTTGTGAAGGGCTGTAATGATGATGATGATGATGACTGCAAGGTCTGGTCAAGGTCTGTTTGCTTTTCTCATAGAATATCTCACAGGTGGAATATTTGCCATAGTTGGCAGGTGGTTTGGCAATCGTAATGTTTTATTATATAATAAGGGCAAAAATAATAAATAACAAACGAGCACACAGTCCAATTGATAATAAGTGAATGTTGTTTTTTTATGCTGTTCGTATTTTGTGAGAGCGTGATATTTCCCTAGTGTAGCCAAGCCATACGTATTTACTATATAGCTGCAGTATGGCTTCAACGCGTATAAAACTTGAGTTGTATAAAATTTTTCAGTTTTTATCAGGAAGATGCATCTGATTATCTCCTGTTTTATTACCCGCTGTCGCATCATACAACACCTACGAGGAAGTAGGAGATAGTTGATTCTCTTATGCTGCCACTAAACGGCAATTTATTTTTACCGTGCGGTGCGGTAAGAAATGTCAGAACAATATTACAACTTTAGATAGATGGTTATCTATCGGAAAATACTAACGATCTCATTTACGAGCACAATGTCCAATTACCGTTTGAAATCTTTTGCAGTTTTGCCCGTGTCCTTCTCATTTTATGAAAAATAGACGCTTTGGGTGATTATTTCTGGAGATTAAATTTATTAGATTATTTAGATTAGCGATTATTTTGGGGGCACTACCGTGCCCCTGCCAAGTCGAGCAAAAAAGCGGCACGGCCGTACTATCCTTTTCTCGAAGCAATTCAGGCCATTTTCAACCCCCTATAACTTCGTTGTGGATAAAACTAGAAGCCTGAATTTTCAGTAACCAAGCATGAATTGTATAATCACGGTATATTTCAAATTTCATTCAATTTGAACCAGTAGTTTAAGAATTATAACTAGTCAAAGTTTCTTAATTTTGTCACTCACTGACTGAGCGATCATCAAAACTCTAAGGTACTTATAGCAGATGTAGACTCACAACATCTTATAGTGACCATATCAATATTAAAATTTTTTTATGTTTTAAATACATAGATTGACTTGGCAATCGCACTAACCAATCTAATTTAATATAATATGTATTACTTGTGAGATACATTGTGTTTTCATGCGATGGCCAAGTCAATCTATTTATTTAAAACATAAAAGATTTTTAATATTGATATGGTCACTACAAGATGTTGTTAGGTTAGCTAATTACGTAATAACTTGAGATATAAGGACCCTTAAGTAGAGACTGAATAAATTAACCGACTTGGTATTACATGGATCTCACAACTTTTTACGGTAGAAGAACTGAGTTGCAAGACTTGGTCTTTTTTACAAGGTTTGTTTTTGATGGCATTCATTTTTCCGTTACCACATACCATTCATTTCTGAAATACGCAAATTTTCTCACAACTTTTTTATACCGCCGATTTCAAGGTAAAATAGCATTAATATGTACAACTAAAGCATGTGAAATTACGAGTGTCTGTCTTGTTTGCTAAAGTTGCGAAGCCAGCACGTCTTAAATGGCAATGTAAAAGAAGAAAATACGGTTGACCCCAGGCCATCCCTGGAATTTCCCGCTTATTTCAAAATGCAAAGCGCTTAAATTCCACCTATTATATATATGTGTGATTTTTTTAAAAACAAATAATTTTGAAAATACCCGTATGTTATTTTTTTCAAATTTGAATATTTCCCGAAGAAATCAACCGATTTCGATGAACTCGACGGCATTCCACACATAGTGAATTTTTAACATCAAAAACGATCCAGGAAGAAATAATAAAATATTTTTTTTCGAAATTTTTGGTTAACGATTTATTTTCAATGCATTAACCGATTTTGATGCGCTTTCCAGCAATCGACAGCGTTTTTTGAGTTTAAGAGCTGATAAGATGGAATTGATGGTTACATCTGTTTAAAAGTTATTTCAAAATGACATTTTTAAGCAAATATTATTTCTAAGATTTCTCAAAATCTACTGGTCCGAATCGGTTCAAATGGTATATATAGATCTTTATTTAGTGAAGCCCTTTCAAGCCCTTCAAAATTTATGAGAGGGTTACATATATATCCCTACACACACTCACACACATACACATATATACATACAGACATAGTAACATCCTCGTAGGAATAGTTTAAAATAGCTCCTTAGGACTTCAATACGTTGAGATCTGACGAAACTTCGATTTTCAAAAACTGGGGTGAAACCAATAACTTTCCGATTTTTTGAAAATTATTGATTGTCATAGTGGGAAGTTAAAAAATTGATGAACATTCATAAAGTATCGATTACTCATTATTTCCCACATGAAGATATATATTAGGTACGTGTAATAGAAAAGTAACAACTTTGATCAAGACGATTTAATTCATCCATATATTTGTTACAGGTTATATCATCGTTGTCATCGAACTTTCTCCTACTGGATATTGGGATGGCAGTCAACTTCACAACTATAGCATTACCAGTACTGCTTAACGCACCTGATGGATTATCACTTAATGATATTCAAGCGTCTTGGTTTGGTGAGTTTTTTTAAAGGCGTAGAAAAACCATACGCCGATCATCTGATGTAACCTGGTGGAAAGGGAAGCAAGCTCATGCAGCATCATGTCATTTCTGTACACGCTTTTATTTTACATTCAATAAGGTTCATGCCAGATCGACATCCGTAAAAACTTAATATTAACTTGCTTATTAGTTGAAAATGTACATACTCAACTCTCAAGCTTGTCACCCATAGTGGAAGACAGATACTATAGACTTCAATTTGTCACGGTTCTGATACACCTCTCTGGTCTCCTTCACGTCCATATATCTACGCATTCATGATAGTCTTAGTTTGGCCCATCTTTAAAATATAGCCAATAATCTGTTAAAGTAAAATTCCATCTAAGGTGTCCTTTGCCGACTTTGCCACTCATTTCTGCAGCATTAATTAGCTTTATCACTCTTTTCTTATTCATTCTTTCTACAAAAACCACTGAAGTATTCCTGCCTTAATCCTGGTCACAAGATTATTTTTATATAAAATTGAAATGATGAACAAACTTACAGTATACCTGGTGGTAAGTGGATACTGCAGAAATCAGAATCAAAATCAGGAAGCAACATAATTATGGTGTAGAAAAAATATAGCGCTCAAGCTTATTACATCATATTTAAATAAAATAACACAAAAACATAGCACGATACTGCGGGGAGTAGGACTGTATGATAATTTAGTTACTAGTTTTAGTTTTTTTATTATAGTTTGTAATATTGTATATAATAAAATATTGAAAAAAAAAACACAAACAGTTGTGATTAATGGGAGTGGTTCTTCCGGGTTGGTACTATCTAAGAGTTTTCCGTTTTCAACTCTTGGCTTTGACTTAACTTACTTGGTAGGGAAGAATAACTATGATATAGTTTTATTTGTTTATGATACTTCGTTGATTTTCCGACTTAAAAGGCAATTATTAGTATATGAGGAAATGAATAATGTTATATCAAAAGTAGTACACTGGTTTAACGTCAAACATTTGTTTTTAAATTTCAAGCGAGCACGCAGTCAGTTGTAACGGCATGCAAGGACATAATTTGTCGCAAAAAAGACTTAAAATATTGTTAAAATCAAATAAAAATGAAATTATAAAAAGTAAAAACATAACTTAAATTTTATTTGCATCGGTTATGTCTTTGCTTACTTTTTTGCTGGACACATTGCAGCTTGATCTGCATGTGCTGGAACTACTACTTGGCTTCCTTGTTTTATTATCAGTGTCTTCAGCACTCTTCTTCTTGTTTCTTTTGTGTTTTCTTGAAAGGTTTACCATCATAACTCTTCTTTGAACATACTTTTTCTTAGTTCAATTCCTTATTCACGTAAATATTTTCGTGTTTTCTGTATAACCAATTTATTTGCCCTCAATATTACCATAGCAATAATTCCAGCAACTTCCAAAAGACGAATAAAGAATGGCAATGGTCATCTATTATTATTTCTTGACGTCGTATACATCTTCATTTTTTATAGAATTCATTGACACCACCTATCATTTTATTATAAAAAGTGATGATGCTTGGTTTTTGGATGACATTTGTTAATATTCCAAAAAATAATACCACGGGCTGAGCGCCGCACGTAGCCTTTTCGAGAACAGTCGCGTGGCGTGCTTTCGACGCAAACAAATACAATCTGTGCGTTTCGGAGAGCCCGGGGAAGGGTAGTAAACTTTATATTTCGTGCATAGTGAGACAATGACAGGTTACTAGGGATGGGAAATGCATGCTACCATAAAAAACAATACTATGAACGAAAATGTATCGAGTGCGGTCGATTCGACGCCGCGCGACCGCTTGAAGGCAATAAAACGAAATGTGTATTAAATTCACCAAGGCTAATATTAAATAGTTGAATACCAGTGTGCTTTTAAATAGGGAGAAGGTGAGCTCTGTTGAATCCACTGCTTTTCTCGGAAAGGAGAATAATTTAAAGAAAGAAATACTCACTTTTGCCTCTTATTATATTTACGAAAATTTAATGTAGATAAGTATGTACAAAAAGCAAAAATAGTTAGTTAAACCAGTTACTCAACTCCAAAACGTCAGTAATACCTTCATGAGGCAATGTATCACAACTAATTCCCAGAAAATATTGAATTCCCAAAAAATTACATGTGATCTATATTGAATAAAATGATTCTATTCTATGCTGTTCGGCCACAAACAGCTGCAGTCATCTTCATACAAATAAGGCACAGATGTGTTGTCAGCTCTGAAAACTAAGATGGAATACCTCATAGCTTGTAATTATACTGGCTTCTTTGCGAGCGAAACACAGTAGCGCAAGCACTGCTATATGGCGGAAGAAATTGATAACTATTATTGGTAACTGGGGTGGTACTTATCAAGACGGACTCTTAGCCAGAATAGAAGTCCAACCATCTGGTATAAACTCCTTCTTGCGAACGACACTTTTGTCTTCATCCATCCATTTCAGCCTATAAAAGTCCACTGCTGAACTCCCTCATAAATTGCCTCATACGGGGAATGTTACCATAGTTGCCACGCTTGGCAAGCGATTTGACAACCGCAATTTTATTATCATTTTGATTTATTATCACGAGATGTTCCTGTTTATCACCTGTTTCAATTTCTTACGACACCCACGGGACATTACACAGTACACTTTTATATCAGCACACAATTACTTACCTTATCATCTCATCGTTTCTTACCATACCATTCAGAGTCAGCTTAACATTTTTCTTAATGAGCTCATTTCTATAACATTAATTCTACTCTCATGCTTCTTCTGTCACTTCAAAGTTAATGTATGGTACTAAAGTAGGAACTAACAGAATTACTCGTACTTTTTCGTACTACATTCTGACTTTCTACAATAGAGTGAAGAGCCCATTTTACTCTGTGTCCTGCATTCACTTTTCGTTTTTTATTCGTGCCATTTTATTATTGAGATATTTATAAAGTATTCTCATCTGGTTGGGCTGAATAAATAAGTGTATAAGAGGAAATGATAAAAAACATAAATATATTATATTAAATATACTAACATAAATAAATAATACATAAATTATTATTATTATTATTATTTTATAAGATAAGGGTGACCAACGAACACACCGCCTGCTGTGGCCCATAGAAATCTACATCTATCCTCGATTACAAATCAAAATACATATGCGTTGTCACCCGTGAGGACTAAGATGGAATGCCTTATTTCCAGTAAAATGGGTCTCCGGTTCTCTACACTCACCATACGAAACAAAGCAGCGATAAGTTGCTATTTTATGCTGGTATTCTGTGAGAGCGTGGTCCTTTCCCGGTCGAGCCAACCCGTTTCTGTTACAACTATATAACTAATATTCGGCGGCTCCGTGGCGAAGTGGCTCAGCAGCAATGAGTTGCAGAGTTGGGGGCCCCGGTTTCATGGACACCATGGCTCTACCACGTAAAAGAGTTTCAGTCATGTCTACCATCTTTGCGAAACACACATACCAGATACGTAAAGTAAATATAATGTATGTCCTTAATTTTATTTATGTTATATTTTTAAATAATAATTACAGTTAACATTGAAATAATATCAACAGTACGCTTAACATCTTCGAAAATACAAACTATTTTATTTACTTTTCAGGCAGTCTCTTATTTCTCACGCAACCCTTTGGAGCGGTCTTCTCTGGTCCTATCGTAGATTATTTTGGAAGAAGGCGGGCGAATTTCTTAGTTAATTTGCCTCATGTAATTGCTTGGATACTTATGTACTTCGCGTGGAATATACCTACACTGTTTATAGCAACCGCTTTACTGGGAATAGGAATTGGTATAATGGAAGCACCTATAACCGCTTATGTGGGAGAAATAAGGTATGAATTGAAATAAAATCTCTGTACAATTCCGACATAAGAAATTAAAACTTTACATATCACTATGTAATTATATTATGATTAGTGCAATAAAGTATGATATGTATTCCAAAGTTAGATTACTAGTTATGTAACCTAACTTTGACATAATATGTATTATACATCGTAAGCTTTATATAGCGAAGTTCTATTTAACGGAAACCTCCCTAAAACGTTGAAATTGCTGAGGTTTCTTTGGTTTACATTGTTACACCTACATTGGAATGCTCTCTATAGCGTTGCAACCACTCTCAATAAACAATAATTTCACCACAGGGATATACACAACTCTGCTGGGCAACGTTCAGGAAATTACGACACAACTTCTATTCAGATATATCTCAAAACTTGAAGACGAGAGTGTACAACCAGTGCGTGTTGCCAGTGATAAATCTGAGACGTGGTCCTTCACTGCTCGCCATATGAGGAAGCTCAAGATCTATGTTCGGAGTTTCTCTGCATGATAAACTTAGAAATGAGTGTATCCGCAGTAGAACCAGAGTAACGGACATAACCTAACGGGTTAGTAAGCTGAAGTGGCAATGGGCCATATAGCTCGAAGAACTGACAACCGATGGGAAAAAAGGTTCTCGAGCGGCAGCCTCTTATCGGTAGCGGAAATGTAAGGCCCTACTAGATGGAGTGACGACCTGGTGATACATGCAGGAATTCTATGGATGCAGGTGGCTCAGGACTGTGCTTTGTGGCAATCCTTGGGGGAGGCCTATGTTCATCAATGGACTTGTGAAGGGCTGTAATGATGATGATGATGATGATGGTGAACATTAATTTTACTGACTTTTAAACACAATATTGCTATAGAGTTGAAATATTTCATACGTACAATGGGATCCTTAGAAATGTATTCATTTGTTTTTCGTAATTACCTAGCACGTGTTTACTTACTTTACTTCTTGCTATCGACTTATTGCTATGGGTTGTGTATCTTATTCTTAGTTGCTTTCAAATTTTTAAACTGTAAACATGAACAGTAAAAGAAATAATTTCTGTATTGACAAAAAAGTGTCATTAGTTCGCGCGATAGAAAACGGAGAACGAAAAAGTGACGTTACAAAACATTTTGGATTCAGTCGATCCACTGTGTCTACCATTTGGAAAAACAAAATTATGTATATTGTTTTCTTTTACCCTCCATTTGGCCAACATTTTTTTAACGTATGCCCGGACCCTTCAATTTTTGTGTGTATATGAAAATCTATATTTTAAGTCAAAAAACGACTAGAGACATGAAAATGATTTATGCACTGTTCACACTACATAGATTATCTGTGTTAGGTTTCATCGAAATCAGACAATTAGGTTTAGAGGAGATATCAATAAAAATTGCATCACAGTCGGAGATAAGTGGGGAAGTTTTAAAATTCGACTGAATTTTTTGTAATGATTGGATTATATTTAGATATGGCTCCATTTAAAACTCTACCCTAAGCCTGGCAAAATAGAAGTTCCACTCGAAATGGTGAAAAATACCTTTTAATAAAAAGAAACTAAAAAGAATAATATAATTTCACATTTTGAAGTTGGAGATTAAATTACATTATGTATTGTCACCGACTACATAATGTGAAAATATTTTTAATAAATTTAATTATTTTAAGTCCTTTGAAATCGGCTTTTATTAAAAGTAAAAATTAACCGCTCAGAAAAAGTACGATGCTGCCAATATCAGCAATTTATATAAAATTCCTCATAAAGATTAGAAAAGTTAGGTTTTTATAAAAAAAAAACAAGAAGTAACAGTTAGAAGCAATAATGATGCAATAATGAGCTAGATGGCGCTTGTAAAGGAATCACTTGTTTTGTTGCGGTGTCAGTAAAAATTAAAATGAATATAGTTTTATTTCACAACATTTTACAAAAGTGTGTTTAATTTAAAGAAGAAGTCAAACATATAACCTGTGAGTGTTATCCAACTACGTATTAAAGAACTTCTTAAGTTGTTTCATACTAAAATTTTCAACCAAGACGTAACTGAATTTAGTGCTCAAAATTTTTATTTTTTTTTATAGGAGAGGGGGCAAACGAGCATGCGACTCACCTGATGGTAAGTGACTACCGCTGCCCATGAACAACCGCAACAATACTCGAAAAAATAAAGCTACATCCCAATACATAAGTAAAATAATTACAAAATCAAATAATATAACTAAAACAACATGGCATATCATAAATAATGGAGGGGGGGGGGGTTGCTCCTCGCCGGAAGATCCCAGCGATGTTGCTGATTCTGTTGCTGATGTGGTATTTCAGGGTATGAAACTTTTTATTCCATACTCATGCCCATCGGAGGCAGATCTCAGCCATGGTTTGGTCACTCCTGTTAAATAGCATCACGCTAAAAGCAGGAGTGCTACCGAGCCTGGGCTGACGCATCGACGTCTCGGGATGTAAACACCAGCGCTCTTAAATATAAGTATAATTCCGCCTCCAGGTGCTTCAAAAGAGTCATTGCCAAGACAAGGTCTGAGCACATCGGCAGAATTAGCGAGAAGCTAGTACCTTCCTTCGGGAACCCGTGCATTCTAGTCTCTCGTCAAGGCTGTCCAAGGGAACTTCTGTCAGCCATCTTTTCCATCTCTGCACAAAGAGGACGACTCACTGACCCATGCTGTAAAGAAGAAAGCCGATTTTTAGGCTCTCTCTTTGCGTCCAACTCGATTCTCGATGTCGGTGCAGCACACCGCTGATGTGAGGGTTCCATGACGGATGTGAGGTTTCCACACCGCTCGATTCGTAAAACACGTCTCTCCCTGGACGTCAGCAAGTCGATGACTGATGGCGTCCTTCCCATTGTTCTGAAGACGTATGCTCCGGAGTAGGCACCGATTTTAACGCGTCTTTTCCGGTACTCCTACTCCCAAGGCGTAGTCCCGAATTCATGGAAGACAGCTTTGCCCTACCCGATAACTAAAAATGGTGACCGCTCCGACCCGTCCAACTACAGGTCTATCGCGATCACCTCCTTGTTCTCTTAAAAAATGGAGTCCATTATAATCTGCCAGGTCATGAGGTACCTTGAGGGTCACCAGCTGAATAGTGACCGCCAATATGGTTTTCGTCGGGGTCGATCAGATGGTGATCTTCTGATCTACCTGACTCATAGATGGGCGGAGGTAGTCGAGTACAAGGCGGAGACATTGGCCGTTAGTTTGGAAATAGCGAAGGCCTTCGATCGGGTCTGGCACCAAACGCTTCTTTCGAAGCTCTGGGGGTTTGCCGAGAAATTGTGCAATTGAATCACCAGTTTCCTTGCTGATCGGAGCATCAAGGTCGTAGTAGACGGTACATGCTCTGATTAGAAGCCTACTAACACTGTTCCACAAGCCTGCGTGCTATCAACAACGCTGTTTCTTTTACATATCAATGATATATTGCAAACTGGTAACATTCACTGCTATGTAGAAGACAGTACTGGTGATGCCTTATACACCGGCCGTGCCAATATTTCTCGGGATAAAATCTGGTCCAGTTCAATCCCCAGAAAACACAAGTTTGCGCGTTTATCGCTAAAAGGGAACCCTTTGTCGTATCTACTCAGTTTCAAGGCACTTCCCTTGCTGCCTCAGCTAGCATCGGAATCCTCGGCGTCGACATATCGAATAGTGTGCAGTATCGTGGTCACTTGGAAGGGAACACCAAATTGGCCTCTAAAAAGCTTGGCGTGCTCAGCAGAGTGAGACAGTATTTCATGTTGGCACTCACTTGCAACTTTACAAAGCGCAAGGTCGGCCTCACATGGAATATTCTCTTCTCTGGGCCGGGGCACCCCAGTACCAGCTCCTTCTATTTGACCGCATTCAGCGCAGAGCGGTTCGAATTGTTGACGACCGGGCTCTTTCTGATCGGCTCGATTCTTTGCATTTTCTGTAGAAGCTACCACGGGGAGTACTCTGAGGAAATTTTTGGATTAATTCCTTAGCGGTCTACCGTTGTGCATTTTACTAGGATTTTTTTCCTCGTACAACTTCTCTGTTGAATTGTTTACCATCGGCAATTTTTCGGGACCGATAAGACTTAGGAACCTTTAAAAAAAGAGCTTAAACCTTTCTATAAGGCCGGAAACGCATCTGTAGTTCCCCTGGTGTAGCGGTTATTAATAGGTGGCGGTAGTCACTTACCATCAGGTACGCCACATGTTCCTTTGCCCCCTCTTCTATAAAATAAAATAAGGAAACCGGTAAAACAAAACTAAAAGAAAAGAAGTACTGTTTGAAGATGATCGCTTAATTACTTCTAATTTGGATGTCGCTGACGCATTTAGTTATTTCTTTGCTAATGTTAACAGCACCACAACAGAATCACTAAAGTAATCTTGTTAAGTTGCTATACAAGTACTGTAAGCCTATAAAGCAAAAAGTACTCAGAAATTTAGTTTTAATTCTTTTAATGTGTAGAAAACTGAGGACTTATGGGGTTTTGCAGTGAAAATATTTAGTTCTGTTATTAAAGTTTGTTACCTCTGTCCTTGCTTTTATCTTCAATAAGTGTAAAGAACATAGATTTTTCCCTGATTTAATTAAATGGAGCAAAATAGCACCTTTATTCAAAGCAGTGGATAAAAAGAACCCATCAAACTTTAGAACAGTTACAGTTCTACCTGTATTCAGTAAAATATTTGAAAACATAATGTTAAATCAACTAATCACGTACTTCAACTTTAACACGGATTTCTAAAAGTCAGATCGACAGCCGACGCTGGTTCTTCACTGATCTAACATATTTTCGATTCATGGGAAAATAGAACGCGATAGGCGTGTTTACGATTTATCCAAAGCATTCGATTGTGTTGACCACGCTACCTTACTTCTGAAATGAAATCACTACGGGATTGAGGACATGGCTCTCATTATATCGCGTCATATCTTAGTGAGTAAACTCAGACAGTAGAAGATAATAGTGTTAAGTCACAACATTCTAAAATAAAAGGCAAGGCTCGATCTTAGGGCCATTTTTGTTTCTGTATTACACAAATGACCTCCCGTATGTTATTCACTACATGTAACACCTATGTGACATTGTACTGTTTGCTAACGACACATCTCAAGTTTTTAAGATCGACAGAAAAACCACAATTTTGACGACGTAAACAATACTCTTGTGCGAGTCTCAGATTGGTTCACAAAGCTTTAGCACTTAAGTCTACAGTAAATATTAAATTCTGTTTTCCAAATGTGAAGAGCGTTGACTATAATATCATTTTAAATAACACCAAATTAGATATTATGCAGCCCAAAAAAATTGTAGGAATTACTCTAGATAATAAACTGCATTGGAATTATCACATATCTTCACTTAACAATAATCTGTGTCAGCAGTTTTCGCTATAAGAAAAATATTGGTAAATCCAATTGAGCATACCTTAAGCGCATTAAAAAAATAACGTATAACATCATCATTACAGCCCTTCACAAGTCCACTGCTGAACATAGGCCTCCCCTAAAGAATGCCACAAAGCACGGTCCTGAGCCACCTGCATCCATCGACTTCCTGCATATCTTACCAGGTCGTCACTCCATCTAGTGGGGGGACGCCCTACACTTCGCTTGCCGGTACGAGGCTGCCACTCGAGAACCTTTCTTCCCCATCGGTTGTCGGTTCTTCGAGCTATATGGCCGGCCCATTGCCACTTCAGCTTACTAATCCGTTGGGCTATGTCGGTCACTCTGGTTCTACTGCGGATATCCTCATTTCTGAGTTTATCACGCAGAGAAACTCCGAGCATAGCCCTCTCCATAGCTCGCTGAGCGACCTTGAGCTTCCTCATACGGCCAGCAGTGAAGGACCACGTCTCAGTTCCGTAAGTCATCACTGGCAACACGCACTGGTTGTACAATTTCGTTTTAAGGTTTTGAGGTATGTCTGACGAGAAGATGTGTCGTAGATTCCCGAACATAACATATATAACATAATTATACGGAATTATTAAAGTAGTTTAAATACATTTCGACAGCACTATCGGCTTCAACACCCTCGAAAACCATGAAAATGACACCCATGGTGAAAAAATTGATACCTATTGCAGCCGCCATCTTGGATTTACATTTCGACAGCACTATCGGCTTCAACACTCTTGAAAACCATGAAAATGACACCCGAGATGAAAAAGTTGGTACCAACTTCAGCCGCCATCTTGGATTTACATTTCGACAGCACTATCGGATTCAACACCCTCGAAAACCATGAAAATGACACCCAAGATGAAAAACTTGTTATCTATTGCAGCCGCCACCTTGGATTTACATTTCGACAGCACTATCGGCATCAGCACCCCCGAAAACCATGAAAATGACACCAATGATGAAAAATTTATATCTATTGCAGCCGCCATCTTGGATTTACATTTCGATAGCACTATCGGCTTCAACACCCTCGAAAACCATGAAAATGACACCCATGATGAAAAAATTGGTACCTACTTCAGCCGCCATCTTGGATTTACATTTCG
Organism: Parnassius glacialis; assembly: GCA_033319125.1. Lineage (NCBI taxonomy): Eukaryota > Metazoa > Arthropoda > Insecta > Lepidoptera > Papilionidae > Parnassius > Parnassius glacialis. The sequence goes on along the minus strand of JAVANC010000025.1, from coordinate 23,053,066 downwards.
ACAGCACTATCGGCTTCAACACCCTCGAAACCCATGAAAATGACACCCATGATAAAAAAATTGATACCCATTGCAGCGGCCACCTTGGATTTACATTTCGACAACCCTATCGGCTTCAACTCTCTCGAAATCCATGAAAATGACACCCATGATGAAAAAATTAATACCTATTGCAGCCGCCATTTTGGATTTACATATCGACAGCACTATCGGTTTCAACACCCTCGAAAACCATGAAAATGACACCCAAGATGAAAAAATTGATATATTTTGCAGCCGCCATCTTGGATTTACATTTTGACAGCACTATCGGCTTCAACACCCTCGAAAACCATGAAAATGACACCCATGATGAATAAATTGGTACCTAATTCAGCCGCCATCTTGGATTTACATTTCGACAGCGCTATCAGCTCCAACACCCTCGAAAACCATGAAAATGACACCTACGATGAAAAATTTTATACCTATTGCAGCCTCCACCTAGGATTTACATTTCGACAGCACTATCGGCTTCAGCACCCTCGAAAACCATGAAAATGACACCCATGATGAAAAAATTGATACCTATTGCGGCCGCCATCTTGGATTTACATTAAGACAACCCTATCGGTTTCGACACCCTCGAAAAGCATGAAAATGTCACCCATGACAAAAAAAATTATACTACTTACTTTTAGTACGTACTACTATTATTTATTCTGTACTTTTAAATATTGTAATAAAAAAATCTCTTATTATTATTATAATCAAGTATTTAAGAAATTTGGTTATTCGAATATTGTGTATTTGTACAGCGATCTTTTTGAGCCGCTGAAAACAACCGAAACAATGTCCACTCACGACCAACTCACGACGGCGACTGAAGCCGAACTAAACTTAATACAAAGGTACTCTGTGAACTAAACTACTCTGTGGCTGTAGATCCCCATTTACAGAAACAATTTATATACGAGGCAAGCAATTCAACGAAAATTTCGCCATTTTGGAGCCGAAAAAAATTAATTATAGCTAAACAAAACAAAATTACACTGCCTTTTACATTCAGTGGCTTCCCACATGATAGATGAAGAGATTAAAAAATAGATTGAGTTAAACAATTGATATTTTCAAAAGTTATAGTGTTTACAAGCCACAGGGACATGATAAATCCACACCATAAGCCACTAAAACCCTTTTTTTATTTAAAAATAGCAATTAATCGATTTAAAAAAATTATTAATAAGTTCAACAATCATTTATCTTTCTAACAATGTGATTTTTATATCATTTATATGTATAATACGATTGCTAGATACGATTTTATTCGATAAAATGTTAGAATTTTAATTTTTAGGCGATAGTAGAACATTACCTTGCGCTTTCGCTTAAGGTATGCAAAAATAGTGATATATATGATGTAACCAAAATAATGAATTCTATTTCTATTCTACGCGTCAATATGAACAACTTTTACTATAGATAGACGGAAATTAGGTCATTTGAGCAATACTACGGAAATAAACATTAAATAATATAAAATTAGTTTATATTATAATAAGTTAAATATATTATATTACAAACTATAGTAACAATAAATTCGCATATAAAAATCTCAGCCACAGGGAACTTTATTTTTAGTATACGCGGCAACACTGAATGACGTCATTCTTAGTTTGTGACTTATTTATGGCTCGTGTTATTTTTTTTTACAGGATAAGGGTGAAAAACGAGCACACAGTCCACCTGATGGTAAGTGGTTGCTGCGGCCCATAGACATCTACATCTATACTCTATTACAAATCAAAATGCAGATTCGTTTTCACCCGTGAGGACTAGGATGGAATGCCTCATTTACAATAAAAAGGGCCTCCGGCCACCTGCACTCACCAAGCAAAACGCAGAGGTAAACCTCTACTTCACGCTGGTATTCTGTGAGGTCGTGGTACCACCCCGGTTCGAGCCGGCCCATCCGTGAGACAGCAAAAGCTGCCGCCTGGCTCTACCACTGTTAAAAATGATTTTTTTATGTTGAAATTTGGAAATGTATGATAGTTACTGATAGTATGTGATCCCAGTGTCTTTCTTATTTCTTGTACTTCGGATTATGATCAAAATTTAATAAAACATTCACTCACACGTTGCCTGCAACGCGACTGGCTCGGGTACGCCGATTTCGGCGTAGTACATATTTTAACTGTCAAAGTGGCGTCGTTAAAGCATCACCCTTTTGACCTTTTATTATTTGATTGACTGATGAAGAGGTATCATATCACAAACTATATAGAAACACTAGTATCGTATCATAAAACCATCTATGCAAACAATGCTGTAGTTTTTGAGTTATAAGAAATTGATTATATTAACCGGATAACCATATTACCCTCACGTACTATAGTCAAACTACCTATACAAGGCAATGAAATCTTCTTCACATTAAAAGTTTAATAGCAAACGTAATAAAACATCTTTCAGGTGAACAAAGTAGCGTGCAACGTTTGCTGACGCCCAGGGCCACTCAAGCCCAAAATGCCCTCCCCCTCCCTTTTAGAATAATCATGTATTATTTGAAAACTAATTTTTATCACTTGTAGATATATTATAGTTGTAGCACGAAAGGGTCGGTTCGACCAGGGTAGGACCATGCTCTCACAGACCTCTCTTAATGCTCCTGTTTCGTAAGTGTAGAGAACCGGAGACGGTGACCCTTTTTACCGGAAATGAGGCATTCCATCTTAGTCCTAATCTGCATTTTGCGTCTTAATCGATGATAAATGTAGATGTCTTTGGGGCACAGTATCTATTTACCAATAAAAATTTCAATAAAAAAATATGAATAAATTTTTATAATTTCCCTAACCTTGGCAAGTGTATCCGTGTTCAGTGATGAGTAAAGTAAAGTCACAGCCTATATACGTTCCACTGCTGGGCACAGGCCTCCTCTCATTTCTGAGAGGGTTTTAGGGCAAGCAAGTGTCCGCCGCGCTGCTCCAATGCGTGTTGGCGAACTTTACATGTCTTCGAGATTTTTTCTTATTTCTCAGACCAGTGGCGTAGCGTGCCTTAGGTGAGCCCTGTATCAAAATTTGTTGGGGGGCCCCAATGAAGAGTAAAGATTTCATAATATTGGTAAATCCAATTGGGCATACCTTAAGCGCATTAAAAACATTACGTATAACATGATTATACGGAATTATTAAAGTAGTTTAAATACATTTCGACAGCACTATCGGCTTCAACACCCTCGAAAACCATGAAAATGACACCCATGATGAAAAAATTGATACCTATTGCAGCCGCCATCTTGGATTTACATTTCGACAGCACTATCGGCTTCAACACTCTTGAAAACCATGAAAATGACACCCGAGATGAAAAAGTTGGTACCAACTTCAGCCGCCATCTTGGATTTACATTTCGACTGCACTATCGGATTCAACACCCTCGAAAACCATGAAAATGACACCCAAGATGAAAACTTGATATCTATTGCAGCTGCCACTTTGGATTTACATTTCGACAGCACTATCGGCATCAGCACCCCCGAAAACCATGAAAATGACACCAATGATGAAAAAATTTATATCAATTGCAGCCGCCATCTTGGATTTACATTTCGATAGCACTATCGGCTTCAACACCCTCAAAAACCTTGAAAATGACACCCATGATGAAAAAATTGGTACCTACTTCAGCCGCCATCTTGGATTTACATTTCGACAGCACTATCGGCTTCAACACCCTCGAAAACCATGAAAATGACACCCATGATGAAAAAATTGATACCTATTGCAGCCGCTATTCGACACCCTCGAAAAGCATTAAAATGTCACCCATGACAAAAAAAATATACTACTCACTTTTAGTACGTACTACTATTATTTATTCTGTGCTTTTAAATATTGTAATAAAAAAATCTCTTATTATTATTATAATCAAGTATTTAAGAAATTTGGTTATTCGAATTTTGTGTATTTGTACAGCGATCTTTTTGAGCCGCTGAAAACAACCGAAACAATGTCCACTCACGACGGCGACTGAAGCCGAATGTGTTCTGTGAGCCGAACTAAACTTAATACAAAGGTACTCTGTGAACTAAACTACTCTGTGGCTGTAGATCCCCATTTACAGAAACAATTTATATACGAGGCAAGCAAATCAACGAAAATTTCGCCATTTTGGAGCCGAAAAAAATTAATTATAGCTAAACAAAACAAAATTACACTGCCATTTACATTCAGTGGCTTCCCACATGATAGATGAAGAGATTAAATAATTTAAAATTAAAAATTTTGTACAGCCGACTTCAATATAGGTTATTTGAGAATAACTCAATAACCATTGGTCTGACCTTGATCAAATTCATACGGGACCACACGAGAACTATCAGCTTTCATATAAGAAAAGAATCATCGAAATCGGTTCGCCCAGTACAAAGTTATGAGGTAACACACATAAAAAAAAAAAAAAAAAAAACATACATTCGAATTGAGTACCGTCTCCTTTTCGGAAGTCGGCAGAAAATAGATTGAGTTAAACAATTGATATTTTCAAAAGTTATAGTGTTTACAAGCCACAGGGACATGATAAATCCACACCATAAGCCACTAAAACCCTTTTTTTATTTAAAAATAGCAATTAATCGATTTAAAAAAAATTATTAATAAGTTCAACAATCATTTATCTTTCTAACAATGTGCTTTTTATATCATTTATATGTATAATATGATTGCTAGATACGATTTTATTCGATAAAATGTTGGTATTTTAATTTTTAGGCGATAGTAGAACATTACCTTGCGCTTTCGCTTAAGGTATGCAATTAAGCAGTTAACTAAAATCGACACTGCAAGACTGGTCTACTTAAGTTATTTTCATATTCTATTGTCATATATAATACTTTGTGTGGCAAATCATCTGACATTGAATCTATATTTGTCATTCAAAAAAGAGCTATACGAGCAATTATTTACAATTTAAACTGACGAGAATCTTTGAGAGAATTGTTTATAGAAATTAACATGTTGACTGTAGCTTCGTAGTATATCTACTCGAAATAAAAAATGATTTATGTATATAAAAATATTTCATTATTTAGAATAAAAAGTGACATTCATAAAATAAAAACTAGAAATAAGCATAAATTTGTGGTTCTTTCCGTTTCCGTGTACGCTTCTTCAATAAGATAACCAAAGATCTACAATCGAAATTTAATAAGATATACCTAACGTAAACTCGCCAAAGATATTTCGTCGTAGCTCTTTTTCTCTGTATGAGTATAGTGTGAACACTAGGTAACAATTATTATTATTATTATATGTTGACGTTTATAAGTGCTTTGTTTAAAGTCTACATGCTCAAGATATTTGATTTCATTTAATTTTTTACTCATATATGTATTTAATTTTCAATTTATTTTCAGCGAACCGTCAATACGCGGTGCACTATGTACCTTCACTCAACTATTTCTATCACTGGGTACATTTATAATGTTTTTCCTCGGAGCTGTTGTCGACTGGCGCCATGCGGCGCTTATTAGTATTGCGATTCCCATAAGCGCAATGGCTTTAGTGATCTTTGTAAGTAAATTTTTAAATAAAATTACAACACAAATAAGATTACGAATCTCACGTTTTATTCATTCATTACAGCCCATCTCGAGTCCATTACTGAAGCTATGCCTTCCTCATTTTGACTTTACGCAGACAATCTACGTTGTAGAGCCATGCTGCAGCTATATTACGGTTGTAGCCCGAATGAGACGGCTCGTCCGGGGAAGGACTACGTTCTCACAGAATACGGGTGTTAAATAGTAGTTTAACACTTTCACTGTCCGGTTTTCAGATACAATAGTAAGGCAATAGCAATGACCTATATGTAGTATACGGGACAGCGAAAGGGTAAATGCTGCTGTATTTTGTATGATGACTGTAGAGAACCGGAATCCCTTTCACTGGAAACGGGGCGTTCCATCTAGTCTAGTCCTTAGGGCTGACTTGATTCTTAATCGATTATAGATGAAGAAGTGTATGGGTTACAGCATTAACTTATCATCAGTTGAACTGTGTGGTCGTTAATAAACCTTATTATTAAATAATGCGCTGTCTTATTCACGAGGTCTTTTTGCCATGTTCCATACTCGCCTACTACGAAACCCTATACAACATGTATCCCGAGGGTTTTGTAATATGTGTGCGTTGTGTTGGGATCAGGGCAATAATTTCAAGAATGACTGCTCTGAAATTGCCAATAAATCTGTGTTAGAATCTGAAGTGGCATCGGCGTAAAAGATCGGCGTCTTGATGTCGCAAACAGCGAATATTTAAAAGGGCAAAAAACTGTGATGATCTATAACAGTTGCCAGTGTATCATCTCGTATAATCTACCAAATGTAAAAATATCCGCTGTTTATTTCACTTTTAGCGCACGGTGTTCGATGGTGGAAAAAACATTAAAAAACCTGTACTGGGGAAGCGCCGTGGACATTTTTTTGCATAAATACCTTATCAGAAATGAGACGAAGACTGTATCTCGAAGTAAGACGTATCGTTTGTACTTTTATTTAAATACTCAGAACGGTTACGAGGACCTGCTCAGCGTAGTGATTATAGCAAATAAAACGGCAGAAACTCATGTTCAGCAGTAGACTTCAACACTTTCATCTAGTTTTCTGGTGTTCCATTGCTTTCAAGCCACAAAAATATGTGAAGTGAAGAAGATATTTTTAATCGATGAATATTAATATTTTAACTTTAAAGCGGAGCAAACCACCGATAAATGTATTCGGGGCTACCATTCGCTTATATAAAAATCGCGAATAGCTTTTTGTGTGTCACAAAACAAATAATTATATCACTCGTGTATTAGGACAAATTTTAGACAATATTACGCGCTAACATTGGTAGATAATATAATGTTGAACTACTCTCATCACAGTTCTGCACTTTTAAGGTTCCAGAAACACCAGTATGGTTGCTATCACGTGGGAGAGAAAAAGAAGCTTTAAACTCACTCTGTAAGATTCGAGGATGGACTACACCGGATAACGTCAGAAAAGAGTTTGAACAAATAGTTGAGTACAATAGAAAATTACAAAACTGCGTCATTTGCTACAAGTTATACAAACTAGATACACAAACCTGCGAACACTTCACAATGAACCCAATCAGAAGGTAATAACTTTTGTTAAACGATAAAAAGCTACAATGATAACGTCAAAAAATAATTCATATCATAGTCATGGATTTTTTAATACTACCTAATTATAACTAATGATAAATGTAGACCATCAAGATAATTTAAAAAAATCTATTATTGAACATTAGTCACTTCTAAATTGGGTTAATTTTTCATAATTACTGCAAGTTTCTGACAGATTAGCAATAGCTGCTATTAGATAGCATCTAAACATTGTCATCAAATTTAATGACTTACGAAGAAAGTCAGGATCAGCGGATTTTATTTTATAAAACTGAAGTAACTAACGAACTTACAGTTCATCTCATGGTTAGTGGCTACTGCAACCTATTTGCAACCAAGTTCTTACAAAGAAGGGTACAGATGCGTTGTCATCTCTAAGGTCTTAGATGAAATGCCTCACAATTATACTGGCTCTCTTTATTCGTCACGCCAGAACACAAAGGCTTTCTATCTAATACCTACTTACCCAGATGATTTCCTAGACAGAAGAGGAGCCCTACCACTTAGATATTTTGTCGTCATAATACCCACTCATCCACAACCTTAATAGTGCCGCCATTTTGTATTTGTCATGCACGGTGAACCATAGGACGAAATGGCTGTTTCCCTTTATATCTCGAAAGCCTTTGACAGAATTTGTATTGATGTACAAAAATTTTGTATAGCTTCTAGTAAAATTATGCTCTGACCTAAGTGAAAAACTTTTTGAGTGAACACCCGAGTCCTTGTAGTCGACTGCTCGTATAATGCCTCCAAAACTCTTTTCGTGGCTAAGAAACACAAACGTGTCTCTTAGCCGCGAAAAGAAGCTCGTTTAACTTGCCTTCTTCGTTTCAAGACAAATTGTTGGAATATGGTCACGGCCCCTAGTTCATTAAGCCTAAAGACCTTGTCCTTGCGAAGGTGCGGCGGTATTTCACGCTGGGACAACTTCTTACATTATACCAATCATAAGTTTGGTCATGGATTGAGTACTTCTTCAACGACTGTTGTAAAATACAATCTAGCAGCTATGAACTCAGCGGAGAGGAGTACAAAGATTAGTCAGCGTCTATATTTTCTTCTAATTGCAATGTAGCCATGTTTATTTAATTCTTTTAGAAAACAATAAGCCGTGTATTTTTAATTACTTTTACCGTCATTTTTTTCTTTCAGATCAATGTATAAGTTCCGACACGTTATGATTACCAAGGAGACACTGAGACCGTTGATTTTGATAATTATTTACTTCTTGTTCTACATTATGAGTGGTGTCACACCCCTGAAACCAAACTTAGTCAACATCTGCGGTGCTTTTGGTATGGCACAAGATGGAAATGAAATTACTGTAAGTTCCCTCTCGCTTTCTCCATCGTCGATTTTGATTTATGTCGCTTAGGCATGAGGTTTATTGAGGCTTAGAAATGTGGTTTAGCCATGAGAGTTTCTTGATACTGTGGTGTGCCACCATTAATGACTGCTATGTACCATTGTTACACTGCCATACTGGTATGCCACGTGGCAGAACTAGTTACCACTAGCACCCTCTAGTATCAAGTAGCAGAACTAGGACAGTCAAGATCCTTCTATAAATTTCCATGGAAGAATTTTCTAGAACTATCGACACCTAGTCAGTCGGGACCGGTATGCACTCGAACATTCTAGATGTTTCTACAGTAGAAGGTTCTGGAAACTATCTGAGGTCCTATATAAGGCCGGTATAGACCGCGACCAAGGTCAGTATTGAATTGGCAATACATCGAAGTGATACAACTGCGAACTAAAGTGATCAGTAGTACAATTGTGTTTTATAATTAGTGTGGTTTTAAGTTTTAATTGATGTTCTGTAATTAAAGTGTCACTTTTGGTAATTCAATCGGCAGTTTTTAATTGTCTTGAATCCCAAGCTCGTAACAATTGGTGTCAGAAATGGGATCAAATTATGCCGATTTTACCTAAGGACAATATGGAGGGTATTCTTACCTCAAGTCAACGCCAGGAGGAGACGGACCAGAGATGATTTGGTGGTGCAACGCCGCAGACGTCGGAGGGCCAGCTGTCCACCACGGAGACCGTCTCGTCAGCAGCTCCTGCATCTGCAGCACCTGACTTAGGTGCTCTGATGATGATGCTGCAGGAGCAAGCTCGCGATAGGAGGAACAGGCCCGCCGACAGGCGGAAGCCGCAGCTCAAAAGCGATAAGGAAGAGCAGATGCTCCTCACGAAGGACCTTCACGCTGCCTTCGGGAAAGTGATAAGGGAGGTGAAGGATAGGGTTGCTCAACATGACAACCGCCTGTCGGAAGCTGAAACCCTAATCGATCAAGTGAACAATCGGGTTGACAACGTGATGGCTGATGTGAACAAAAAGCTGAACGACCTCAAACTTGGGGATGGAATTACAGCTCCCATGGTTGCTACAATACCTTCGCTACATGAAATTAAAATACCAACGTTCGACGGGACTACTTTCTGGTTGGCGTACAAAATCCAGTTAGAGGCTGTCATGAATTCGAACGGCTGGAATAAAAGTCAGGCTATGATTGCTCTCACTCTAGGCCTGCGCGACCAGGCCTTAACTGTTCTGGAAGCTCTCGGTAAGGAAGTGACTTACGAGCAGCTGCTTGAAGCATTATAGGCGAGATATGGCGACGCTCACCTGGTGCACGTCTTTCGTGCGCAGCTCAAAGATCGCGTGCAATGTGACATCGAAAACCTGCAGCCGTGGGCCCTTGGCGTGGAGAAGCTGGTCCGAAAAGCATACCAGTCTGTACCTGCGCTCATTGTAGTGAACCTTGTGCAGACATTCATCGATGGTATCTGCGATCTTGAAATCAGAGCTGCTGTGATGCAGAGGTACTACGAGACGCTTAAGGACGCCTTGGCCCGTGTATTGGAGGTGGAAGCCGTGCGGCAGGATCATCGTTCCCATCGCGTCAGGGAGGTCGCAGCAGCTACAGTTCGCGACTGCAATAAAAGATACAGCCCAAGGTGCTACGGCTGGGGGGAAAGGGGCCATCTTCGATCTAGCTGCCTAAGCGAACTGTAGACAGGGAAGGTGATTGATCTCGAGAGGGTAGTGCGGCTAATAGCGCCGCCTAGTGCAGTGGAAAAACTCATGGCAACGCAGATGTATTGTCAAGAAGACCTGTTCCTGAAGTTTGCAAGCATTGCTCTAGGCAAGAAGGTAAGGAAGTTGTATCTGTGAGGATGCTCAAGACAGACCAGCTCAGCAATGAGTGGAAGGATAGCCTACAACATGCACAGCAGAAAAATTCGAACATCAAGCCGATTCTAGAATGTATGAAGGTCAATGCTCTTAAGCCCAAGTGGAGCGACGTCTCAGCGATGAGTTCGACCATGAAAAGCTATTGGGCCCAATGGGAAAGCTTTCTGATTCAGAATGGAGTCTGGTGTCGCAAATGTATAAATTGTGCAGCTGTAAAGGGATCTCAGACTCGTGGTGGTGCGTTTAGATGCATTGAAATTGTACAATGTTGGTGCACCATGGGAGAGAATATTCCTTGACGTTGAGGGGCCGTTTCCGGAAAGTGAAACTGACAACAAGTATTTCATGCTTGTGATGGATTACTTCACTAAGTGGCCAGAAGTCTTCGCTATTCCAAATAAAGAAGCTTCAACAGTTGCAGATAAACCAGTTCATGAAGTCTTTTGTCGTTTTGGAGTACCTTTAGAGATTCACATCAACCAACGAAGGTATTTTTAGTCTCAAATATTCCAGAAAACTTGTTGAGTAATGGGTACTCATAAAACAAGAACAACTTTTTACCACTCACAATCTAATGGAATGGTAGAAAGATTTAATCAGCAAAAGCTGTGGAAAATCGGCAACAAGATTGGAACAAGCACATACAACCGTTTTTGTTATCAAATATGTAAGCAAATGCCTGAAAAGATGAAAACCCAGTACGACCGCAAAAAGAACAATAAGGGTTCAACGAAGGTTAACTAATGCGGAAATCTCCTAAGCTTCAAGCTAAATGGGACGGACCGTACCGGATTGTGCCAAGGATCAATGACGTAACCTACCGGGTACAAAAAGGTGAAATAGGTACTCCTAAGATCGTCCATGTGGATCAACTGGCTCGTTATTATGGGCCCGATAATTCTCGAGACGAACATGTCTTAGCGCGCCACCATTAATCACTGGTACATGGCGACTCTAATTACCACTAGCGCCTTCTAGTATCGAATAGCAGGACTAGGAGACTCTTCTACAAATTTCCATGAAAGAACCTAGAACTAGAATTATCGACACCTAGTCAATCGGGACCGGTATGTACTCGAACATTCTAGATGTTTCTACAGTGGAAGATTCTGGAACTATCTGAGGCCCTACATAAGGCCGGTATAGACCGCGACCTGTCGCGACTTAACACTGACCTCTTGTATCGCCAGCTCAACACTGATCCCTGGGTCAGTGTTGAGCTGGCCTGACCCCTGGGTCAGTATTGAGCTAGCAATACAAGCGAATACTTCGAAGCGATACAACTGCGAACTGAAGTCATCAGCAGTACAATTGTTATTTGTTATTTGTGTGGTTTTAAGTTGTAATTCGTGTTCCGTAATTAGTCTCAATTGTCGTAATTCACTCAGTAGTTTTAATTGTCTCGATCCCCAAGCTAGTAACAATACATAATTACTTATAAAAATGTAATTTTTCTTGCTGAAAAGACCATAATATTTATTTAAATAAATTTTTAATCTGGAGGTAGCCGTGGTTAACTATGACATTGGGACGTCGTACACCTCAGTCCCCCCCGTGACCATGGGTGCTGTAAAGTGCTTGAAACGTCGGGAATGTAAAATAAGTTAATATACGCGATAAAATCCGTAAAATTATTTTTAGTTTTATTTAAATGTGTAGTGTTCGCGTAAATATAAGAAATCATTACATAATATTTATATCAATCATTCATAAAATTACAAAGCAGCATAAAAATATATATTTTTTACTACACAGTACTACAGTACTTTTACAATTTATTCGTACGTAATATTATGGAATTCCTGTAGATAAGTACAAGGAGTTTACTTATAAGCGCTGTCCGTTTTCAAGGTAAGCAATGGTAATACGCCTAGTAGATCATTATACTAAACATACCACATAGAGTAGTAACAAGACTTTTCAGATATTCTCCAACTTAATTTATCCCACATCGATTTTGTATACAACAAAAACTTTCGAATAATCCGGAATTATCGAAGTGACAATATGTGTCCCAAATGTTGCTGCAAGCAAATAATGGAATTTCGTCTTAACCTACATCGCGTGTGTGAAGTTAGAGTACACCCAAATAAAAAATTTACAACAATTTGTGTTTCATTACCGACAATTTTTGTTTTTGCACATTTTTGTTACCTTAGCTACCACTAGGGCCGTGCTAGGTCAGGAGCTAAGCGCCCGTCGTAAACTACAATGAAATTGAAAACCAATGAAACTGTTAATTGCATATTTAAGTGCATTAAAATGAAGACTAGCGGATACCCAGCGTGTGCTACTACGCTAAAAAAAGAAACACATTCTGTGTATTTGTAGAAAAAATTTATTGTTTTAATCGTCTAAAACCATCTTCGCATTATTGCCTTTCTAATGAAACCGGTTTGGGGCATATCGCATCGGTTGGATGATTTGTAGTCTACAACGGGTATAGGTAGAAACATTTTTTTGTGTTTTATATATGTACATAAAGGATAAAATCGTGAGGTAGCCTGCATAATTGAAAAATAAAATATTTCGAAGACATACAGTTCGCCAACACGCACTGGAGCAGCGTGGCTATTGATCCAACTGCAAAGCATTTTTGTTGGTTTCTCAGTTTTATTTTCGAGTGGATTTAATGAAGCCAGTTTAGTTACCAGTTACCGTTACAGCATATTATAATTCACTTTTTAACATAGGCCTCCCCCATAGATTGCCTGGATGTATAATTGCCATGGCAAAAAGTTACCAGTAAATGTTATTATTATGGTAGACTTGATTATTAGACTATATTACACCATGTAGAGGATTTTTTGTAAACATTCCATCAAATTAACAAAAACTTCATTCATTTATGTAATGTACTTTCTACGCGACTTCATTCAATGAAGGGGTGAAGCAGTATTTCAAGATTCGTTTGACCGATTCTGATGGAACATTCACATTTCATTCCATTCTATTCTATTCTATTTTATTCTATAGGCTGCTACTTTAAATTTTTAATTGTTTTGTCTGCGGCTGGGGTTCAAACCCAGGAGCCGCGCTTTGATATCACAATCAAATAGTAAAATTAACAACTCTAATACATTTTTGTGCCTTTTCCCAGATATACTTCGGCATCATAAGTATAGTTGCAAGCATCTTCATCATCACTATGATAAGGAAAGTTGGGAAACGTAAAATGGCCATGATAACTATGCTTGGAACAGCCATTTCCAGTACAGCTTTAAGTGTATATGCGAGAAATAATTTAAATGACTCAGTATTTTCCTACGACACCACAACGTTTCCCACGGAACGGAGTTATGTACCTTTGATTTTGTTTTACTTAATGGCTTTTTTTTCTGGAACCAACTTACCATGGATCCTGGTTGGAGAAGTTTTCCCCTTCAGGTAATACTAAAAATTGTATTTTATTTACAAATATTTTTTGCATATAAAATCAACGTAAAACATTTCAGCAATTGATACCCAAATCCAACATAAGCGTAGATCTTATTTGTGTAATATACGGCTTTCAACTGTTAACGATGAATTTACCTTAGTACAATAAATATTATCACCACGTTGAAGATCGATGTAGGTATTCATTGGATATGACATTATCATCAGGAGAAATGTGCGGCAGTTATTCATTCTTGCTTGCAAATAAGGCTTTCCTTTATGGGACCGAAACGACACACGCTTTACCATTCTTACCTTCCAATGTATCTAACAAGCATCCCCCAACCTCTCAACAAATTATCACTCTATCTGAGAGTTGTTCTGTTTAAGTTATAACTACATAAACCTTACTACCTTACTGTCACTATATTACTGTACATCTAGATTTAATCAAGTACACAAAGTTTTACCAAGAATTATGTAGATTAAGTTCACTCACTATCACCATCACTACAGCTCATCACAAGTCAATTTAAAATAGTTCTTATAGCCCTCTTCTGTAAAAGAGAAATAGTAAGTAAGTCATCCGCATTTTCCGATAACATAATCCCATAAAACGTGTTGCCATGGAAATAATAACATATTAGTGAGACTTCTAATCATATTTACTGCATGAGCTGCAGAATTTAGTCTGTTTAGTAGTTTAGATATATGAGGGCACCAATGAAGCTTTCCTATGTGAGTAATGCTTAGAAAATAGTGGAGTTGTTTGTATTATTTAAGTTACTAATAAATTAAATAATACAATCACTAAAATGTATGTGTTTGGTAATAATTATATTTATAAAACGCTTTGAAAATTCTGACTTTCATTATTTAGTTTCTTTTTGTTATTCCATGTTTTCTCGTTATGTGTCTACATTATCTGGCCCACTTTTGGGCACAGACATCTTCATATTTCTAAGAGGGCTTTTTCGGAACAGTGAAGAATTCATAGCGCTGCCACTACTGTGTTTAAACGAACTTATTAACTTTCAACTTTTAAAATTTAGGTTTGCTAACAATGTTTTACTTTACCACCGAGTACGTGGTAAATCAAATTTTGCTATTCCGTTAATTTCGGCGAGGATCTAACTTAGATTTTTCGCGTACTATGCGGGCAACATGGTGTTGAGAGAGTGTCCTATCCGAATTCGTTTAAAACGAAATACCTACAATTTTGTAGTGACAATTGATATCGCGACTTGCAAGGATCGACATTATTTTCAGACCCAAATTGTGAAAAGAACTATCTATTATTTTTCTTCATTGTCATCGGCTCGTGAAACTATACTGTAAACTATAAATATATATATAACATACGGTCTGCCATAGATGTCACGATTGGCAGGCATTGCGTAAAGAAGGTATAGGGACAATAGAAGACATCTCTAACCTTAGTCATTGCTTCCCGTAGATAAAATACTAATAAAGATTCTATACGAACGAAGTCGCGAGCACAGCTATTCTAATATGAATCTATTCGTTCATCTTTTGCCTTGGACTGTAACTTACTATTTTTCATGGTGCCATATAAGAAATTTATATATTTGTTTTGTTTGTTACTGCTTACAAAATTCTTTATTGTAAATGAATATTAAATATAACATATTAGCATATAAGAAATTAAAACGGTATGTGAAATAAGAGTAGAAGGGGATTTAGGGGTTAGTTAGCGGTTGGTTAGTTTAGTAAGGGTCGAGCAAGTAGAAGGGTTTGTGTATTTAGGATGTGTATTAAGCAGAGATGGTAGATATGATAAGGATATAGAACGACGAGTGAACGCAGGAAATAGAGTGAATGGGGCTCTACACTCTATTGTGGGAAATCAGAATGTGTCCAAAAAGGCACGTATGGTAATTCACAATGTTGTGTTAGTCCCTACTTTAATGTATGGTTGTGAAAGTTGGGTGTGGCAGAAGAAGCACGATAGTATAATAAATGCTGTAGAAATGCGGTCATTAAGGAGTATGTGAAGGATGAATCTGAATGACAGGGTCAAAAATTGTTAGATAGAGAGTAGAAAAGTGTGGTTGCAAGATGATGTTGTGACCAGGATTAAGAAAGGAATGCTTCGGTGGTTTGGTCATGTAGAAAGAATGAATGAGGAAAGAGTGTCAAAGCAAATTTATCTTGCAGAGGTGAACGGCAGAGTCGGGAAGGGACGCCCTAGGCGAAAGTTTATCCACCAAGTTGGCGATATATTGAAAATGGGCCAAATTGAGTGTACCTTTAATCGACGAGCGTGTATGCGGGTATATGGATGTGGAAAAAGCGAGAGAGGTGTGTTAGGATCATGCTAAATGGAAGTCCATATAGTCACTGCCTACCTCTCTGGGTGACAGGCATGAATGTTCATTACTCGTATTATTATTATTATATAACATATTTCAAATATTGTCAACAGGAGTCGCGCGACTGCTCAAGGTATTGCCGCAGCATGCTTCTACGTTTTCACGTTCATTAGCACAAAAACTCTGCTTGATCTGGAAACACATGGAAGACTCTGGGGAACCTTTGCCGTATTCGCTGCATTTGGTTTTCTCGGAACAATTTTCTTATACTTTTTCTTACCAGAAACAGAGGGCATTATTTTAGAAGATATAGAGGCCTTCTTTAACGGTGATAAAATACAAACTTTTGCAAATGATCCGGTAATAAACACATTGAAACGACTGAAGAGAAGAAACAATCCAAAATGAAAGTGTTCTTAAGAATTTAAGATAAATTATACCAGGGTTCATCATTTTTAGGTATTGAAATAAAATGTTAATTTAAACTGTTATTTTTCTCTTCCTCGTGTTTTAACTACACTATTTTCATATTTAATTTAGTAGTCTAGTAAACAAGTTAAAAAACGTGTTAATTCTTTTTTCCGCTCTTAAAAATATGTGCAATAGCTTATTCGATTCGGAATGACGTCTAGAAAAATGTATCTTATTAGCACATAAAAATTGCAATTGTTATTTACAAAATAAGATGAAAAAATTATGTATTTAGTTTTTCTTTAATAACTTAAAAACTATTAATATTTAAGATTTTTTGAAAAAAGGTCCTTAAAGAATTCTATCTGCATCATTTATTATTTTTATTTAAGGCCGATAATAATAATAATATTAATAATAATTTCTTTATTCTTTTATGCGCCTGAACTAAGCAGTGAGCTTGTATCTCAGGCAACAGTGCTTCTTCTTATGGGACAATTTTACAAAAATCTTTCTGATTAAGAAACTTACGTAAACATATCAACAATTTTGTTTTAAAGTATAAAATTAAACCTAAATATTTGTTAGTTTAAAATAGGACTTCGCGTGATCGTTACGGGTAGAGCGAATGGACGCTGAAGACAGTATATAATATAAAATATATTTTTTATAGAATGAAATATTAATTTTAAAATTTTAAAAAATTATGGTATCATCAGAACACTTAAATAAATAAGCCCAGTTGGAAAAAAATATGTCGATTTTTCGAAACTACGATTGGTAATTAACTAATCTTTTTCCAATCTCTGTTTTTACAAGAGTGTAAAAGTTTAAATAATAATTGACCTAATTTTTTATTTATTTCTTGGAGTTCTTCTTATATATACATACTTGATAACGTGATAAAAAATTATTAAAGTTTTATATTTTATTTGTTATAATTTTTTTGAATGAACACAAAGTACTAAAAATCTTTTAATAAAAAAAATCTACTGTTTTATATAGCTATTTATTGTAATTTTTTATTTTGCTTTCAGGAAAAAATAAACCGGGGATTAAAAATTATTTGTAAAAAATTGTTAACTTAATAAACAATGAAATTATTTATAAAAAAATGTTTGTTAACCTATATAGAAATGGCAATTATGAGTTTCAAAGAAAAAAAAACTTACTTTATTATTATATATTTATTAAAAAAACTATAATTAAAATAAAACTAAAACTAATAACTTAATTATCATACAGTCCTACTCTCCGTGGTATCGTGCCAAGAACGCCGGCTGCGTTTCCTCGCTGAATGGCTATACTTAGCCTTTGAGCGAGAAAAGAACCAATCCTCTTATCACCAGCAGCAACGACGAAGAAAAAGTTCGCGGTGTATCACGTCGTTGCCTCGAAAAGCACGTAAAGCCATTGGACCCGCCTGATCTCTTTCGTGTCGTGTCGAATTACCGTCCCATCGGACAACGACAGTGAGTTAATAGAAAAACAGTGTAATCTTGAGACTGGCCGTTGTGACCAAAATTCTGTCTGGAGGACATTATTGTTATTACTTATACAATATAAGGTAACCAAGCGTCAAACGTCAAAACGAAGGTTTGAAATGCGTTAGTAATAACGCAAGCACGGATATCATCTGTGCATACTTTTACGTGGTAGAGCCATGCTGCAGCTATATTAGTAGTATAGTTGTAGCACGAATGGATCGACTCGACCAGGGAAGGACCACGCTCTCACAGAATACCAGCGTAAAATAACAGCTTGACACTGCTGTGTTTCGTATGGTGAGTGTAGAGAACGGGAGACCCTTTTTACTGGAAAAGAGGCAAACCATTTTAGTCCCCACGGGTGACAGCGCATATGCATTTTGATTCTTTATTGAGGATAGATGTGGATGTCTATGGGTCACAGCAACCACTTATCATCAGGTGGACTGTGTGCTCGTTTGTCACCCTATCCTATAAAAAAGAAACATAAGACTTGTATATATTTCAATTATTCTACATGAGACTAATTTCTTTGCAAAAACGATGATACCGTAAGTTTAACAGAAAAAGAAATAAGAAGATGATGAATGCTATTCGTACACTTATTGAGGTGTTTAATTTGGAAAAAAATACTCTCAAACTGAAATTATACCTACAATTTTAGGATCGTTCGTTTTAGTGGTTCTGAAGTGAAGGTTACAGATGTGTTAAAGTCTAACCATTTTATTGGATATAATATAATTTATATTTATTTTTCTCTATTATTATATTATTACATTCTACCGAACGTAATAACGTAACGTAGTAGTAAAATTATAAATTTCCAAACAACGTTTTTAAGAAGACTTCTTATTTAATACTTTGTCTGTATGATGGTAAGTGGATACAGTGGCCAATAGAGATCATTTTCTACATTCATTCTCGATTAAGAATCAAAATGCAGATGCATTGTCACTCCTGAGGACTAAGATGGAATGCCTTGTTTCCAGTAAAAAGAGTCTCCGGTTCTCTATATTCACCATACGAAACACAGCAACATTAAGCTACTTTTTTACGATGGTATTCTGTGCAGTCCTGTCTCTGTCAAGCCGAACCATTCATCCTACAACCATAATTTACCTGCAGCGTGGCTCTACCACGATGACAGACTAGTTCAATATATTCAATAATACGCGATATGTTTTGATTTATTTTACATGTCCGATACATCTCATATCTAAACTAAGACTATCCTGTTTATTACACTAGAAAGGCGTAGATAAGAGTACCATTACCAATTAATGCAAACGAAGGACCACTCGTCTTCGAAATGTTGGGATGCATAATACCTTCCCCCTAAGTTTTGAAATTACTGGGCGAGGTTTTCTTAGTCCGATAATTTCGTTACAAATATTCTATACAAAATATTACAATTACTATTACTAAAATTACATATAAAATTAATATTCTGATAAGGATGTCCTTAACATATGACACTTTCACTTTGATCACATTTTACCTATCACTCATACTTATAGTTAACATCTGGTTCAGCTGCTAAAGATTGGTTAGGTCCACGTCATCCAGGCATACCGCTGCTGGTTTCGAAGATGTCCTCATTAGGAGTTGTGACATTTCTGGGAGATTTATTATTAGCAAGGGAGATATTCCTGTGTATTTTCATACCTTTTTAGACTGAGTTCCTTAATTTTGGCTTCACAGTTGTCGTCAGCTGGGATTATGTACGTTCTAAATAAATTATAGTACAATATTTTATTTCCGCATTTCTGCAATCTGCAATATAGTAGTTTTCAAGTGAAACATCCATCGATTGGTTTGTATCCTTACTTTACATCATCAAACTCTACAAATACGGCTTGACACTGGGTGATATTAGCTGCAAAACTCATCAGGCCGACTCTAGTTCTAATTTTACAGGAAATACAAGTTCGTTTCTTCGTCCAATTGTTTTTATCAATGATAAAAGTTTATCGGTAGCAATAATAGTAATATTATATCTGATGCAATGTTCCTAACTTCCTAAAAGCTATCGCTGTTTCAATTTCATTCAATTGTGTAGAATAAGGTTATATACATTAGATATTTTAAGTTCAGTTTGAGAGTTATATGTAATAATAATTTATTTTTTCATTTGTAGTATTTGTAATATTAATAAAGGTTTTCATCCTTTCAGCGACCACTATAATTTTATTTTTAACGGACCTTAATTTGATTTTACATCATTTATTACAGCGTAGTATCTCATAGCATTGACGTTATCTAAATTATCTGTTACAATTTTAGTGAGCGGTTCGAGAGGATTAAGAAATCCATGTTTAGCCCTTTTAAATGGTAACATTCAAAATATAACAATCTGAAAGTTAATCTGTTTGAATTTTTAAATTATTTATTACAGAATTAATTATCTTTTTCCCAAAGTAGTGTGTCACATATGAGTTTAGGATACCTTACCGATTCGTATTCTAGATCCTCGCGTATTAAACTTAAACTTAATATCTTGACTAAACACCACTTATCGTTACTGTAGTGTTTGCACAAATACACAAACATACATTTATATATAAGTCACAGTCTCGAGCGCACCGCGTCAGTTACACGAGAGCCTCGGGCGAGAATGGACGTGTTTAGTTAAGTGCGTGCCGAGCCTGTGTTACACTACAGTGGTTAGAGAAGATAGCAAACAATACAGTTACTAATGAGAGCTTGTCGCTCCTTTATTGGAAGTGTCTCAGAATTGAGGATAATCGGTTGAACTAGAAGGGCCAGAGCCTTTCAGCAGGAACAGAACGAATCTGTAGAGGACATTTTATTATACTTAATTGGGGTCCTTGCCTTTTCACCGTGACATTTAACTAGTACTACATTCCTAACTATATCTCCAATGACCTCTGCCTTTTCGTAACGCACTTTATCTTTAGTTCTAACATTCGTGCATTTTATTAGGTTTTGCCTATGAAATTGCAGTTTTTTATGAAATAATATAACGTAATTTTTGTTCTCTATTTTTATTTCTATTAATCAAAGTAGTCACCCATGCAATTGGTGCATCTTTGCCGACGCAGTGACAGTTTATTGATGCCCTTTTTGAAGACATCAGCTGGACGGTAGGCAACAAATTCGCCCAAGACATTTTGTACTACCTCTCGGGTACTGAATTTTTTCCCGCCAAAAAGTTTGTCCAAATTTTGGGAAAGAAGAAGTATGTAGGCGTAAGGTCTGGTGAGTACAGCGGATAACGGAGAGCTTCCAACCCCAGCTCTTATAATTTGGAGACTGTCTGTTGTGTAGTTTGCGGTCGCATGTTGTCGTGCAAAAACAGCGATGACGAGCGATTGACCAAAGCTGGTTGGAGATGTGCAAGCTTTCCCATCATTGTGTTCAGTTCTTCACAGTACACATCTGCAGTAATACTAATCCCGTCTGGTAAGAAGTTGTGTGTAGCTGTGACACCGGCACTAGACCACCAATCAGTGACCATAACTTTTCTAGGGGTAAGTTTCTGTTTAGGGCATTGTTTAGGTGCTGAACCAGGTTCCAACCAACTTTCTGAGCACTTGTGATATTCTAACAGAATTAATTTTTTGTCGCCGGTAACAACGCGGTTCATAATTCCTTCGTTTTTGTGCCTGTTGAGCAGTGCAAGTCACGTCATCATTAAGTTCGTGGGGCACCCATTTTTCAAGCTTTTTACCTTGCCAATTTGACGCAAAAAAAAATCAAGTGATGTTGCGCCCTCAAACCAAGTGACCAAGAAACCAATAAATCACTCCTCATTGATGCGGTCAAAGGCTAGCATTAGACTAGACTAGACTACAGAAAAGCATTCGACTCGGTGCTCTTTACGTGGCTAATGGAGCAAGGGTCCCCGAGCTGTACAAGATTGACTGTGCTGTTAAAGACTTCCTCTGTCAGTGTATGGGGAAGTGAAGTAGGTATGATATTTTGTCATCTAGGTGAGCGAATTACGGAGGCGAAAAGCCGCATAAGGATAAGAAGGGGTATCTTCCAGGGTGAATGTTTGACATTCGCCCTGGAAGATACACCTTCTTCCTCTCAGTACCTTATTGGAGGGATCCGAGAGGGGATTTTAACTTCGGAAAGTCATCTACCTTTTCTATATGGATGATCTCAAGTTATTCGCCTCCATTCGCTCCCATCTTATGGAATTGCGAAATCTCATGTGATTTTAACAATTTTATTAGAATGGAGTTTTGGACGGATAAGTGTGCGGTCATCCATGTTAAAACGGGTAACTTGTCGCCGTCCCGGCGAGTCACTAAGGCATGTCATTTACGGTTGTTTGGCGATTTCTTACTCTGAGTATTTGCACAGAAACAACCTAGTAGCCAGGATTTTACACCAGGAACTTGCTCTGAAATATAGTCTCGTAGATCAGAAACTGCCTTGCCTTATTAAAAGAAATTGCCGGAAGCCATGCTGGAAAATGACCGCGTCAGGCTTTACTGGGATCGGGCCATCATTAGGAATAAGCCTTATATTGTGCTAATGGACATTCAAGGATATTAATTTTGGTCGACATTACCATTTGGTATGCCGAGAACCTCGTGAATGCGGAAATCGACAAGGGAACTATCTGGACCTGGTTCACGAGGTGACTGGCATGTAGGGTGGTCTTCGGACCAAAATTATACCTGTAGTAGTATCTGCAAACGGGTTAATCCCGGTCAGCCTCTCGGGTTATCTGAGGCAACTGAGAATACTAATAGTACAAATAAAAAAACAAGTAGTACCAAATATATGTTTTTTTTTTTAAATAATATCAACATCTTTTGTTACCTTACTTTACATTCTTGAACACCACGACCACTAATTTACATATTATACATATTAAATTAAGTAATTAACGTTAACTGAGCTGATAGATAATCAACATATAGTATGAATGCTATTACACGGCTTTTCCAAAAAACCACTTAAATTATAATTCAAGTATAAAATATCCATTTTTACAAAGTTCGCCTAAAAAGACGTATTGCAATACTTGACCAATAATTTTAAAATATTATGTGCTTAAAGCCGATTTGGTATTATTTCATCATTGTACCTAATTTAAATAGTGAATTATTGCTATTCGTGTTTAAAAGGAGTGAAAGTTTATTAAGCAACAAAGTTTGCAACATTGTAATATTATTTACATTAAATGTACCTGATTATTGGGGTTTAACAAAAAAAAAACAACATTTGACATTAATAAAACTGTATTCGTTATAAATTACAATAAATGTTCCAATTGGCTGCCACCAACTCTGGTGCAGGCCCTACATGTACCAGTAAATGCTCACCTGGGCAGTCGCGTATAGCGTCGATCGCTTATTTTCAATGCAGATGTCGAGACATAGCTACGTAAGTCTTCCGAGGAACGGATCGGCTTTGCGTAAACTTCTTCCTTAAGATAGCTACAATAAAAAAAATCCAGCGGATTTAGGTCTGGCAAACGTCTATCTGTTTAGGTATGCTCTATTTAAATTTGCACGAACAGACGCAGCAAAATGCGCAGGACAGCCGTAATTTTGCAACCAATACAATTCTCTCTACTCCTCGGGGACCGCTTGCAATAAATTTCCCCAGTAATTGCAAAGGACCTATTGTTTTTCCGTTTATAATTCCAGTCCAATGATTTATGTTAAATTGGTACTGTGACCTGTCTTACGCATATACGTCACGCATAACACGAGGGTTCTCTAGTTGCCAGCTATGGAGATCTTTTAACCCAGAAGTTCCATCCCATTACAATGCAAAGCGTGCGTGGGAGCGTGCATACGAGCGTATGTGCGTGGGTATGTCAGTGCGTGCGTGCGTGCGTCCATACGTGCGTCTGTATTAGCAACAAGATAATTTCTTTTTTACTAACTAATTTAGAGTCATAGTTTATATATTTATGCATTCTTAAGATAGTCTGCAAGATAACATAGTTTTCTTACAGTTAATAACTTACAAGTCGAATACAATAACTCAGTAGGGAACCGAAATAACTTGAAGTACATGACTTTTAAAAGATGATGCTGCGCTCTTTCTACCTCTAATAATTTTGTTTACCAGTTCCTCCCCAAATTGGAATACTGCAGTATTATAACGGACTTGGCCAATGCAATGTATATTTGGTTTATTAAATAATGTATGATAAATAACGTATCGTAGTTTTGAAAATTCTAATTAATTTTCTTACTTTGTTAACTACCAGGTTAATATGGGATGTTCAGGAGAGATGTTGATCTATAATTACTCCTAAGTATTTTGCATGTGAAATTTTGTTTATGTTTTCACAACTGTAGATCGTGTGTTAGCGGATTGAATTTACAATTGTGAATTTTAAATTAATATCGGATTTGAAATGGATTTTAATTTATATCGTTATGTCCCTTTATTAATGACAATTCAAAAAAAACTACAGAACAACAATTACTCGTGGTTTGTTCGTTTGTATTATTCGCTCCGTAAATGTCGTTGATGTTGCATGCCGCTTGTGCCGCGTAGCTGACACTTTTATTCCGTAATTGCTCTTATTGTTGTACTCTTATTCCTCGAATTTTGACGTATCCATGATGACGAAAAATATTTAATGCGATGAAAACATAACACTACTCAATAAATAAAAAACTAATTATGAAAAAAGAATTCCACGTTTTTAAAATAAAATTAACTTGAAATTAGAATTCTTAGCAACAAAAATTATTTTTATTTGAAATGGAGAGTGGCAATTTCATAGGTCAAATATCGTGTATAAATGTATAAATGATAATAGCTTTATTGGTTAAATATTCATGTAGGTATTGAGTTCAAGCTTTGTGTTCTTGTAATAATTTTGTGTGTATTTTTTGTTAAATTCAGCGTTAAAAGTACTTGAGGAGTCAGTACGATCATACACTACTTCGAAAGGCGTAAGGCTTCTTAATGAGTGTATAGTTTGTTTGTCATTAACGGTGCGGCATCTGTAATCTTTCGTTGCTATATCGCTAAACGATATACATATTTCTAATAGGGTCGAATGGAAGTATTCGACGTGTACCATTTAATATGGTACACACACATATAGATGTCTATTCTATTCTCTTATGTATAGGCTTTTTTTATTAATATGTTATTAAATTTAGTTTCTGAAACTACACTTACTCTATGTGGTACGTTATATATGGAGAAATATCTAATGAGAGTTCTAATTATTTCGGGATTTGATGTATTGTTTATTTATATTGCTTGTCCGAGCTTGCTTAAAGCATCAATGATTGTCAAAAAGGACCTACCTTCGAAAGTAAAAACGCTGATAAATATTTCTTGAAATTTAAGGGCTCACGATCATTTTTCGTGCTCTAACAAATCTCACAAGAATTTACGTATGTTGCTACTGTCAAATCCATATTGTTTCAGAAGTAAGTACGTATCAAATGTTTTATTGTCTCTTTTACACCTCTATTTTTTATAGGATAAGTGTGACAAACGAGCACACAGTCCACCTGATGGTAAGTGGTTGCTGCGGCCCATAGACATCTACATCTATCCTCGTTTGCGAATCAAAATGCAGATGCGTTGTCACCCGTGAGTACTAAGATGGAATGCCTCATTTCCAGTAAAAAGGGCCTCCGGCCACCTGCACTCACCAAGCGAAACGCAGAGGTAAACCTCTACTTCACGCTGGTATTCTGTGAGGTCGTGGTACCACCCCGGTTCGAGCCGGCCCATCCGTGCGACAGCAAAAGCTGCCGCGTGGCTCTACCACTGTTAAAATGTACATGTTTTGCCAATGTGATATTTCTTTGTTATCTCACAGTGCTCATTCTCATTCTCCAGGTACACTACCATTCGCAAGCATTCAAAAATCTTAATAGTACCCTTTTTAAATAACGCAATCACCGCTTCTGAAAATTGCTTTCGATCGTATCGATCGTCCCTGAAGTAAATGAAATGTCTTGTTTTAGTTTGATGTATTCTTGTATTTTACCAGATCAGGAATGTTTAGTGTAATATGAACTTCGGGGTATATAGGGCTAGGTATAGCTAGGTAGATAGGGCTTGGTATCTATGGCTTCCTCTAAAATTGGAATTCCATCGGTATCTATTTCATGTGCGCAATGTTTTGCAAAAGTGTGTGATTTATCAAATGTATCAGGTGCTGAAATGGTACTATTTGTTGGCGATGTATTACTAATTTATTATTTTTAACAGGTTTTAAACTTACTAGGAGGAATCATCCACCATATTGTTTAATTTTTAAATATAAGAAAAACAAATGGACATGGTTTTCTCCGAACCTGATGACATTTCCATCAGATTTTTGTCCCTCTTTTGTTATACGAGTATTTAAATTTCTTCGATCAAGCTATCTTTCTATCTGTGTCTTTGTAGTCGTTCATCTTTTTGGTCGTCTTCTGCCAGAGTATTTACTTAAACACCGGATAGAGCGTCGACAACGTAATTTTTTCCCATTTTTATAAACAATGTCGTAATCGAACTCAGCAAGCCACATCTTCAATCTCGTAAGTTTAGGTTCCTTAACAGATTGAATAAAACTTCTTTTACGGATTTTATCGCTTTTAATTATACTTTTTTTAATTTCTGACGTTTCGGGTGCTTTCCAGCACACATCGTCACGGAGAACCGAGGTGATTGACGTCCTGATGTCAGAGTAAATCTGGAGTACCTTCAGTTTCTTAATTAATACTTTTTTGTGGTGGCAACATCGAAAATTAAAAATAAGTACAAATAACTACTACCTACTTACCTACCTATAGTGAGGTACGTACTACCTACTCCTACCTACCAAATTCAATTCCATTTTCAATGCCTCATTTTCTCATGTCAGAAACCTTTCCGGGCGTGCTCACAACAATACGCCAAAATTTCATAGTAATCGGATGAATTGTTTCATTTCTATATAATATTAAATTATAAATTATAATACTAATTAATATCATGTAACTAATATACGAAATAAAAAGAATGAAAATATCCATCCATTATCTGCTATGTCTATTTGCACATAATAGTACATTGACGTTGACAAAAAATGATACTACGTTCGTCTAATCTCTTAAATATAATTATAATAATCTAATAATAATACTACACCACGAAGCAGACAGAACCTTAGCAAATTTCTTAAGCCGGCTACTGACCTGCCTGCCGCAGGGGCAATCTAGGGAGCACAGCGATCGGAGCAATATCGAAGGTCGCAGGGCCGACTTAAAAAATTGCCCCTGCTTGCCTACACACATCACAATTAAGGAGGCAATTAAGGGTCATCCCCACTCCTACACCCTAGATTGCCCCTGCGGCAGGCAGTCAGTAGCCACATTTATGCGATGTGTTGTAGCAGAAGGGCGCGGAGTGGCGGGGTAGAGGCGGACCGAATTAATTTTACACTATCATAGACACCGGTATTATTGTTTCTTATTTTTCCTTATACCAGCGACAAATTGTTTTTTATTATTTGACTCCATTTTATAGCAGTAACTTGTTTTTGTAGAACCGGTTATAGATATAAAATTAGATTTTTAGCAATTAAGTAGCTAAAACTTTGCTTTCATCAGTTTTCCATAAATACTGAACATGATACAGGCGTATTTTCCAACGAAATGATTATTTAACAAAAATGTTTAACTGAAAAAAGTAAAATGTTAATGACAACAAAATAAACGCTATATTATTGCAAATAATGAACATAAATTAATTTGTAGTTTATAATAAATCGTTTTTAATAAATACCTACGTAATAAGTAATTCAAAATGGTGCAAATTGTGCAAATTGAACAAATGACCCCGCAAGTTAGTCGATTACGGAGTATTACATCGCAGGTATGTGCAAATGACCATAACATAAAAATAGTGATCTGTTCTTTTTTATTTAAATTTAAATGTTTTAATTATTTACATTTCGTTTTTTTTTATAGTCTACAATACGGGCTGTATTGTATCACAAACCAATTGCTAAATATAGAACTCAAGTGTTACTTTAATTTTATATTATACTGAATGGTAGAAATAATTTCATGTCAAAAAATGGTATCGATAGTTAAATTCTTCTTAAAATGGTGCTGTCTATATTTCATTCATTTCTACTGGCTACTTTCGCGATGACGGTGTATGAATTTCAGTATTTTAATCCAGGAGTAGAACGACCACCGTGGCTGAAAAAAGAAATATTTCAGTGACGGCACATTTGAAATAACCCATTTACCCTTTTTTCAGTTGTATAACATACATTGCGATCTAGATAGGTCTCATCGGACTACAAATATAGTACCCGTTATTTATGCTTTCTTCTTAGACAAAAGAAGTGAAACCTACATAATATTGCAATTAATGAAAAGTTAGATACCTTAAGGCGTTTCCCTGACCAAATAATCTTGAGCATTCGTTCCCTCTTTAGACGTTCGCCGCTTTATCATAGAATTAACACAATTTTTGGAATTATTTTAATTAAAAGAGAAAAGTGAACTTTAAAAATTAAATAAAACGTGAATAATATAGGTATATAAATTATCTAGTCTTTAATGTAATCCTCAAATTATTAGAACGTTGCCTTTAGCAACAGATGCGTGTAATCAATATTTTTTAGTAATTTGTTAAAAGTAGATTTATATGTATTTATAACACATTAAAACAAATTAGAACGTGAAATGTGATGATAACATATCGAACATTAATAATGTGCTTTTAGATGTAGTTTATTTCTCATAATTAATGAGATAATAATCTCTGAATAACGAAGAAAAACGCACTATCGCAAGGTTTTGGTATCGCCGGGGTATCGCCTTAGTTATTACCATTTATAAAAAGTTTTATGCCTAACTGGGAACTTACGCAATTTAAAACTGGTTAGGAAGGCGTTATGATAAAATCTTTACGAATCGTTTTCACCTAAAAATTAATAAGCGGATGCTGTTTCCACTATTGTGAGAGCTTAAAAAAAATCTCTTAAAATTAAAGGCACATAAAGAATATTATCACTTCCAAAATGCAACCACTTCTGTCTGAAGAATGGATTTTAGATGGTTAAAGTTATATTGTGAATAAGATGGAGGAACGCAATGATATGCAAGCGATGAATAAGTTGAAGAAATACTATGTCAAAAACTGGCGTAACAACAATGTTAATAGCATCTGCATATGTGGCCAACGCCATCGCCACAAATTATTTAAAATCTATGATTTTACGATCAATGGTGAAGTTGGCATGAAAAAAGCAAGTAACACTAATTGCTAAACATTTTAAAGTCAGACGCATCATATCAAAAATTGTGCAGCATCCATATAAAAAAAATACAATTTAAATTTTAATAAACGACACAAATACGTGACCAGTTTAGCCATAACACCCAACTGCAACATATTAGTGATGAGATAAGCGTTGGACATTCCTTAGAAAAGTTACGTAGATGATGGCATAGGTTCTCCTGACTGTTTTACTTTTTTATTAGGTAAACTTAGTTTATTAGTATTATTAAAATGGCATTTTTAAAATTTCTTAATTATTAAATGCGATTAATATTGCTATATTTTGTGGACTTTTTATCTTATGTCCATAGATTAAAGCATAGCACGGCAGATTTTGGATAAAATTTCCAATATGGACCATCGATTTAAATGCCCATATTTTTTTTGTAGATAGTACTCACTAAAAGAAAGCGTTTTGCAAAGTTTCAATGTGCGGAAACGCGTACTTTTTGAGAAAAAAATTATTGTAAATCAATTATTTTTGCAATATTTATGTCAATTACTACGGTAAAACTGACACTATTTTGTATTGTCTTTGTCATCGTCGGTAGGGATGTCGATTCTTTCCGAAAAAGATCGATTCGAATCGTAAGCTGATGTATCGATTCACAAAAAAATCTATTTCTAAAATATCAATATTTTTTCATGTTTGCATTTATAATGTAAATATAAATACATTTTATGAAAAACCAGAAAGATACCATAGTAAATAATCTCTTACTGAAATTTGTTTTATTTTAATTTATTTATTTTTACTAGGGCAGATAACAAATAAAATAGGTTAGGTTCACCTTATGTCAAAGAATCGAATTGGTTGACCCCGAATCCACCTGGTACAAGTCTGTCCTACCCCTAGAGTGGTTATAAAGAGCCGGAGGCGCGTAGTGGGAGCAGCCTCCGCCTGCTGTAACTGCTGCGATTTGTTACGCTAAGGCGTAGAGGCTGCTCTTCCCGCAGCGCCGGAGACGTAGCAGTCTCAAAATAGATACAGAAATCCTTCTGAATCAGTCCCCCTATATTTTATGATGAAGGGCATTTTTTTCTCATAAAATGGATATATATTTACATTATAAATGAAAACATGGAAAAAATATAGATATTTTAGAAATCGATTTTTTAAGAATCGATACATCAGCTTACAATTCGAATCTATTTAAAAAATCGATCTTTTTCGGAAAGAACCGACATCCCTACTGACAATAAAAATAAAAATGGCGTCAATTTTATTGTAGGATTTGACATAAACAATGCAAGAATAATTGATTTTCAATAACTTTTTTCTCAAAAATTACGCGCTTCCGCATGTTGTAACTTTGTGTGTGTGCTTATAATAGTGTAACTTTTCTGTAAAAGTACGTATGAACCGCCAACTCGACAGAATTGCAGCAATTGAAAGTCGTACCATTGACATAAATTTGCAAAAATAACTGATTTTCAATAATTTTTTTCTCAAAAAGTACGCATTTCCGCACATTGAAACTTTGCAAAACGCTTTCTTAGTGAGTACTATCTACAAAAAAAATATGGGCATTTAAATCGATGGTCCATATTGGAAATTTTAACCTAAGCCAGTGCTTGGCCACAATCTCACCTGGTGGTAAGTGGTGATGCAGCCATAAATGGTAAATCGCACTCTCTTAGCGTTACAAAAGCCTATTCACTCTTGCCTTGAAGACGCCCAGATTGTATTCGTACGGAAAGATAGACGCCGGTAAATTATACCACTCCTTTGCTGTACGCATTATAAAAGTCGAAGCAAACCATTAGGTTCTAATGCGCGGAATATTGAAAACAAAGGGGTGAAGACCCGCCGATCGTCTGGTCGAGAAGGAGAAATTAAAGCGTGTAATTCTTGCATACACTCACCGAAATGCATCTTAAAGAATACCGAGAGACTAGCTACACTGCGCCTGTGCTCGAGGCTGACAAGATTGGTATCAACCAAATCAAGGTCACCAATGAGCCTCTTAGTACGTCTCTATACTGAGTCCAACGCTGCCAGGTGGCATTTAGCAGTACCAGCCCATATGTGACAGCAGTACTCTATGCACGACCGGACTTGCACTTTGTATAAGGTAAGAACTAAGTAGTTCAGGCTGCCCCGGCGTGAAGTACCGCCGCACCCTTGCAAGGAGACCAAGTTTCCTTGCGGTGGCTTTGGCTCTGGACTCAACGAACCGCCCAAAGTTGAGGTTTGGAGAAAATTCAACCCCTAACAACTGAAGGTGGTCAGTGTACTCCAAGGATACATTCCGGAAAGTAGGCGCAGGGGTGAGCGGGCTCCTTTTAGCGGTGAAAAGACACGCTTGTGTTTTGGAGGCATTGAATCCCATGAGATTGGCATCGCGCCATTCGGACACTGCCTGTATTGTTAGATTCACACGCTCAACCATAGTCTTTCGTCCGGACTAGATTTAATCCCGACTGGCCTAGGCACTTGGTTGATATCTCTTCACAACTGTGCTATTGTCTGCATACCCATAGATATCAGGAATGAGCAGATCATTTATATACAATGGGGAAAAAGTTGCGAAGAGAACGGACCCTGAGGAACTCCGACGTTTGTCGAGATAGGACAGGACGAACAGCCATCGATGACAACTCGGAGAAATCGTTCACTCAGAAAGTCCTTCACACAGTCAATCAGGCCAGAGGTAAGCCGTACATTAAAAGCTTGCACAATAAACTAGCGTGCCAAACCCTGTAAAAAACCTTCAAAACATCGAGGGAAATAGCAAGTACTTTACCACTGTTCTCGAGTGCTTTGCCCTATACGTGAATGACATACGCTTGAAGGTCCCTAGTTGATCTATTTCGGCGAAACCCGTACTGGCGGTCACTGAGGAGATCATTCTGCTCTAGGTATGCCATGAGGTGGGCGTTCAATATACGCTCCATAATCTTGCAGAGTATGGAGTTAAATAAATTTGCTGATAGTTGGCAGGGTCCGGTATGGCTACCTTTTTTAACCATAGGCTGCACATTGGCCAGCTTACAAGATTTGGGCACTATTCTTGTCCTGAATATGAGGCGGAACAAGCGCGTCAACACAGGAGACAACTCAGGTGCACATACCTTTAGAACTATAGCTGGTATACCTCCACTGGTATACGTCCACTAGCTTTGTTCACGTCTAGACTTCGCAAGGTTTTAAGAACCTCCTTGTTGGTAATGCGAACTTCTGACATAGGGATACCGGAGTGAGATGGTTACGCTGTTGCTACAGTTCAGACGCGAATTGCAAGCAAGAAGAGAGAAGTAAATAAGTCCGCTTTCTCCTTAGGCGCATGCGCCAGTGAGCCATCAGGTTTTACCAGTGGAAGCAGTATAGACCGACAGAAGTGTGTCTTGACCGCTTTGGCGAGAAAGCAAAAAGCTCTACTGCCAGATGATTTAACGAAGAGCTTCGTACCGATGCATTTAATGCGGTCGAAACTGGCTTGGCGTAATGCCTTTTTGCAGGACTTGGCGGCTTGGTTAAAGGCTCTCTGCTTAAGGCTAACATCCGGAGCTTTACGGTCACGAGCATCGACCCAGGATAAGTACGCCATATGCTTGTACTTTTAGCACGAGCGCACTTGGCGTTGCACCATGCGCGAGCTTTACGACCAATGGGCACGTTAGCAAAGAGGATAAAATACTCCATCGCTTGAAGTATCACGTAGGTTATGCCATCCGCACAGCTCGACGAGAAGCAAACCTACCGCCAAGAATAAGTTGCAAAGAAATGCCGCATCTCATCTTAATCTGCTGACTTGTATCACCACACTCGCCGCACACCGTGGAAATCGTAGTTAGGTGGCAAATATAATGACACAGTTTTCACCAGACAGTGGTCAGAAGTTCCTAGGGGTGAGGTAACTTGAACATCGTACCTATTTGTGTCGGTCGTCAGCAAAAGGTCGAGGCAGTTGGCTGTGTGCCCATCCATATCAGGTACCCTAGTCACTTGTTGTACTAGCTGAGAGAGCCCTATCGACAAGGCAAAATTCCACGCCTCTCTCCCAGCGTGGTTCTTCTGTTATGGGAACAGCCAGTCCTGATGACAGGCATTAATGTCCCCCAGAAAACCCAACTGTGTATTAAGGTACTGATTTAGAGCTACATCAGAGGCTTCACTGAGGTGTTCAAATAGCCTAGTTGGGTCATCGCTGTGCGATCGGTAGACACAATAATAAATAATTGTATCCATTCTTGTGTCTATAAATAACCAGATCGTAGAGAAAGTGGGCTCTTCAAGGTGATGAAGACGCTTACTGCAGATATCGTTGCGGACGTAAATACAGACTCCAGCGCGCTGATGGAAATTATGTTCCAATGTGTACTCAGGGTAGCCAAGGCACGCCGCATTTAGAGAACATCTGATCTGCGTTTCAGTCAAGAAGAGTAAGTGCGGCTTGTCAATCTCAATGTCGTAGTGGACTAAATTGAGATACAGTGTAGGTCTGGGATGTTTGTGAGGTGCACTTTGATAGAGAGTGAGTGCAACCACTGTACGAACTTACTCTTCTTTTTCCTTTTTTATATATGGTGGAGTGAATAGGTTGACAGTTAGACGAGACATCACACATATAACCTAGGGACGCAAACAGAGTCATAGCATCGATGGTACTAGCATGGAGATCGCGGGGACGCCCGTAACTCCTGGAAATCGTCACCAGGCCCTCTCCATTGGTCGCCAACTGGCATGGTGGACCAATCCCATTTTTAGTAAGATGGAGGGCAACCTTTCATGAGTGGCTGGCTCTTTAATTGGGCCCCCAACTATCTACGGTTGGGCAGCGGTGCAACCGTGCTTCGGATCCCGCTAGACTCCATAACTAGGCACCTGACACTAAGAAACGGCCACATCGCAACCGGTTCTTATGCGCAATGCAATTGTCCAGACCCATTCTCCCTAAGAAATTGGTTTCACCTAACATCATACCGGAACACGACTTGCATCATTTGGCGGTATGTCTTTGCCATGTGGGCTTACTACCCAACACTCGGCCGGGCCTCTCACTGGCAGAGGACCTATACATACCACATACCACCAGTATGTAGCACTACCCAGGGGATACGTGTAAGGAATCAGGATTCAAGGAATTCCTACGGACGCACTGCAGCTTCATTTTATCGGATCTACTTGGTAACACTACTGAGAGCTAAGAACGAGAATCTTTTTTTTTATTTCAAGTTTAAATAGGCCTAGTTCCAGCAGTGGACTTGTGAAGGGCTGTAATGATGATGACGATGAAGTCGAAATAACGCCATATTTGTAGATCATATCCAGACGAAGCTGAGACGGGTCACTAGTTCATCAATAAAATTATTTTACGTGAAGAAACTTTATCCACGTGTCTCTGAAAGAAGAAACTGAAGAATGCAACTTTATTCATGTTGACACGTTTAGTGCTCAATTGTGTGCACCTTAGCGGTTAGCCACCGCAGAGTCTACTTCACCTGAGGATGCCTTGTTTAGAGGTTAAACACGTGTGGTATTATCGACGGTGGTGTGTCTTTCTTCTCTGTTTGTGTAGTTTAGTGGTGTATTAGTGCACGCAATTGAGGAATGGCGGGAGGTGCTCTCCAAACTAGGTAAGGTTATTTTATTTTATTATGCGTATTTTAGCTAATCAAATTTTTAACATCCTTATTAAAGAAGCTGACATTATTTTATCAGAATTTTCCTTACTTACCGGCACATCAATTCTACCGTTATTCCAAATTATAACTTATTAATAATAGTTGCGTGAAAAAATGACCCACATAATTAACACAACGTTTACCGTGTAGTGGCGATGTAAAAATATTCACTACCCCATATCATTCCGTGGGTGTCATAAGAGGTGACAGAGGGAAACAAATCAGATGGTCAGCAGCGTCTTCTTAATAGCAACTAAAAATAAAAAACTGCGGTTGCCAACCCGCTCGCCAAGCGTGGCAACTATTGCAGATATCCCCCATATAAGGCAAACTATAGGGGAGGCTTATGAATAAAATTAATGATACAAGTGTCACAACTAGATCTACGGCTTATCCTTAATACTTTTAAGTAAGTTCATCCCTGGAAAATAGACAACTGTACAGTAAATATTACGTATTTTGTTTAAATAGATTAAGCAGTCCGATATAAATAAAATTCCATCAACAAAGAGTCCAAAAAATATATATTAAAAGAAATATGGGACTTGTGCAAAAATGTAGTAGCAAATAAAAATAAAATACAATAAATTCCCTATAAATAACCTACGTTTCGAAAGTAACACAACCGAAAACCTTTCTGATGAAAATTTGTAATTGCAAAGTAAATCAAGCATAATATTATAAGCATAATATCGTGTATACCATTCATATTTTCAAAAACAGTGATTTAGTTGGTAGTGGGGTTTCATTTTTACAACCATCTAATTTTCTTACGGTGTTTTATTTTAACGTTTAATTTCTGATGTATTATTGCTGACCGATCTCAAGTTGCAGAGCATCCATGTCTAACATATCAAAGAAAACAACATGAGGATTAAATATAACGTGTAATAAAAAACTGAGCCAAGACGATTATAAATCAACTATTCAACGATTTACAGGTTCTATCATCGTTGTCATCGAACTTTCTCCTATTAAGCATTTTGATGGCAGCTACCTTTCCAACTATAGCATTACCAGCACTTCTTAACGCACGTGAAGGGTTATCACTTAATTATGTCCAAGCATCTTGGTTCGGTGAGTGTTTAACTTACATGTGCTTGATATTTGTGCAAAACTTAACTTCCTTATCAGATTAAAATATCTTTTTTTTTAAAGACAACTACAGCGTATATCATCTAAATACAATTTTGAAATTTACTTAAAGTATGTAATTACAGTTATTTAACATCTTATATAGAAAAATCTATGAAAAGACAATCATATTTACCAAGAATGTTCCCTGACAGAATGCGCTCATAACGTATGATGCTTAATTTTATTCGCGCCAATATTTTATAAATGCTATTTTTGTCTATTTTCATTTTTGGATCATGTTGAGAATTTAGTATTTTGTTGGGATAGTACACGCAATTGAGGGAGGGCGGTAGGTGCGCTTCAAATGCGATAAGACACAGAATTTTATTTTACTACGGGGATCTTATCAAATAAAATTTTAATATCTTTATTTTAACATTATATATTTATATTTTCTTTTAACAGCTTTATAGTTTGATTTTTGTTCTTTTTTGGTTTATAGTCGGTAATTTGTGTAAAAGTATTAAGTAGCAACTCTTTTGGCGGTGATGGAGCAGGTTATACTAGATATAGTTGTTTAATTTATAAAGTAAGCTGTTAGTATACTAATTGTTTGTTATCGTAAACATAAAAAATTATGAAATTGTTTCACACTATTTTCTGTGATGTTTGTGCCGTTAGCTAATTACATTTTACAACATCATGTGACTCAAGGCTGAATATATTTAACCCTTTCTCTGTCCCATGGATCATATCTGAACATTTCAATTGTTTAACTATTGTGTCTGTTTCGCGGACAGAGAAACTGTTAATATTGGAACTGTTATATATATATATATATATATATATATATATATATATATATACTATACATTACAATTGAATATTCTAGAATTTTGTGTTTCGTTTATTTTCGTAATTTGATTGAAGATTTCAGTGAGGTTGACACTGAAAATTAGTGTATAAAGCTGAGTTGCTAATTTTAATTTCTGGGAGTGTCGCGTAATATTTTTATAATTTTTAATTTTATTTTTGTCAATTAGCTGTATTTGTTAATTTCTCGATGTAAATTATTAGAATGTTTTCTTATGTAGTTTTAGATTTACAGGTTAAAAGAATTTATGTAACATTAAATTTCTGGTATGTTTGCTTGTTTATCTATTTCGGGTAAATAAATGTATTTTTTTTCTCTTACATTTACATCCACTAAAATCCAGAAAGTTGTACTAAGTAGTAAGCAAACTTAGCTATCTTCACAATTTATCCGGTAATTATACTAAATATGTTTTTAAATACAATTTATTTTATATACTTTTCAGGCAGTGTCTCACCGCTCATGCATACCTTGGGGGCTCTCTTCGCTGGCCCTATCGCAGATTACTTTGGAAGGAGGCGGGCTAGTTTCTTAGTAAATTTTCCCATTATATTCGCTTGGATACTTATGTACTTTGCGTGGAATATACCTTCAATTTTAATAGCAAACGCATTATTGGGACTAGGAACTGGTATAATGGAGGCACCTGTTATCGTTTATGTGGGAGAAATAAGGTATTAAATGAAATAAAACTTTTTTTACGTGTCTGACATAAGAACGCAAAACTTCATTTGTAAAACACCCTTTTAATAATACTAATAATATAAATGTGAATCGATGTTTGTTGGCTTATCCTTGTTTCACGCAGCATGAAGTAACGGAACGATATGATTTTTGTATCGAAACAGTTTATGGGTATAAGAGTGACAACGTATTTATTCCGGAAAAATGTACGGTTTCTGTAGAATAGCTCAAAATAATAATTTTGTATTTACCTCGCCCACAAATTTTGATGAAATTTGTCTCCAAAAAAGGCATTTTTCCTCTGAGATGGCTCCTGAGCATTTTTTATTATTCCCTTACACTAAAACGGCTGAACGTTTCTTCAATAATTTAAATTTTAAAATTTTGTACAACTTCAATATAAATTATTAAAAATAACTAAAAAACTATTAGTCAGACCTTGATCAAATTTATATGGGACCACATGAGAAGCACCACCTTTCAAATGAAAAAAATCATCGAAATCGGATCACCCAGAAAAAAGTTATACATAAAAAATATACAGTAGAAATGAGTACCTCCTCCTTTTTGAAGTCTGTAGAAAAAACAAAGTAAACAACAGGAAAAATATTAGTTACTTAACTCCAGAGACTCAGCTATTCATTCATGGGCAAATGTATACGCCATTACAACAAAGTTCCGGAAAATATAGAAGCTTTAAAATGCGAGTTTGATGATGATTGATGAGAAATTATGTTTTACTCCAAGGCGGCTTAAAACAGACTGCCAATTATTGAGAGAGTACCACCAGCGAATGGAATACCAACATAAAATAGCATTTCAATGTTGCTCTGCTTCGTATGGCGAGTGTAGAGAACAGCGACCCTTTTTATTGGAAACGAGGCATTCCATCTTAGTCTTTAGCGGTGGCAACGCATCTGCATTTTGGTTCTTAATTGAAGATAGACGTAAATGTCTATGGGCCACAGCATCCACTTATAATCAGATGAAATGTGTGTCGTTTGTCATACTTCTTAAAAAATATTGTTGAGAGCTGAATTGCACAGTGGAAAGTTCGATTGTGGTCTGTGATCCGCGTGTTCGGTTCCTGCACTGAAAGCTATGGCCACCATTTTTTATTGGGGATGTCGATGTTTTTCCTTAGGTAATGTAGTAGACAGAGAGTAGAGTAAAGTAATAATTTCTATTTCCTGTTTTTCCTATTTTCTACCTACTTGCTTAATTTTCGGCTTACTATTAACATCATTAATTAAAAAAAATTTCAGCGAACCGTCAATACGCGGTGCACTATTTACCGTCACTCAACTATTCCAAGCACTGGGGATATTTACGATGTATTCTCTCGGTGCTGTGGTCGACTGGCGCCATGCGGCGCTAATTAGTATTGCAGTTCCCATAAGTACAATGGTTCTAGTACTCTTTGTAAGTAAATTTATAAATAGCTCAACATAGATAGAATTATGGTGCTCGCTTATCCAATTTCAGTCATGGCGATCTTTTTTCTTCTTTGTCAGGGTTGTCCACAAGACTCTGCTGGCTGAACTTTGTTCTTTCCTAGTTAAGGAAGTATTTTCTTCATTGATTTACCTGCGTAAGTACGTTAATTAAGGCAAATTCCAACGGCTTACACCTATTGACGATTACAGTACCAGATGATTACGTTTTTTTTTATAGGATAAGGGTGACAAACGAGCACACAGTCTACCTGATGGTTAGTGGTTGCTGCGGTCCATAGACATCTACATCTATCCTCGTTTGCGAATCAAAATGCAGATGCGTTGTCACCCGTGAGGACTAGGATGGAATGCCTCTTTTACAGTAAAAAGGGCCTCCGGCCACCTGCACTCACCAAGCGAAACGCAGAGGTAAACCTCTACTTCACGCTGGTATATTATAAACTTAAGAACGATAGAAAACATAAAAATTAGAACATAAACAAGAACGGCAGGCGGTGCGCCCGTGCCACGCGGTAGTGGATGAACGAGAGGTAATCATTGGTGCGACAACTAAAATTAAAATCTAGCTTCGGTGATGATGAGCTGCCGTCCACTCTTATAAAAAAAAAGTACCGAACTAATTCCGTCGTTAACTTTAATTATAAATCAATCTTTTCAATTATGTGGCAAAGCGATTACAATTTAGAAGTCAATTTAAAAAAAAAAACGAAATTAATACAATTCATATCACGACAAAAAAATTAACTAGACATAAATTATACATATAACACCAGTCTACAGCATTTTTACGCATGGGAAATATATACCTTAGTTATGTTGCTTTTATAACTAGAAATAAGAATAGAGACAAAAAAATGGTTCTGTTTTTGACTTTGTGTAAAAAATTGCAAAAAACAAATAAATAAAAATATATAAAACCTGTACATAGAAATAATTTATTAAATAATAACGAACGTTCATATATGATTTATTGGTCTTAAAATAGAGTCCAAATGTTTAAAAATGAACTAATTTGCTTTTCCTGTTTTGTGCAGCAGAAGTTCCTCTTCAAACAAAATTAGAATGTGTACAAAATTTTTCTTTTCTGGGTATAAATATTTAATTTTAATATGATTCAAATATTAATTTTAAATCACATATTCAAAAATAAGTTAATATCATCACAGTTTATATATGCTTTAAGAGAACTAACAAAAAATCTACTTTAAAAACGGCAGTGACAGCCTAGCACGCCTACGCACAGGCGTGGGTAAACTACGGCATCATACTATAGGGTAACAGTGTAGAATTACACTAACTTTTTATTTTACAAAAAAGTGTATACGCGTACTTCGAAATATCAAACACAAAGAAAACTGTAAACCTCACTTTTAAAATGTCAATATTCTAATATTACCGTGCACACAAATGTTTACACCAAAAATCATAGACACGCCCCGGCAACATACCTAGCTATAAAAAGGATTTGAATATAAAATGCTCATTATTATAGGAAACAAAGTCTTATTTAAAAAAAATTGTTCTATAACGTTATTTACCCGATTTTATAAAGCAGTGTACCTGTCCCAGCCTCAACACATTTTATATCTAATTTAGAAAGAGGGAAATCAATATTTAAAATGTTATTTAACAAATTGATACGTGGTAGAGCCATGCTATGCTATGCAGAGCTATATTAGTAGTATAGTTGTAGCACAAATGGGTCGGCTCGACCGGGGAAGGACCACGCTCTCACAGAATACCAGCGTAAAATAGCAGTTAAACACTGCTGTGTTTCGTATGGTCAGTGTAGAGAACCGGAGACCCTTTTTACTGGAAAGGAGGCATTCCAACTTAGTCCTCACGGGTGACAACGCATCTGCATTTTGATTCGCAAACGAGAATAAATGTAGATGTCTATGGGTCACAGCAACCACTTACGATCAGGTGGACTGTGTGCTCGTCTGTCACTCCATTCCTATAAAAAAGTGGTCCGTTTCACCATTGACACATTGGTGGTACCGCAAACTTTATAAAGACATCGTTCATATATTTAGGGCAAATTTAGCCAATACAATGCGTAAATATTAATTAATAATTATTATGTTGAACTACTCTCATTGCATTTTTGCTCTTTTAAGGCTCCAGAAACACCAGTATGGCTACTATCACGTGGGAGGGAGAAAGAAGCCTTAAACTCATTGTGTAAGCTCCGGGGTTGGACCACACCAGATAACGTCAGAGAGGAGTTTGATCAATTAGTGGACTACAATAAGAAAATTCAAAACTGCAACATTTGCTACAAGTTACACAAACTAGAAACACAAAACTGCGAACATTTCACAATGTACTCTGTCAAAAGGTATCAAGAAACCACAATTATAACGTTAAAAAAGTTCTATCATAGATTATTTCATACTTCATTGTAACTAATGATAAATACTGACGATCAAAACTCATTCAAAGCTATTGTCGGATATTAACCCTTTCTAATTTAAGTGATTAAAAGTAAGTATATTTTGGCGTATAACTTTAGCTATAATTCCGCCTAAGAAACAAATTGATTCTTCGGATAGCAAGGGTACGCCTGACGCCGAGTTGATTTTATTAACAATAAACTAAACGCGATGCTATATTTGAAATGCAAAAAATATATGATATGTCTTCGAACAACCATATGAACGCTTCTACGATGGAACGTTTTCTCGATGAGAGTTCTAATATTAATAAGTTACGTATTGAATTTAATCAGACCGTAGATAACTATATTCGCATTTATTAAAAATAAACCCTATCGCTAAGCCTGTCTATAACAGCCTTATTACGTTTGAGTCTCTTTATGGTAGAATAAATCGGCTTTATTTACAATATTCGCAGTCTACTACTTTACAAAATACACTAGTATTTTGTAAAGTATCTAAGGTTAGGCTTACACTTCTGCCTATCGATCTTATGACGTGTTCGGGTGACATTCGCTCATGGCATTTATTTTATGCCAGCTTAAAATCAATCGTCCATGACAACCCATCACTCACTGACGCTGAAAGGTTATACTATCTGCTAGGTAAACTGACGGGCAAGGCTCTGTCTGTGTGCTCAGGTATAACTCTGAAAATTATAAAACTTTATTGCAAGCACTCAATACATACATAAATACGAAGACAATCGTGTGCTAGCCTCCGCGTATATAAATCAGCCATTTAAGCCATTGCAATTGTCCACAGCAAATAGGTTTGATTTATTTACTGAAAACTGTATAAGTGCAGCAACTTAATTTAGATTGTTAAATTATTACCCCGCCGCAGCACGAATGTAGTGACTGCTGATGATCTCAGTTTCTCTGAGGTTAAAGGTGAGGTTGAGGCGTGTGAGGCTCCGCGCCCTGCAAAAGCAACACTTTGCAGTGGAATATTTAAATATTAAAGGTAAAAAACATTGCTCACCCGCTTTCATTCGTTTAAGGCCTATCGTTGACAACCGATTGATCCGCGTAGGCCTCTCGAAAACCGCATTATATTACACTCAAAAATATCCAATTGTACTTCCGCGCGTTTGTATTTGTCCTCTCCCAAAACAATAAACCACGGGTATCTTAATTATAATTATTTATTTAAATTAGCAGTTAAGTTTATATATCATCTTATAAAATATTAAACCGCTATCTTAAATCTATGTATGCATTTTCTCGCTTGCCAATCAAGCTTACTTAATCAAATATTAAGCGCATTGAGCGCACTCTCTAAATCTACATACCGCTCTATTTTCTTACTATAAATACTCACTCTATATGCCGCAAAACTGTTTTTCCTTTTTTTTTATTTATCTTACGGTTGTCTTTTAAAGGTGACCTTTAAGGGCGGAAGGAAATGGCAACACCAGTTAACAATCTAATTTATAAATCTAATAGAATACTTGGTACATAACTTTAACCCCTCCCTTCCCCTCTCCTCTCTATGCATGCATAACCGTTGAAGGCGACACAGCGCCACGCAACGGCGATCCAGTTGCAATCGAACAATACCAGCGATCACTTCACCGCACAAGGACATTACGTCCTCCGACCCCGCTTTAATATTAATTATCACTGGACATTGTGTCCTTGTAATTTCACAAATGTGACGCGCTTTCCGCGAATACAATAAGTTGAGAGTAAAGGAGTGTGATATCTAGAACTGATATAGGAGTGCGTGCACTGACTACGTGGTGACCTGCAGTTAGCTGACAAGTCGGGAGAAAAGCGAGACAGCCTTTCACAAGGTTAATGCGTGCATTCCACTGTCATCCATTTTCCTTGCTCTGCTCGTTATATGTACCAAATACAGTCCACAAAACTTTATTGAAGAACTCAAGTTACTGGCGCGTCCAGGATGCAACATCTCTTCGCAGTGCCAATGAATCGAGCCGATCGGAAAGGACTCGGTTGTCGACGATTTGAGCCGCTCTGCGCTGGATGCGGTCAAGTGGAAGAAGCTGGCACTGGGGAGCCCCTGACATGAACCGATACTTTTACATCTTCATAATATAAAGCTATGATTTGTTGTGAGGGTCACGCAAACATCCGGAACTCTAATAGCGCCGCCGTTTTGGGTTTTTAATGCACGTCGAACGCCTAACTGCACGCATCATACAGTTGCTGTACTTATATTTACTACAAACATAGTACGAAATA
The DNA here is from genome assembly GCA_033319125.1 of Parnassius glacialis. Classification (NCBI taxonomy): domain Eukaryota; kingdom Metazoa; phylum Arthropoda; class Insecta; order Lepidoptera; family Papilionidae; genus Parnassius; species Parnassius glacialis. The sequence continues at coordinate 23,009,470 of JAVANC010000025.1, read as the reverse complement.
GGGGACCTTTTTCTCTTGTTGTCTCGAAAGCCTTTGACCGGATGTGATATTCTAGGCTTTTAGTCAAACATCTAGCATACGCCTTGCCGGCAGAGTGAAGGTCTTTTCCAGTAAACGCCCTCCCGGAGTCGTTATGTCCTACCTGCTCAATTTGACTTCTGCTTATCAGGATATATCTTGTAATACTGGTATGTATACCTTCAGTTGTTAGGGTTTAAGCTTTCCTCGAACCTTACTCTGGACAGCAAATTGAGAATTTATGGGTTTTTGCAAATGTGCAGCGGTATTTCACGTTATACAATTTCTAGCGTAATATAAAGCTTAAGTTTAGTCAATGGCCACGACTTATTTTGCAAAATGCCACCTAGCAGCTTTGAACTCAGAGGAAAGTCTTGCAGTTAGGCAATTTTAAGCCTCGATTTGATCGAAACCAATTTTGCTAGTTTTGAGCATAGACGCAGAGTAGGCAGCCTCTCGGTGTTCTATAGAATTCATTCATAGGTATATCAAATTAAATCGTTCATTCAATAATTAAATTACATACTACTCGTCACAGATCCTTTCAGCTAAGCTATCATAAACTTGTTTTAACTGCATAAAATATCTCGGCGTAATGATAGATAACACCCTTAGCTTTCACTTTCATATTGGACTCTTAAGTACAAGGATACTTAAGTTAATTTATATTTTTAAAAATCTACGTCGTGTTGCAGATCTTAATGTAATAAAAATGGTATATTTTGCACTGTGTCAATATTGTTGACATATAGCATTACCATCTGGGGAGGCGCACCTAAGACAACCATATTGCAATTAGAAAGGGCCCAGAGGGCGGTATTAAAAGTTAGCAATTCTCTACCATTCCTTTTCCCTACAACTGACCTTTATCAACAGTGTAGTGTCTTATCTGTTCGCAAATTGTTTATATAACACACTGTACTACTACAACATTCTATGATACAGTATGAGTCCTCCAATAATGACAAAAGAAGGAAATATGTAGTTTGTCCCAGTAAATGTCTAAAGACCCAATTTTCACATAGATTTTTCTGTTTCCTGGGAGGTTACCTTTATAATAAATTGAATAAACGTTTATTAATTTACTACCAAAACATGCATGTAAACAAAAATTACAGAAGTGGTTGCGAAATATCCCTAAAAAAGGTGACCGCTCAGACCCGTCCAACTACAGGCCTATCGCCATCCTCCTTTTTCTCCAAAATAATGGAAGCCGTTATAAACTGCCAGCTCATGAGGTACCTTAGGATCACCAGCTGATTAGTGACCGCCAGTACGGTTTTCGTCGGGGTCGATCAGCTGGTGATCTTCTAGTCTACTTAACTCATAGATGGGCGGAGGCAGTAGAGTCCAAGGGGGAGGCATTAGCCGTTAGTTTGGACGTAGGGAAAGGCCTTTGATCGGGTCTGGCACAAAGCGCTTCTTTCGAAGCTTCCTGCCTATGGGCTTCCCGAGAAATTGTGCAAATGGATCACCAGTTTCCTTGCTGATCGGAGCATCAAGGTCGTAGTAGACGGTGCATGCTCTGATCTCAAGCCTATCGACGCTGGTGTTCCACAAGGCTGCGTGCTATCACCAACGTTGTTTCTCCTGCATATCAATGATTTGTTGCTAACTGGTAGCATTCATTGCTATGCAGACGACAGTACTGCTGATGCCTTATATACCGGCCGTGCCAATATTTCTCGGGAAAAAGTCGCCGAGTACCGGGACAAACTTGTGTCTGAAGTCGAGTCTTTGCTTAACAAAGTCTCGGATTGGGGCCGACTAAATCTAGTCCAGTTCAATCCGCAGAAGACACAAGTTTGCGCGTTTACCGCTAAAAAGAACCCCTTTGTCGTATCTCCTCAGTTTCAAGGCACTCCCCTTGCTGCCTCAGCCAGTATCGGAATCCTTGGCGTCGACATATCGAATAGTGTGCAGTTTCGTGGTCACTTGGAAGGGAAGGCCAAATCGGCCTCTAAAAAGCTTGGCGTGCTCAGCAGAGCAAGACAGTATTTCATGCCGGCTTATCGCTTGCAACTTTACAAAGCGCAAGTTCGGCCTCACACGGAATACTGTTCTCATCTCTGGGCCGGGGCACCCCAGTGCCAGCTCCTTCCACTTGACCGCATCCAGCGCAGAGCGGTTCGAATCTTCGACGACCGAGTTCTTTCTGATCGGCTCGATACACTGGCACTGCGTAGAGATGTTGCATCTCTTTGCGTATTTTATCGCATCTATCACGGGGAGTGCTCTGAGGAATTGTTCGGACTAATTCCAGCCGCTAAATTTCACCATCGCACATCGCGACAAAACTCGCGTTACCATCCATACCATCTGGATGATTGGTGGTCCACCACTGTGCGATTTAGAAGAAGTTTTCTCCCTCGCACGACTTCCTTGTGGAATCAATTACCACCAGCGAATTTCCCTGACCGATACGACTTAGGAACCTTCAAGAATAGAGCTTACACCTTTCTAAAAGGTCGGAAACGCATCTGCAATACCCCTGGTGTTGCGGTTGTTCATGGGCGGCGGTAGTCACTTACCATCAGGTGAGCCGCATGCTCGTTTGTCCGTATTCCATAAAAAAAATATCGATTATAAGGCTGCTGAAAATTTACTGACAGTATTATCCTAAAAACACGTACCTAATACAAACACAAACACACACACACACACACACACACACACACACACACACACACACACATACTTTTTATTTATATAGGAATAACTTTAAAAAAACCATATAGAATCATTCCTTACAGTATAATTAAAAATGTAAATATTATGTGCAATTCGTTCAGATGAGGGCCTGGTGATCTATAACACAGGGATTACCCTAGTATGGACACCAGTCTCTCACAAAGGTTACAAATTGTCTGAACCGTATTATTTACCTAAGTAATAATGTGAAATTTTATACCTTTGTGAAGAGGAAATAAATGATTTTATTATTATTATTAAACTAGAAGGGACTCTAGAAGGCATGACAGTAAGATTTCACACAAGCGAGCGGTAGAGGTCTTAAGATACAATCTGCAGGATATCTGCAGAAATAAGGCCCCAATGGGCGACGTTGTCGTTTTGTTTACAGTTGACTAAATACAAACACTAGAGGACGACGCTTGCAATAAATTTATGTTTTTTAGCTGTCTCACCACTGTGGTCTGGGGAAAAAGTACAGTTCACGTGCATATTGCGTGTGCACCTATATACTGACAAAGAATCAATGTAAGTGAAGTGCTACAAACGAAGAAGGTTGTAGTGTTATGCAACTTACATTTCATTGTACACTAATTCTCCATTCTGCTTTGTTATTCTGCATTCATGTTTTGCATCACTTTATACTATTTTTTTCATTCTGTTTTTGATTCTCTGCATTTATATTTTGCATCACCTTTATTTATATAGGATCCTGTAACGTTTTTACACAATAACATATCATTTTACTGCGTATTTTCACACTATTTAGTACTTTTAAACTAGCTGTCAACGAAGTCTTACCTTTTTTTTGGTCTTTTATTGAATTCTCTCTAACTCTACAATTTCAGGCTTAGTGTACGTTGTCGTGCATTAGTTTTTCCTATGTGATTTTTATCTCGTTTCTTACTTAAATGTAATAGTTTCTTAATAACAGTCCTAAAACTAAAAATTCCTCAATTTGACAACCATTGTTTTTGTGGTTGTTATGGTAACTTTTATTTAAATTCGTCTCTGGTATGATGTTCTTTCTACATAAATACTTTTTGGCTGTAGGTCATTTACAATAAATTTCATTTTAATTTAAATAATTTCTCGTTCTCTCTAAAAAGGTATAAAAGCCAAACAAATTGGAGAATACAGGACAGTCTCACTTCGGTTTTCAAACGAGAAACATCTACTAAAGGCCTTATCCCGGGGCCGCTTTGCCCCGGGATCCTGCAAGCCTCCATCTACACGTGAAGTCGTCGGTGAATTCTAATTCAAGTGCGGGGCCACACTACTCCGCGCGCTACGACTGCTTGATCCAGACGCTGAGTGCAGCCTACTGCCCGCGCTACCTTCAGGCGCGCTTCGACTGCTGGCTCCAGGCGCTGCGTCCCTACTGCCCGCGCTGATCCAGGCGCTGAGTGCAGCCTACTGCCCGTGCTACCTTCAGGCGCGCTTCGACTGCTGGCTCCAGGCGCTGCGTCCCTACTGCCCGCGCTACCTCTGGGCGCGGCGACTACTTCTCCAAGAACTGAGCGCACCTACCCCAGGCGCTACGTGCGCCGGCTCCGGACGCTGCGTGTGCCCAGTCCAGGCGCTGCGTGCCGTCGCCGCTGAGAAACCTCAAGCTCTCCGTGTCCCTACTACTACAAAAGCAGCGAGGCTCTAGGGCTCCACTATCATACTAATTCTCCTATTCTCCTATCCTTTTTTTTAATATAATTGTAATCTCATTTCATCCATCACCTTCATATTTCATTTTTTTTATAAGATTGTAAATACCTTTTAAAAATTATAATATATTATTTTCTTGGTCTATTTTGTTGTTTTGCTGTTCTTAGGTTAGGTTCTTTCTCTTTTAATTGTCGCTTCACGACAAGGTCTAGAAACGAATCTAGTAGCGACATTATGTGAGATTACTGAGTAAAGTAAATCAACAGATTGGGCAGTCTTGTCGCCATAAATAAATCTGTTAATAAAATAATTTTAAAATATATATTACGTGGTTGTCAGTGAGTCAAATATTTATACACTAATTGGTATATACCGTAATGAACAATAACGACAGTATTGTCTGCCCAGTTAGTTAAGTTGAGCTGGAGCTAAAAGTTGTAGTGTCAGTTCTGCTAATGTGTTGACTTGATATACGGAGATTGTGCAACGGTACCAGGCTGCTGATCACAGAGCTGGGGGAGCAGTTAATGGTTAACTATTACGGTGCGTACTATTTTGGGCAAGCACAAAGCTTTTTGCATGGTTTGCTATTTATCAGCTGTTAGCGAGTATTGAGCGCTCAAAATTTGCACATGCTGGCGTAATATAATAAACCATGCTGTTTGGCTATCAGATCAATTTCTCTTTAGATTCTTATATTTACGCCGGTGTGGTTAATTTCCAATGAGGGCATCTACGACTTTTTCTGCCACCAGGGCGGCGCCACTTTACAGTGAGGTAAAATATTTGACAGATTTCATAGCGGGGATGATAATTTCTTAGGCAAATGTAATCTTTAAGGTTTCTTGATATATCATTAGTTATATTTTATATTAATTACATTAGAAATGAATAAACCAAACTAATATAAATATAACTAAAAGCCGATTTTTTTAAAAGAGCTATAAAGGGCAAAAAAATTAAACAGCAAACCACTGAAGCATTGTGTTGTGTATTAATATAATATTCTAGATAATGATAAACTATTTTCATAAAACTAATTTCTCAATTAACTGACATTGTGTAACAAAAAACTTTACCCCAGTCGCAACTAGCGACATCTGGTGAGTGGAATATTATTAGCCCTCATTACTTCATTAAATTAGCCAGCCTTTCGGGTAGTTGTTGTTTTAAGCCAGATTAACATTAATTTGTCTGACTGTGTTGTGTTGCGACGCATCAGAACAGTATCAGTTTCATACATTTAGTATGAGGTATGATGATGATATCGTCAGAGGGCGACACAGCACGACTTACAGATGTGAAAGCTAACCTTAACGTTAGAGTGCGTCACGACTAGGGTTACCAGACGACTGGAACTTTCCTGGCATGTCCGGAATTTTAGCTCTCTGTCAGGGAAACAGGAAAAATTTGAAATTATCAGGAATTTTAAATAATATATTTTGTTAAAATTTTTAAATATTGTCAGCCTATCCTATAAAAAAGACATTTTGAGTAGGTAATTGACG